>APFE030272163.1:0-12333 GCA_000404065.3 Pinus taeda
AGCTTGTTGAGCTCCCTATAATCCGGACACATGCACCATGATCCATCCTTCTTGTGCACCAATACTACTAGAGCAAAGAAAGAACTTTGGCTAGGTTGAATTATACCAGCCTCAAGCATTTTTGCAACCATACATTCAATTTCACTCTTTTGGGCATAGGGATATCTATACGGCCTGATGTTTGGAGGAACACTTCCTGGAATCAAATGAATAGCATGATCATGATCATGAATAGGTGGGAGACCTTTGTGAGTCTCAAATACCTTGGAATGATTGTCCAAGACATTTTGGAGATCTAGAGCAATAGATGAATTCGATGTGGAAACATCTAGCAAACATAATTATGCAATTACACCTCATTGTTCCTTTTTTAGAAGCTTTGTCATACCGTTAGAGCTTATTATCTTTCTCGGTTTCCCTGCAATACCCCTTAATTCAACTTCCTTTCCTTCCACATAAAATTTCATGAAAATCTCTTGAAAGTTAAAAGCTATTGTACCCAAGGATTGTAGCCATTGGACTCCTAGTACAACATCAACACCTCCCATTGGAATGGAAAGCATTGGGATTTTCAATACATATTCTCCCATGGATAGCTTGATATTATGGCACTTTCTAGAGCAATTTATTGATCCTCCATTTGCAACCATCACTTGACACTCTGGTGCTGGATATAGGAAGAAATTCAATTATTTTGCTATCTTACAATGAATAAAATTGTGGGTACTTCCTGAATCAATCAACGCTATTACCTTTTTCTTTTTGATTTGTCCTTCTATATTGATGGTTTGAGGAGTGGTCATTCCCGCCAATGCATTACAAGATATGGTCGGATTCATTTGTTCTTCATCTAGGCTTTGTTCCTAGAGTATATCCTCTTCTTTTGACCTTTCTTGCTCCTTTCTTCTTCCTCTTCACAATCTATGTAGAATAATTTCTTCTCAGCACACTTATGACCTTTAGTGTATTTACTATCACAACTGAAACAAAGCCCTTTTGCTCTTTTTTCTTCCAATTGTTGTGGTGTCAACCTTATAGGTTGTGGAAGGCTAGGGGCAACAACACTTCCATCTTTATAGTTGTGAATGGTATGCTTCCTGGTTGCCATAATTTTGCTTTCCATTTTTCTTGCTAACCTGAATGCCTTCTCTAATGAATCAGGTTCCCAAAGGCGAACATCATGTTGGATATTATCCTTTAAAGACGCTATGAACACATCAATCCTATGCTCCTCTAGAATATTTTTTACACTTATGTTCAATTTTTGGAACTCCTCAATGTGCTCCATTATTGAACCCTTTTGTTTGAGACTTATCAATTGGCTAAAAAAGGTGTTGCTTTTTGTATCCTCATAATGTGTTGTGAATTCTTCCGTAAAAATTGCCCAAGTGATAATTTGTTTACGAGAGCAAAGCCATTGATACCATACAAACTGATTTGGTTGCAAATATAAAGTTGCAATATGTACCTTTTGTGTGTTTTGCACATTATTGAGATCAAAAAATTGCTCCATCTGTAATATCCATATTGCAGGATCCTTGCCATCAAACTTCCTCATATCGATTATTGGAATATGGTGGGTCTTCTATCCAACATTAGATTCTATGGAATCATGATTAACATTTATTTTGTTTTCATCATGAGTTTCCTTTACTACCCTTTCACCATTAGTGACCATTTCTTGTAGCAAATTATTCATATTTATCTTCAATTCTTCCATCTTATCATCCATGCCATCTATTTTAGCATCCATGCCATTCATCTTAGCTTCCATGCCATCCATCTTAGCTTCTACGCCTTTCTTTAAACAATCCATATTATCTTCTACACCTTTCTTTAAACTATCCATCTTAGCTTCTACATCTTTCTTTAAACCATTCGTCTTAGATTCTGTTATTTTTTGTGCAAGTGACAATTGTTGCACTTGGTCTCGTAATTTTGATATATCATGTTGCATTTCTTCCTCTTCTTCATGAGTCATGCTAGAGCTTTCAGGTTGCTTACTAGGTGTTTGCATTTTTTTCCTCGGGGCTTCAGTTATCGATAATAATGCTTTACTATGCCCTTTGAATTCCTTCAAAATAATTTTTCAAACCAAGCTTATGCAAAAATTAAAAAAAAACTACACACCTTTTTTCACTTTGTAGGAGCTTGATATTGAATCTCATGTATCTCTGTAATTTTTGATCATCCAGTTTTGAAATTACGATCTGTAGTAGCCCTCTGCGTCCTCTTTCCAATGCCACTAGTCTGATCCAAATTGGATTCTCCAAGGAAGATTTATGCATAATCTCCCAAGATGACCTGATTATAGACCTTTCCAGAAGAGTGAACTTGTATGAAGTGTCACATGTCACTGTTTCAACCTTTGGCTCTGAAAAATATATAAAAGAAACTACAATCTGTCCTCTTTCTTTACCTTCTTACAAAATTTCAATCCAATGCTCAGAGAGAAAGTTATGACGATTTTCCTCAGGTCACCTGTTTGGAATGTAATTCAGGAGTTTGCAAAAAGACCAACTTCCTCAGATCATATCTCCACAAATATAGGGCGAAAATCTTTGAAATTTGGACCCGGTTCAGTACGATTTCATCTCAAATGGGTTTTGTTTTCGCTTCTGAAACATCTCAGAAAAAATTTGTAGTGAAAATGCCACAATGACCTCTTTGGAGCAGCAAAACCCTAGAATCCAAAGCTCTGATACCAAATGTTATGAAACCAACTCACAAAAATATAGAAAAGATAGATCAACGCCTTAGAATTCAGCCTCTTTGAGGGGGAAACCTCCTTTACATTACATAAATGAATAATTCTTGGATGATTCAAATGAAAAAACCTCCTTTCTATATATAGGAGTTTAAGGGGTCACAATATAACCAAGCCGACCTAACAATAATAATATAAGGGCACAAAAATAACAATAGAGGGATTCTATGGGGCATAGTAATAACAATTTGGGGACAATAGGGGCACAACAATATTAATAAGGGATACAACTACAATATTAATGGGGGCATCACTAGTATTATAGGGACCTACATCAAATGTCCTAGTCGAGGGTGGCATGAGTAGAATACCATCTACTATGTATATAGCACTGTCACCTCGAAGTTTTTACGAATCTCAGGTTGATAAATAGAGTTTAGGAGCCCTTAGGAGATGCAACACTCTTGGTGCAATACCAAGGCTCACCACTTTTTGGCGCCATTGTCAAGGAGGTGCCTAGGTAGATGTTATTTTTGCTTAAGCATTACTTTTTGTTTTTCATTCACTTTAAAAAAAAAACACATAAAAGAAGAAAATATTATTTCATGCCTTGTAGGAATAGAGATACTCAAGGAAAATTCTTACCAAATAGCCCCACACCCTCAAATAGTCAACCTTCACTCTTCTTCAGTAGCTATCAGCTGTCATCTTTGACTACAAGGGAGTTAGAAGACCCTTTACGTGAGCAACTAGAGATATTTGAAGAACCTATTAGGGAAGAATAAGAGCCTATTTCACCTACCCAAAACATGGCTGAAAATAGGAACAATGAGGCTTTTCCTATCATAGAGACTAATGGAGAGGTTAGAATGAATAATATAAGCCCTACTGCCCTTCCACACTTCCTGGCTTAACCTTTAAGGACACTGATACTTTTATGTTTGAATTTGTTTTTGTCTGTAGGACCTATGACTATGCCTCTAATGACCAGAAGCTGGAGTTATTTCCATCTACCCTTAAATATCCAACCTTGCATCGGTTTATGGGTTTGCCTAGGTATAGCATCACTACCTAGGATAAAATGAAGCAAGCCTTTAATAACAAGTACAAGGACTACTGTAGGTTCAAACAAACCAAGGAAGAAAAATTTAGAATGACTCTTGGACCTGACGAATCCCTAGAGGACTACGAGGAGAGATTTCAACTCAGCTATAGGAGGGCTAGATGCACCCTTGATCCTAAATTACTCAAGCTAGTTATTCTTCGAGGGATAAATGAGGACATGATGGAAACCCTCAACATGTTGTACCGGGGGAGACATCTATCAGTTATCCTATGATGACATCAAACCAGTGTTCAAAAATCACTCTAGGGCTACTAGGAAGAAGGATAGGGATAGTCAAGCCTTGGTGAGTTCCACTCCTTTCACAACATCCATCCAGAATGATATTGGGAACATGTTGGAGGATTTTAAAAGTGAAATGCTTCCTACATTTTCTTTGTAAATGTATACCATGTAGATCAAGAGGAGATAAGAGGAAGCAGAGAGATCCCTAGCTATTTTATGCCCTAAATGCACTAGAAGGCACCCCAAAAATGAATGCCCATTAAATGTCATAGAGATATGCTCAGTCTGTGAGGAAAACCATGCCACATATAAATGTCCTTATTTTCCTAGTTTAAAAGTTGTATACCAAGGGGCAGAAGGTGGGGTTGAGCAACTCTACTTTATAAATCAAAGGGGGCCTCAATGACCTCGACCATACCTACAGGGCATGTAAGGTGCATATTACTCTTATTACCATCCCAACCAGAATGCACCCTTTCGACCCTGTTAATCTTCCACTCATCCATCATGGTCCACACCTCCTTCTTGGCCTTATGCTCCTCAATATCCTCCCTAACCTTTTAATCAACAATTCCAGCCATTTTCTTCTTAACATCCTCAATGGAATAACCCATTGGAAGGGTGGAGACCTCAACTCAACCAACCTCCTTCTTTACTACCTCCACCTCCATCTCAAACATAACTCACTCATCCTATTCCACCCAAGAAACTTCAAATTCCTACTCAACCCAATGCGAACCCAAATAACAAGAAAGTACAATAGGTCTACATTGGAGAAACATCTTACCCTACCTATGTTGCATAGATTCAATAAATTAACCTCAGGTTAGGAAGAGTGCTTCCAGATAACCAACCTCCATCTCCATCTAAGGAACTTGAAGAGGAAAAGGAAGAGAGTACCCCTCAACTAAATCCACCTCCTTTTCCTGAGAGATTGATCCATCCTAACTAGCACACCCCAGAAGAGACTGAATTTCTAGGAGAATTGAAGAATTTGTTTGTTAAAATACCCTCCTACAAGTTATTAAGGATGTTCCCATATATAATAAGCTTATCAAAGAGAAATGTTTGAAACACCTTGGGAGGATAAAAAGAGACACCCCCACCATCAATTTTATTGTTCAATTATCTAATTTGATGTTGGGGAGAGTGATTTGTCCAAAATATTTAGACCCTAAAAGTCCAGTAGTAGATGTGCACATTGATGGCATCATTGTCCTTCATCCTGATTGATATTGGGGCTACCATCAATGTGATGACTAAAGAAACCATGCTTAAACTAAACCTCCAAGGGTCATTAAAAAATACCACTACAATATTGCAACTTGCAAATAGATCCACATTGTCTCCTGAAGGATTTTTTGAGGATGTTATGGTCTCCATTGAATCCTAGGAGCATCCTACTAACTTCTTGGTTCTCCAACCCGAAACCAAATTCATTGGTTATCCTCTCATCTTGGGAAGGCCTTTTTTAGCCACTTTTGATGCTTATATTAGTTGCAGGGTCAGGAACATGACCATTAAGAATGGGAATTTGTCCAAATAATTGATATTGTACCCTCCTTCTCAACCATCCATTGAGCATGACTTACCCCTATGGATAGAAGAGGAGGAAGATGAACTACATCATACAACATCCCACACAATATGTACCTTATATTTTGTTATAGGAGGGGGGAAACTTGATGAAGGTGACCTCATTAACCAGATCCTCTAGAACCAACCCCCCACTACCATGCCTCTTGATGAGCTTGTGAAAGAGTTAGAAAGTTTTCCTTGGAATGAATTATGCTTAGTTGACCCTAGTCCTTCCCATGTCAAAGTTGTCTAATTTTGTCCTTCTAGAACCTTAAATGTTAACCCTTCTCTCTCTGCCAACCAAGAAGAGAAGTTGTGCAAGATGTTGAGAGAACACTTATATGATTTTTCTTGGAACTATAAATAAATTAAGGAGGTGCATCCCTCAGTTTGTACTCATCACATCTACATCAAGGAGGGATGAAAACCTATGAGCCAACCTTAGAGGAGAATGAACCTATCCCTTAAGGGCATAGTAAAGGAAGAATTGTAAAAGTTGTTGGATGCAGGGTTCATATACCCCATCTCAGATAGTGAGTGGGTATCCCCTCTAGTTTTGGTCCCAAAGAATAATGGGAAGTGGAGGATATGTGTGGATTACAAATAACTGAACAAAGCTACTAAGAAATACCATTTCCCTTTGCATTTCATTGATCAAGTTTTAGATGGTCTTGTAGGGAATAAATTCTTCTCTTTCCTGGATGGATTCAATGGTTACAATTAGATCTAGATTAGCCATGAGGATTTGGAAAAAACTACATTCACATGTACTTGGGGTACCTTTGTTACAAATCCATTTGGGCACATCACTCCCATCATCCAGATAAGTATTATTAGGGCTCATCAAACCCTAATTCAGTTGCTACATGCCCTAGACAAGTCAACGCTTGAAGGCATCCTGAAATGACTCCTAGAGGGACCAGCGCAGGTAGGCCCATTCAAGGGTGCTTTGCAAAGCACTTGGGCCCACTTTGACCTGCGCTAGGAGAGATTGAACAAAATTCACATAGGGTTTTGGGAATATTCGTATCTTCTAGAGCCATCTAGAAAATTCCCACACTTGTCATCTCATATGAGCTCGAAAATAGATGAGGAATGAGTTAAGATACCTCCTATCCTCTCATCCCTTCGTCCATGGAACTAATTCTAAGTATGGAAGGCCATTCAATACCTTCATTGATGACAAAACCTCCTCCATCTTCCTATAAGTTGAGCACTCATCTAAGTGATCAAGGGCTGGACTTTGATGAACTGTAAACAGATAATGTTAGTTTGAGAATTGAGACTATTTTAAGTGTCTTTATGCTACCGGAATGTCGTGCTTATGATGTGATGTGGATGGAACCAAAGTTGTAGGAGTGACTTCGAATCAGGCTTCATGGTTGTAATTCTTCCTTCTATTCAATAAAGTATTTACACCTTTTTTCCATATGCTTATCTTGATATATGATGCTTATATGTGTGAATGTATCTGATTCCATTTACTGGTAATCAATAGATCATTTTATTTGATTGGTTCTTTGTCTTCTGTTGATGTTTACAGGTACTTCTCAAGCGTGTTAAGTACGAGAAGGAGCGACGGGACAGATACAAAGGAGACAAGAGGAAATCGAAAGTACAAGTAGGTCCTCTCATTCTCTTTGTCTTATCTATTGTTCATAGAAAAGGGTTAAAGTTCTTTAAACTGTTGTTCTAGATATGGCTAATTCTCTAGGGAATTAGTATTTATCCATAGATACGAAATTATCCAAAACAACCTTTTCTTATAGGGTCCTCCCTCTCTGTCTATGCAATGCCCCTGCCTCTTTTCAAAGTGTAGTTCTGAGCATCTTTGTTGAGTTGGTCCATGAATTTGTAGAGATCTACATGGATGATTTCACTCCCTATGGGTGTGACTTTCTAGAGGCTCTCTCTAACCTTGGAAAAGTCTTGAAGAAATGCATTGAAATTAGCCTCTAGCTTAGTCCTAATAAATGTGAATTATTAATGCATGCAGGGACTATCCTTGGCCATTCAATATCTTAGGAGGGAATACAAGTGGACCCAAACAAGATTTCCATCATCAAAAGGGTCCCTATTTCTTAAAAGCAGAGGGATAAAAGGAGTTTCTTGGGCTTAGCAAGATATTATAGGAGGTTTATCAAGGACTTTAGTAAAGTGGTTTCACCATTGTTTGGATTTTTGGCCAAGGAATCAGAATTCTGCTCGACAAATAGTTGCCAAGAGGCCCTTGAGATTTTGAAAGAGAATTAACCACTGTACCAATACTTAGGGGCCCAAATTGGGCTATGCCTTTCCATATCCATGTTGATGTATATGAAAAAATTGCGGGGGAAGCCTTGGGACAAATAGATGGTAAGTTAGATTATGCCATTTACTTCATTAGTGAAAATATGTTTAAGGCTGAACTACACTACACAATAACTGATAAAGAACTCCTAATTGTTGTACACTCCTTAAATAGATTTAGACACTACATCACTGGATACCAAAATTTTCTTCATATTGTCCATGAAGCTATTAAATATTTGATGAATAAGCCTGATGTGAATGCTAGAATCATTTTATGGTTTCTATTTTTACAAAGGTTTGATTTAACTATCATTGGCAAGCCAGGAAAATAAACTGTAATTGTAGATTTTTTGTCTAGACTTGATTTTCCTACAGGTGATGAAGGGATGGTCGATGTTCAATTTCCTGATGAGAACCTATTTTCTATCTCAGTGCTCTCTCCATGGTTTTCTGACATAGCCAACTACCTAGTTGTTGCAAAATTTCCCCAAAATCTGTCATCTAGGGAGAAGAGTAGAATTGGAAAAGTGCCCCTTTCACTTGGATTGGGGGTAATCTCTTTAAGCTATGACCGAGTCAGATCTTAAGCATTTGTGTCAGGGAAGAGGAAGTCTTTGGCATCCTCTTGGCCTATCATTATGGGCCCTGTGGAGGTCATTTTTCTACTAGGAGAACAACTTTTAAAGCTTTACAACCTACCTATTATTAGCCCACTCTCCACTAAGATGCAAGAAGGTATACCAAGAGATGTTATTAGTGCCGGAGGATGGGAAAACACACACCCAGGGATGAAATGCCCCTACAACCTCAGGTGACCTTGGAGCCATTTGAAAAGTGGGGCATGAATTTCATTGGGCCAATTGATCCACCATTAGGGTAGAAAAGGTACATCATTGTGTGCACTGATTGCTTGACAAAGTGGGTTGAGAAAAAGGTTGTCAAGGCAGAAACAAAGGACAAAGTAGTTGATTTCTTAAGGGAAAATATAATTTACAAATTTGGGTACCCCGGGGAGATATACACCAATCAGGGAGCTCAATTCACATCACATCTGATCGAGAATATTTTAAGGCAACATCATATAAAACACAGAACATCTACTATCTATCACCCTTGGGAAAATGGGAAATTAGAGATTACAAATAGGGCATTAGAGAGCATCCTCACCAAGGTTGTGAGCATCAACAGGAGAGATTGGGTAGATATATTAATGGAGGCAACTTGGGCCTATAATACCACTTGGAAGGCAACTACTAGGTTCACTCCATATGATCTAGTTTATGGAAAGAAAGTTATGCTTTCTATTGAGTTTGAGCATAATACTTTGAGAATGGTAGCCCAATTGGACTTATATGTTGCCAAAGCACACACAAGAGGCTTCTTTAATTGAATGGATTGGATGAGTTCAGAATGTAGGACCCACTACACACTGAAGTTATAAAATTGCAAAGGAAGGTCTAGAATGATAGGCATATCAAGGACAAGGTTTTCCAAGAAGGGGATTGGGCATTATTATATCGTTATAGGTTCAAGGATTTCAAAGGAAAACTAATGACAAGACAGTTAGGCCCATACCTGATAGAGAAATGTTATGACAATGGAGTTGTTCAAATCAGGACCATTGATGAGGATTGGATTCCCTTGCTTGTCAATGGCTATAGTTTGAAGTTATATAGAAAACCTATGTCTAAGGAACAATTCATCAATGCAATCAGCAGAGAAGTCGATGTTATTGGAATTTTCATAGCTTTCAGTCCAAAACATTTACATTTCTAGATACATTTTTTGAAAAAAGAAAAAAAAGGAAAAAAGAAAATAAAAGGCCTTGACAAAAACCTTTATGAGGTATCTGAGGCCAACTCTTGGGTTGAAAACCTCTTTGAGGCATCCTAGGAGAAAAAAACAAAAGAGAAATAATAAAGATCCCTGGGTGAAAACCTCTATTGCAGAACCTAGGGCAGACATACGTTTGAAAACCTCCTCTAAGGAAACCTATGTGTATCCAAAACAAAAAAAAACAAAAAAAGGAGGAAAAAAACACAATAAATGGATCTATAACATGTTTACTAATTTTTTTGTCACTTTGCAGGATTAAATACAATGGAAGATTCCATAACTAGATTCCATAGCTACAAGGCTAGCATTCTCAAGAGTCTCTTAAGTCCTTCCTCCATCCACTTCATATCCATCATCCACACCCATGTGATCACCCCTCTCCACCATCCCATTAGACCAAAATTCAAGTTTCACCCCCTCTTTGGATTACTATAGTAAAGACCTATAATTGCTACAAGAAGGTCCTGTAGTGCTACAGGAGGGTTATAAAAAGCTACAGGAGGGAAATCTGAAGGAAAGGACAACCCAGCCTGACCTTGAAAAGGATGAATAAGGTTCCCCACCATGGTGCACCATCCATACATCACTCATCCATCCCATTTCATTTAAAAAAAAAAACACTAAAATCCCTCCACGCTATCTTATCCCTATTAATTTTTTTTTGGAGAAACACACATAACACATCCTCTTCATTTATACAAATATACACCACTCTTTTAAAGTCATATCATTGTCCTCAATACATTTTACATCCTCTTTCATCACCCCCATGTAGCTTGAAGACCCAAGAGAAAAAGGAAAGGATTGTTACAGGTTGAGAACCTCCTCTTGTAGCAACCTATGCACATATCACAAAAAGAAATAATATTGTTTTTCTCATCAATAAGGGGGATGATGAAAACTTGTGAGGCCACTCTATAGTAGTCATATCACTCCCAGCAGGACCCTCCACCAGTGGTAGCAACTTGGACATCAACAAGGTACCTACACGCATAACAACCACAACAGTCAAATATCATGACGAGCAATGAAGAAACACACAAGAAAGAAACACAACAAGTTAAGTCCCTTGATGACAATAATGAGGTCCAACTCCATCATGCACATACCTACATTATTTCGATCGTGAGGTAGTCACAGGTATGGAAAACTCTCATCTCCTCCTTACGTGTAAATAATGAAAATGTGTAAATGTCAAGAGGAGGTGTTTTAATAAGCTGGAGGTGGAAAACTAACTTGGCCACCCTCGGTTGGTAAGCTAAAAGTGATGGTAAGCACTAATGCAACATGGAGATGTCACATCAGTTGAACTGGGATCACAGAGAGTGGGTGGTGAATACGAGGAACAAGGGAATAATTACTCCAAGTGGGGACAATGGTCCAAAAGAGGAAACCTTGTGTGACTTCCAAGTCATCACAATGCTCCAAGCCTAAGCAAAAAATGGCATATTATGTATTAGGGCTCGAATTATTTTGCATAAACACTCATTTCAAAAATAGTTAAGAAGAGGATGAGCTTGGGGTGCCATCCAGGAGTTTCAAACCCTGTTCTGCCATTGCTATAGGAGGGAGCTACAGGCAAGCCTGCAGCTATGATAGGAGGGTTGAGAGACTGCTACAGGAAGACTGAAAGGGTGAAGGAACATTACAAAGGGTTAATTTGGTCTCCAAACTATTACCTTCATCCCAAGCCACTTGATAAAAAGTAAGTTCCACCATCTTCTTCATCCATCCATAAATTGTATGCAACGTACACTTCAAATTCTATAGGAAGTAGCAGTCAAATTATGAAATTGAAAGATATTTTCAAGCTGTAGAGTAGAGGGAATGTATGAAATTATCATCAACAAGGAATTTTAACTCACACCTTCCACTAAATTATACACCAAATCTATTAAAGGAAGTATCTCTCCTTCACTTAGCTAAAAACATAGAGAAGAGATGGGGAGATTATTTACCAGAAGGGAGACCTCAGATGCCAAAATAATTCATCTACACCATCCCATGGTAGATATTCTTAGAAGACACCAGTGGCTAGGATTCTTCGAATTGTTGAAAGGATATGATGATAAAATTGCCCTTAATTTTCCATGGACCTGAACTCAAAAACAAAAGACAATGCCACCATTGTGGTGAGTGGATTAGCTATCTCACTCAGCCCTGAGCTAATTAGAAGAGTGACAACCCTACCTCTAGGGATCAAATGGGGCAGAGAAGAAAAAAACACTAGTGCCACTACTAAAAAGAAATTCTTCACTGCCATTGAAAATGTCGAGGACAAGAATGGAGTTTGGAGGGAAATCCTACCTTATCCTTGGGATGAGGTGGCCTAACATATCCTAAAATACATCTCTTGTGAGGGAAGGTTGAGTGTGGTCTATGCCTACCACTTTATATTACTTCATGAAATTAGATTTCAAGCAGAACTGCTTCTAGCTAAAATACTTAATGTGCCATACTTCCTCCTACAATCCATCAGGGACATAAGTCAAAAAGTGAGAGAGGGAAGGCACCAACACCTAGGCCACCGTGGCCTTATTAAACTGATAGTGGTGGATGCTTTGAAAAAATT
>APFE030272172.1:2137-14225 GCA_000404065.3 Pinus taeda
ATGATCCAGAAGAAAGTCTGGAAGACCAGGCAGTTTAAGCCTGATTGTGCCAAGCCCTGATGGCTTGATTTTTGACTGATCTGCAAAGTATACTGCTCCATCAATATTGTCAGTGAAATCTTCAAAAAAATATTTTCTATGAGTCATGTGACAGGTTTCTCCTGAATCAAGCAACCAATCATTTTTCCAGGAAGCAAGTGAAGCATTAAAGAAATCTTCATTTACTCCAATGTTACATTGTGCCTCAACATAGTGAGCGGATTCAGGTGCTTCACCTTTGTCTCTATCATAAGTTTTACCTTTTTGTTGGTTTCTTTTGTGCTCAATTTTGTCCCATGGTAGCTTGCATGTAGATGCATCATGTGATCCATTTCTTTTGCAGTGAATACAGTGTAAATCTTCCTTTTCTCCTTGAGAATGTCTACCCCCCTGCGTCTGAAATATCTTCCTCTTCCTCTTTGTCCACCTCTTCTTCTTGTAGAATCTTGAGCAGGATGCTTTTCTTTATGAGCAAGGCACACAGTCTCTTCAGAAGACTTAGGGGTTGTCTTCTTTCCAAAAGCTTTCTCTCTTTCAGCAAACTTTTTCACAAGAGAGTCAAAGGTTATATCTTTGAGATTTTCCATTTGCTGCAAGATAAGATAATTGGATCAGTAGGCATCTAAGTCTTGAGAAAAGCAATAAGAAGATATCAGCTCAACCTTATGTGGATTTGGATACCATGCATTATAGACTTTACTTTTAATTGCAAGAGGCAAGCAGGTATTCATATTTTTAGTTCAAGAGTGGAAAGGTTTAATCATGAGTTGACGACTTCAAGTGCAAAATTGTGCAGTCATAGAATTTCTTTTAGCTTTTGTAAAGCTTCAAAGGTAGTTGAATATGATGAAATATGGTGACTCACCTCTTCATTTACAGATGCTGCGATTAATGCATAAGCTTTGATGTTCTTGTTTTCCCAAATGACGAGCTCTTTGTTTGAGGTAGGCTGTACTGGGTCATTGTCTCCTTCTCCGACACACACTTCTTTCCACAACTCATTGAAGCTGAGGGTGTGTTTTATCATCCGAGACCATTCAGGATAGTTCTCCTTGTCAGTGAGAACTATTTCTACCATGGAGATGATTGAATGCATTCTGTAAAAAAAAAATACTTCTGCCAATATACAGTAAAATTGTACTCAAAAGGGAATTCTCAAAAGTTTTCTAATCTCTTCCTCACGCTACAAATTTATGCAATATATTTTCTCCAAACTTATTTTCTTTAAATCCCTCCAATGTTTGATAAAATCATCCAGCATTTCATTCAAATATTATGTATTACATATCACTTCAATGTTTTAAAATGTAATATATTTATATATTACATATCACTTCAATGTTGTAATATACGCCCATTATATTACATATGACATATGACATTACCATATAATGAAGCACGTAGGCATGATTGAAGATGGCGTTTAGCTGTATGGCATGCTCCAGTGAAGCGCCAGTTGCTTCTATGAATTCCACCTCTCGTACCAAATTGAATGTAAGTGTGGTGATTCTGACATTAGAAGTAATGCTGCTCATTTGGGGTGTATACGTATTTCCTCAAGGAGACACAACGCAGTAGGGTAACGTGCTGTAACTATACCATTCAAATGATTTAAATGATTTAAAAAAATTGCGCATTGATACTTCACCCACATTCTCACACATTCGAATGTTATGCTTCCACTGCACTTATTTAAAACAGTGTTCGAACTTATTTAAAACAACATCTCTACATTTTTTTTGTGAAACAGATTCCACTCTATTTTGTTTCCCACGAAATCACTCATCATACTTGTACGCGCTGTCCCAACCATTCCAAACATGTATCCTTCATTTTGTTCTTGTAAACATTGGTTGCATAATTTTTCATAAAGTATGATAGCGTTGTATAACAGGATAGGCGGTATAGCGGGGTTAACTGGGTTAACAGTCATTCATTTGAAACCATTCGAATTGATACGCTGAGGTTACACCATTCATTTGAAACCATTAGAATTGATACAAATTGATAACATTACATTCGATATCATGAGCAACATTTATTTAAAAAACGCATTGATACGCATTGATACCGTTCATTTGAAAAACAACATTCATTTGTACAAATACTCAAAGCAGCAAATGTATTTTAGGCAGCATGAAAAACAGTTATGTTACCAGTGGTATGTCGATTCAACAGAGGCGTTCTTCTGCCTTCCGCTCTGGACCAAGTAATCATTCACCAAATTAGTCCTTCAGAGGACAGATGCGTGGAGGACAGTTCTCAGGTCAGAACGATAGAGGACAATGCTCAATGGATTAGTGCTCAGACCAACGTACAACCCACAGTAGCCAAAAAATGAAGGGATTTACAACTTATTTTGAGAACTGGCTCTGATACCATGTCACGCCAGGCAGTAACTCTCCAATAGGAAGTAAAACTGATTCTATTCATTTCATTAGGTAGGCTACTGTTATATACAAAAGGGTGTGACTGCTTAGTTCATATTATGATGACCGTTCACATTCCTAATTTGACTATTTACATAAATTCACCCAATTGTGAGGATTAGGTGTCAACATTTTCTATATGCGCCGCGCCACTTTGGAGCCTATTTTGGGGCACTTGCAAGAGTCCAAAATGTGCCCAAGTGTGCTTGTTGGAAATCCTGTCCTATCTACTTTCCAACCCAAGTGGAATTTTTGAATTTGGTGCTCATTTGCCCCTCCAAATCTTCATTCTCCCAAGACTACTTCCTGTGTGTCAAAATAGCGGCAGAGAGGTCATTGTTTGGGTGTTTTTGACCTCTTGGAGACTCAAATCATGCCCACATTTCTTGCCCAAGCACCAGTAGTCGTGATTTTGCATGCTGAATCCAAAAATGGAAGCCATTTGTGATTTGGAGCTCCCAATCCTAGTGGTGCAGCGCACAGGGAGAAAAAACCTGTGTTTTGACCAAAAAATTCCATGTGACCAAAATTGCCTCAAATTTCTTGAAATTTGGGCTAGAGGTTCTCTAGGAGGCACTATGCTCGGGCAAAGAAGCTTTAGCCAAGATTCCAAGCCGATCTTGCTCTTTTGCCTCTTTTGTTTCTTTGATCAATTTTGCCTTCAAGCTCCTTATTCGGGCCTTTGCACTCATGTTTCGTGCCCTGTAATGATAAACCATCCTCCTCAGTATGGTTTTGTCTTTTTCGGCCTTCTCCAGTAGTCTCTCTAGGTGTATGTTGATCTGCTCTAGCCAAGACTCATGGTCATTGTTGATCTCTTGCTCCAAGGTAGTGAGCTCGATCCTAATTTGTTGGGCAGCTTGTCGATTCTCACAGATGCTTTGCAGCTCCATGATTGCATGTTGGTCCTCAAGCTGCTTGTTCCTTTGCTCCAGATACCTGATGAGCCATCTAGCCCTCTCCACATTGAGTGACAAGTCTTGGATCTCCGTGTTCTACTCCTGAATAGTCATCCTAAGTCGGGCACTCTCCACATCTGCATCATCATCCTTTATGAGGATGAAGTCAGCCTCCTGTTTACCTGATGGCCCCTCATCATGCATCGCCCTCTTGCCCTTGTCTTGTACCTACGTATTCAATGCCGGAAGCAAGGCCCCTTCCACCCCGGGTGGAGATAACACTCGCTTCGCTACTGCAAACAAGTGCCTACTGCCCCTTTGATATTTCACGAATACTGGCATAGTCGTGATCTCATGGCACTCATGCTGATGAAAAGGACCACCTATCTCATGCTCTAGCTCTGATAGTACCTGTGATGTGCTAAAGAGGTCACAGGAGATGAAGTCCTCCCAAGCAATGCCCTGCAATCCCACCTGATGATCTACCAAAATCCGGATAAGAGCAAAGTGATACACATTGTTAAGCTGCTGCTGAGGGGTCTTATGCTACATGAAGGTGTTCATCCTCTCTATGTTCCTACAAATGAAAAATGGGAGGTTCATCATCCTCACCTTGGTAAAGTGCATGAGAAACTTGATGTGATAGGCATATAGTCGAGAGAACCTCCCCTCACAGCTGAAGTACTTCATGATCAATTTCATGAGTGGAGCATACTGATATTTCAAGTATCTGAATGGGAAGACTCTTGTGAGCTGACTCAAGAATCTAGCCTTAATGTAAGGCTCATAGTGTTGCCTATCCACCTTCTTCTTCTTATGCCATTGTTCTCCAACATTTGGTAAGCCTGTTGCCACTGAGATAGTTTCGGGTGTCAATGTGAAGGTGACCCCAGCCAAGATAGACTGACCTCCATGTAGGTGAAGCACAAATAGATGGGCCAACTCGTGATGAACTCTAACATTTGCCACCCTTTGACAAAATTCAAAACATGCTAGGTGCTGGAAACATGACATGGCAAGAGGGCATGCTTGTAATTGAGTGAGGGTAGTGGGCTCATCCCTAACATGTTTTTCACTCTTGTGATGTCTCCTGGGAGCCTTCTCTTCCGACGATGAGTCACTTTGTGTCTCCATCTCATACTTTGATGGACGTTGTGATGCCATGACTGCTGTGTGTAACTGTACATAGGCTTCCCTTTGATGATGGTGTGAAGCTGGGTGCTCTTGTGATATCTGTCACCAAGGGTAACAATGAAACATGGAGTATTAGGAAGGGAGTAATGTGGTGGGAATAGGGGTTATGGGGAGAAGATTTTTTAGGGATATGTAGGGGGTTTGGGTATTTTATAGGGTAGGGTTTTGGGGGTTTGACAAGGTAAGGTTTTGGGGTGTTACGTTGACAAATAAGAGGAGGGGAAAGGGAATAGGGTTTGGTAGTGTTTTAGGGTAGGGATAATAGGAAAAATGAGAAAGGGAGGATAGGGAAAAATGGTAGGTGAGGGAAAAATGATGGGTGAAATGGAACCTTGGCACTAACACCACAGTTTTGCAACCTTAGCCATCATGGTTTTTGGTGTTTTCTTGTGGTTGACTTTATGAATTTTGTTGCATTCAAACATTGCCATAAACCACCATATCATTTATAAACTTTGATGAACAAGTCATGTCATAGAGCCTACCTATCAATTTGATGGGCTTCACAAAAACATTGACGAAATTTGGCACGGTTTAGGCCCTTTGTGGGTGTGCGCCATGCACAAAACTTAGTGCGTCGCGCACCTGCATGTGTGTCGTGGCCGTTGAAAAAATACACTGAGGGATGGCTCTGTATGTGCCACGCCCTCTGTGTGCGCCGCGCCCCTGTGTATATGCGTCGTGCCCTGAAAACTGCCTCCTACTTGCTCCAAACACGAATGATGCACTCTAATCACTTTGCAATGTCTCCCAATGAACTTGATTTGCACAATGCCTCTGATTTTGGTGGAAAATTGTATATAAAGACTTGGAAGTGATGGGTTAAATTTTTGCTTCTCCAAAAACCCATTTTTCTAATGTTATGTTTTGGCACCTTTTCACTGACTTAAAGCAACACTGATTTCACTTTCCCTTTGAAATTTTAGCTCAAATGATGAAATTTTTGGCACTCTTTGCAGGGATTGCATGACAGGACATTTGGCCACGGAAACCATGACTGCATTTGAAGAAATGAACTGAGAACTGGCTCTGATACCATGTCACGCCAGGCAGTAACTCTCCAATAGGCAGTAAAATTGATTCTATTCATTTCATTAGGTAGGCTATTGTTATATACAAAAGGGTGTTTGATTTAGAAATATATCAACAAGGCTATAGTAATATTGTCGCTAATTTCCAAAGACAATATAACTTTCTAGGCAGAAATGTGGTTGTTGCTAAATCTCCTTCATGGAAATATGCAATTGAGTAGAAATAAACTAAGCCCAAGAAAGTAGAGGACATTTCTAAGCGATAACACCTCTAAGTGATATGCAAGAAGAAGAGGTAATATATCCCCCACTACAAGGAGGATCCCATCTGAATTTTCTTTCACCCAATTCTCAATTATCTTCCGCTGCAAAACAAAGATTGAAATAAATCCAACATGAATATCCCATAGCTGATTAAGTATATCCATGCTAATGAACCCTCCACTGGGTGTGATCCTCAATGATCCTATCGTGGAAATACTAGAATGTTTATATGCATGCCCTGTGGTGAGAATCGAGATTGCTTCCACTACTTTCGAGCTCATGCATATAATTTTTAATTTTTAGCTTAAGGCCACAATTGTTGAGAAATATTATGCTTGTATGGAATTCCAGAGTGCCAAATGCAACAAGATCATCCCAGTCTAATAGAAACAACTTCCCCTGAGGAGTTTCTTCTAGTGGCAAACGACTTTATGAGTTTCCTACAATTTGATCCAAACTCTGGGAGAAGGCCCACATAAGTACTTCTTTGACACCATCTTAGGAAATTAATCCCATTAACTTACCTAAGTATCTACATAGAGGGAGTGCTGAAACATTGTTTGCTTAATGAAAAAATGAAAAAATATAGTAAACCCTAATGTCACAAATGAAGCAGAAAGGGAAGCATAAATGGGAGACATCCATGTACTTATAGCCTTGATGACAACTACATTGCTAAAAGGGTTGTGATTGTTCGAATAGACAAAGAATTTATTGAGACTTTAAAAAACGCAGGGGACCCAAAATTTGGTGTTAGGTTAAAGTTTTGGGTTATGTTGTAGAGGCTACAATAGATTCACAATTATCAATTTATATTAATTAATAATGATAATGTTGATTAATCATCACTAAGACCACAATGGTTTGTTGGATATTAAGAAGTTGAGACATTATTTGGATTTTGTTAACATTTTATTTCTAATTAGAAAGCAAGAGAAATTACCACAACTCTTTAACTCTTACCCTAGAAAGTTTTGGAGGAAAATTTAGAATGAGAAGACTAAAGAAAAATATTTGTTTCCCTTGAAGAAATGGAATATTTAACTTATAAACCTCTATTAATCCTCTAATTACATGGACAATGTTTTGAATTCCCCTATATAGGATGATATCTTTTATTTGGAAGACAATTATTTTGGGATTAAGCAAGTGGCAAGTGGGAAAGCTAAGGACATTAAAGGCTACCAACCTGAATTTTCTAAAATGGGAGAACCTATCATCATCTTGCACATACAAAAGGTATTTAATTTGGTAGTAAACTAAGGCATACCAAATCATTGGATGCAAAACCTTATCATTTATCTTTCAAGGTGGGGGGTAGAAGAATTGCTTCTAATTACCAAACTATTATGATTAGCCACATTTTAGTGAAGTTGCAGAAGCTGATTTTAGAGAAGAAGATTATCCTTTGGCATGAAATCTATGGCAAAAGAGCTAAAGGCCAAGCTGGGTTTACGAGATATCATTCAACCATAGACCATCTTGCTACTATCAAGATTATTGTAGATAATTCTTGGAATCATAAAATTATATCTTCTACTTTTTTACTAACATTAAAAAATATTTTGACATTGTTCCTAGAAGGGATGGAAGAGGCTACAAGAGTCAATGGCTCCTATCCATTTGAAGCTTTTTGTGACAAGGCTATATAGGAATTTTATTTCCAAGATTAATGTCATTGAGGGTTGATGAGAAGACATTAAATGCAATACCAAAGTAAAGAATGGGTGTGCCTTATTCCCTATCCTTTTTGGTATATACATTGATAAGCTAGAAGAGGGATCAGAAGTTGTAGGTTGTTTTAGTTGCACGCTCACTACTATGATCATAACTCTTCTCTTTTATGCTAAAGATATTATATTTTCAACAAGGTGCCATTATGATCTTAGAGAGCAATTCAAAATCCTCAAACATTTCTCCTCCATGATGGGTTAGCTATTAATACATACAAAACTAGAATCTTGATAATTAAATCCAAAAAGATGACATAAAAATACTTTCATTTATGGAAACAACTCCTTGAAAGAAGTTCCTTCATACAAATATCTAGGAATTGACTTCCATCATAAGCTCAATGGGAATTAGAACATAGAGAAAGATAAATGGAAGTAAAAAAGCTTACTATAGGCTTGAAAACAATTTTAAATTGACATATATCTTGATTTGGGATCAATACAAGCTTCTCTTGGAGACTCTATCCATTCTTGTTATTTGATATGGATGTGAGATTTGGTGTTGTAGTATATGTAGAGAATCGTGGAGGAAGATTGAATGGATCCAAAAATACCTTATAACCTACATCCTCAAGATTAAAAGAAATATTCACTACCCTATCCCCTTATTTAAGCAAGGCTTCTCTCTTTGAAAGAGTGACTATGCTTAGGTATATTGTGTACAAGAAGTTATAAAACATGGATGCCTAGTATTAGTTGGACCATTGAGAAATAAAGGAGGAGATCATCTTAAAAAATCTAAATAATATAAATTATTATTACATCCAAATTTAATGGAAAATTGTGGGGAAACAAAGAGCTAGAGGGATAGAGGAAAGTAAGCTATTATAAGGAAGTGATCAACTCGAGTCTCCAAAACCAAAATTATCTTTCTTTCTTCACTAGTGTTAAGAAGAAAATGAGCATTGCCAAAATAAGAATTGATTCTCATCAATTTCCAAAATTCCATGGGATGAAAGACTTTACCACCTTTGTGATCCTAAGAGGGTTAAAGATGAAAAAAAAAACTCTTAGATTGTCCATCTTATACATTAATTTTCAAAATATTTGTTGCACTACCAACATTCTAGACCTTTAAAATCAGCAAACATATGATAAAATTTTAAAGAATTTTGATGATCACTTCTCTCACTTCTCTTTTAGTATAGAAATAAAATTAAAAAGAATTCCCATCAATCTCTTACCTTTTTAAAATCTAATAAACCATATAAAATTTAATAAGCTTTGATAAATATTAATATTAAAATAAATCTTAAATATAAATTATAATTCATGTAATAATAATAATACTGCATTATTAACATCAATAAATATAATTAATGCATTAATATATTATTAATGTATTAAGATAAACTTTAATAATATAATAATGTATTAATACATTACATGCTTCAAATAGAGTTGAAACTTTTATATTTACAAACTAAATATTAATAACCAAAAAGGTATTTTAAAGGTATTTACTTGCAGCTATAAACCAAATATATTTATATCTATATCAAAAACAGATTTAACATCAATATTATATACCATGTTAATTCCACACTATATTTAATTTTTTGCTTTCAAAATTTATATTAATATAAACTTTTAAATAATTAATATATATATATATATATATATAATTATATTTTATATATCTATTTTACACCATATATATATAAATACATATATAAATAAAAATAAATAAAAATAATAAAATAAAAATGAGCTAGTCATATATATTGTATATAAATTTGTTTTCTCAAATAAACTAAATATATAATTCCTTCGGTACACACTATGTAATTTTATTTTAACCAAAAACTTATTGAGGAAAAAATTACACAATACAATTAATCCCTTAATCAACATTAAAATAAAGAACCCAAAAAACCACAATGCCATGTATTATGTAATTAAAACATGATTTTACAATTCAACCATCTAAATACAGTTTCTCAGATTTAACCCAGACATGAATGTTTGCCATCAGTTTTGGATGTCTTTGAGATAGCTGGATGACTGGAAGTGATGCTTGAGGTGAGTGAAACTTGAATTGGCCCTATTGGCCATTTTTTGTGGTCAGAGTTGTTGTAGCATACAATACAATAAGTTAAAACATCGATAGCATGGTTATCAAATTAATGTTCCGAGAGGCGAGTTTATTCTATGCACACTGGCTGAGAAGGAAAAGCCTGTCCGTTCTGCAGATAGATAAGAATGAAGGCATCTGCCTGGATGGAATGGTTGGCTGGATTGAATGGCTCTAGGTCTCTGCGTAGGAAGCGTGCCTTTTTTTTTTCCATCACTTAATTAAATCGATGAGATGGGCCACCTCAGACACCCATTTTCAAAGCTCTGTATTGGTGCTTTATGACGAGATTGTTCCTTCCCCGCCATACTGAGTGCAAATCATGGATTACAAAATCATATAACTTCTTAGTGGCAACACGTCTAGAGACAAGGACCACAGGTCTACCCTTCTCAACTCAATCATGATTCAGTTGAAATATAAACCCTTCTCATCTCAATCATGATTCAGTTGAAATATAAACTGGTACGGGGAATTCATGCCAACCATATATGATTCCTGAACTGACATCTGCAATGGAAGATAACGGGCACCATAAATTTGAATATTTCTCTATCCAACTAAAGTCTCAAAACTTTGCTAGATTTTATTTTTGTTAATTTCAAGGTACAATGATTTTCCCATTTGCTTATTACATATTCGACTATAACATCCACATTCAAATTTTAGTTTTAATGTATAAATGAAATAATGTGACACCTTACACATATTGACTCGAAATAAGCTTATTAAGGGAGTTGTAACATGCAGAATAATATTATTCATTATTTACATATGAAATACAAATGTATTTATTATAATGTATGTATTGGAACTACTACATCCCTACATGCAGATTTTTAGTTAGAGCATGCGACTACATGCAACTACTACACATCTACATGCGGACTCTTAGTTAAAGCATGGGATTGCATGCAAGATTCCTTTTGCATGATTTACTCCTTGATTTGCTCATTCTTTAACTCCGCAACTTACTAGTTATCTCCAGAACTTGTTGTAAGTGTTGAGTCTTCTCATTGATCACCACTATAGTGCATTACATTGGGATCTTCACCCAGTAATACTATATCATGAACATTGTAACATATTTTCTAATGAATCATTCTTTTCTTCTTTCGATTTTCCTTTAGTGTTTTTGCTTTGCAAAGTTGTGTGTTCAACCTTTGCTAGCTAGATTCATATCTGCAGGTTTTTTAACACATTTATATGGTATCAGAGCCCACAGGTTGCTAGATAAAAGGCGCACCAGTACTTTATTTTGCACGTATTACAGCTCGGAGATCGAAGATTGACAGAAAAATGGACTTTCCCAAAGCATCGATCCTAACACCGTACAACTATCACGAATGGAAGGACCAAATAGCTCGATACCTTCATCAACCACAGAAGTGGAACCCACTTCAGCCATAGAGAAATCCAAGTACCTCAATCGTATGGATGAGGCCCATGGATCCATATGCATGTGCATCTCTCCAGAGTTGCAGTTTCATCTATCTGCCTGCAATACTCCCAATGAGATTTGGAAAAAGGTTGAAGATCTTTATGGGAAATAGGATGAGATGAAAGGACATATGCTCGAAGTGGAGCTGCTATCATTGGATCCACGAAACTATGATAGAATTCAATACTTCTTCACCAAATATAATAATCTATTGCTGCAACTCAAGGGTCGTGGAATTGACAAATCGAAGGAGGAGAGTCGCCAAATTCTCTCTATTATGTCAAAGCTCGGACCGGAATACTCCGTCTTTGTATCTACATTTCATTCAGTAAGGCTTGCAACAGGTAAATCCTACACTATGCCTTCTCTCAAAGAATTTATGGAGTCCCTTATTTTTGAGGAAGATAAACTCATTGGCATGGGGAAAATCAAACCTCCAAAAGTGCATGCACTTGTTGTGCATGATAGCAGCTACAATAAACATCACAAATCTGATTCAAGTCAGAAAAATCAGTAGCAAAAAGACAAGGGAAAAGCGCATTCCCATCCAAGGAAGGAAGGGTACACCAAGCCCTTCAATGACTCCTCCAGCTTGAGAAATGAGAAAGGGAAGAAAGGAAAGAGATGCACCTACTGTCAAAAAGGATTCCATCTAGAATCCTCTTGCATGAAGAAACAAATTGACCAAATGGCAGAAATCCTTCAAAAGCAGAACCTTGGGGATCACATCCCTCAGGGTGCCAGGAAGAAAACTGAGGATTCGCCACATGGGAGAGGTAATAATTTTCATGCTTTAGTTGCAATTAATTCTTCCCGTGATGCATGGATTATAGATTCTGGTGCATCACATCATATGGTTGCTGCAAAGGAAGTCTACTCCTCTTTGGATGCATGCAAAGGACCTCCCATCCTCATGGGAGATGACTCACCTATTGAGGTCACCGGCAAAGGTAGAGTGGAACTTTTACATGGAAGCTTTGAAGA
>APFE030272178.1:0-105964 GCA_000404065.3 Pinus taeda
GCAAGCACCAAAAAATAGACTTGGTTAAACCTGGAAGAAAATTGTTGTACTATCTCCACTGGTTGTCTTTTTAGCTGGTTATACTTTTCTAGAATCGAGGGTTCTATCTAACCACCCACTTGTCGAGGAAAACTTTGACGACCTGCTGGAAATATAAGATGCACTTGTCGAGGAAAACTTTGACGACCTGCTGGAAATATAAGATGCTCGCATCAGGCAGGGTTTTGAACCAACTCTTGACTTTGCCTTGCAAAGAAAGAGAAAAAAGCCTAATACTGACATCCTCTTCATCAACTTCAAAAAGGTCAAGAAAAGACTCAAAATTCAATACATGTCTCTCAGCAGTGATGTTGTCACATTCACCATTAAATCTTGGTAGATATAGCTAATGAATTTTAGGGAAATCAAGGGATATAGGAGGTAAAATCAGAAGTTTGTATCTATCTGGAATTTTACAAGGTATAGGAATATATACAAAAGTCATAGAATTATTCTTCATCTCTTGAGGCTCATCAGTTTGAAGACGGTCATCATAAGATTCGGAAGAAGGGTCTTGATCAAGATCAAAGGTAGGTGAATATTTTGTATTCACAATCTTCAAAGGGAAATAATAAAATACATGTCTAGGATATTTTCTCAACTACAATATACTTTGTAAAGCCTTCTTGACATTCTCAGGAAAGGAGAAGAAATAATTTATAACAAAGAGCATAATCTTGCATGAAATTCCAAACTTGAATACTTGATCTTTCCATATTGTCCTTTCATGTTTATGTTTGTCAGGTTCATCCTCTAGTGGAGTCCTTGGATCTGATCTCAAAACTGATTTAGAGTCACCAGGTGAATGATTTCAGCCTTCCAGTGTCTGATCGCTGTCCACCATCAACAATCAAATCTAAACTTGATACATTTTACATTTTACTAAGGAACATAAAACTACGTTCCCCAGTATGGTCGCTACTATGTTAACACATGGATTGAACCTCAGGCTAAAGGAAGGCAATGCCAGGGTAACCACAAACCATGCTTAGCCAAGTAGCTAGCCCTACTAGGCCATGAGAGGGCTCTCTCCATAAGGATATCAACCAAGATTACTGGATCAGGAAAATAATATTAGGCTAGGTATAGTAGCATGAGGTTTGATTTGATTTGAAGGGGTTTTATTGGATCAGGAGGAGCCGAACAGTTTGGGAAAGGAAAGTAGGTCAGAATTGCAAGGTGTTCGATGGTGAAAGATAGGTATGAAGCTTAGCACTCTAGGGTTTGATGGGTGAGGTGATTCAAGACTGGTGAGAAGCTAGGAAGAGCATGTGATCATCATGGATCCTTCCTAAACTGTAGAAAACATAAACTGTGAATACTTTCCCAAAGAAGAGCATTAATGTTATGGATCCTGCCTATCAACTTGAAAACATCCACTTAGAAGCAATGAAATGATTAATTAAATACAAAAAAAATTTAAACATATGATCAAAATAGAGGAAACCGAAATAAACACCATACCACATGGATCCCAAAGAAATAGCTGCAATTTCTTATTAATATCCTACTAATCTGATACAAAATGATGTCCTTTCAAAACCTAAGCATCCCATTGAGTCCAACACTTTACAATGAGAAAGAAGGAGAAGATATAGGAATTTTTTCAATCTCCTCCCATCCTCAAGGGTCGAATCCCTATTATGAGGAGATAATATAACCAACACTGAACAAGAAACTAGAATCTAGGCATCCCAACAACTTACCTCTAAAAGTGAGGAAACTAATTCATTTGTGCCCAAAATGACTTTTAATCTAATGAATATACCCTCTACTACTAATTATCCATAACTTTTACAAGCCAAATCATCATTTACATTAGTAAAACATCCTCCATGAGATAAAATCCAAGATCACATTAAAAACACAGTGAAATGGGAATCCTATGCAAAATTTGTCCTACGCGCAACGCCACTCATCCTATGCGCATCACCAATTTTAGGCTCCCTTTTGGAGGCCTTCCTGGCATCCCAATTGAGCTCATGATAGCTCATTGGAAATAACTTCAAGTCTACATTCCCAAGCATATGAAATTTCTTCATTTGAAGCTCATTTGACCCCTCAAACATTGATTCTCCCAAGACTGCTTCTGTGTGTCCAAAAAGTGCTAGCAAAGGTCATTTTTTGGGTGTTTTTTGACTTTTTGGTAGACCAGTATTGCCCCAAAAACTTAGAAAATACATAGGGTGCATGTACTCATCACTATGAATCAAAAAATTCAATCCATTTGTCCATTGGGTGCTTCTAGGAAAAGCGCATTGTCAGTGGCGTTGTGCATATAGCCAGAATTTTTGTGTTTAAAATTTGCTAAAAACAAAAAATCCTCCAAACTTGGTCAAAATTGGTGAGAAACACCATCATCAAGAATCCTGATGAGCCAAGGAAGCTTCAGCAAGCAACCTAAGCCTATCCTCCTCTTTTTTTCCTTATAGAGCCCATCTTAGCCTTGCTTTCATCTATTTGACCCTTATATTACAAATTTTGTTCTGGGTCTTGTAGTGGTAGGCCATGTGCCTGATGATCTGGTTGTCCCTATTGGCCCTTTTCGGTAGCTTTTCTAAGTGAAAATTTACTATTTCAAGACAAATTTCTCTATCACCCTCAATTTCCTTCTCAATTGGAGTCAAAGTGACTGGTGCTTCTTCCTCTTGCCTTGTTGATTTACCCTTGTCACTTTGTCTTTTTGTCTTGAGAAGTTTTAGCTCCATGAGGACCTGCTTATCACTCAGCTACTTTTTCTCTTCTTCCAAATATGTGATGACATACTTGGCTCTCTCTAAATTGTCCATCAATGCTTGGATTTGAGCCTCTTTCTCTTGTATGATGATGTTTTCTATTGTTGCTTCATCCTGAGCTTCTAAGTCAACTGTCTCTATGCCATGATGAATATAATGTTCTTCTGGCTCATCATGCTCCTTCAAATCAAGGTCTCTTTCTTCCTCATCATAAAGATCTTCAACCTGCATATTTTATTTCCCTTTCTGCAGTTTTTGCACCTATTCCTGTTGTGTTGATGAAGAAGGCAAAGCCCCTTCCACACCCTATGGAGCAAGCATTTTCTTATGAGTTGATGAGGAAGGCAAGGTCCCTTCCACACCAAGTGGAGCAAACACTTTCCTATCAGCTAGAAAAAAAAATCTTGTGCCCCTGTGGTATGTCTTGTAGGTCTTAGGCACCTCAATGGTTCTAGTTTCTTTGGCCTTCTCATCTTTCTTCACTTGAGCACTGCTAGAAGGTCCTCGTAATTCTTAAGACACTAGTGGAGGAAATTGAGGACTTCTAAAGATGTCATGAGAAATAAATGTCTCCCACGAGATGTTGAGGAGATTAAGATGATGAAGCACAATCATCTTGATCAAGGAATAGTGGTAGAGACTACTCATCTGCTGAGGGTATGGCTTTTTATGTACAAAGTAGGCCATCTTCTCAATATTTCTGAACAAGAAATAAGGGAGGTTTAACATCCTCACCCTAGTAAAATGCATGAGAAGCCTGATATGATAGGTGTACAATCTGGAAAATCTTCCCTCACAAGTGAAATATTCCATGATGATTCTCATCATGGGGACATACTTGTCTTCAAGGAACCTGAAAGGAAAAAACATTTTTGCTTCATTTATGTACCTAGGTTTGATGTAAGGCTCATAATAGTGTTCATATAGGTTATGTGACTTGTACCATTTCTCTCCCACATTTGGAATCCTGGTTTCATCCACAATTATGGAGGGTGAAACTGTGAATGTCACCCTAGCAAGAGCCACCTTGCTGTTATGAAGATTGGCCACAAAAAGCCTGGTGAGCTCAAGATGGTGTTGAACTCTCTCCACCTGCTCAGAGAACTCATAGAAGCCTAGATGCCTGAAGCAAGTGACAAGAAAATCATAGGCTTGCAACTCTCTGAGGTTTGATGGCTCTTCCCTGATAATTCTGCCTCCCTTATATGGTTTTCTCTGATGCCTAGGTCTAACTGCTAAACTGTCGTTGCCAGTGTTTTCCTCCTCCTCATAGTCTCTATCACCTTTTTCCATGTTTACAAATTTTGAGGTTGTGCACTCCTAGAAAAGGGATGGAGGGGGTGAGTAAGAGTGATTAGGAATAAGGGAAGGGGAGGTGATCTTGTGAGGTATTTGGTGGGCTAGGTAAACATGAAAATGAGTGGGAAGGTATGAATCATGAAAATGAGGGAGAGGGGCTTCGGTTTTTGAGGTATTTCTTTTGGGATGAAGGATAAAGGGATGTGGAGTTTTATGGAGTGATATGGGGGAGGGGTTTAGGCTTTTTAGGCATAACTAGGGGAGATTCTAGGGTTTTACATTTACCATGGCAAATTATCCTCAAATGAATTAATTGCAAAACAATGACGAATTCAAGGAACAATACTTACTTGTTTGAGGGGAAGGAAGGCAAAATCTGATGTTTTTTGGGTGGCAAGAGGTCTTTGGGCCCTTGCTAGCCCTATGCGTAGCAACTCCTACAGGTGCGCAGCACAGTTGTTTTTTCCACTGACAAAATTTTCGTATGCATAGCGCTCAGTCTCTATGTGCAACACTCCACCCTGAATGTGCAGTGCCACCTCCTACTGTCCAGGTGCGCAGCACCACCTCCAACTGCCTAGGCACGCAGCGCCACCTCCAACTGCCCAGGCACGCAATGCCAATCTCCCTAAGCGTAGTGACACTTCTCCTTGGCCCAAAACTTGCTCAACTTCTCCTCTATTCTTCACTTTTTGTCTCCTTATTTGCCAAATAAGAATGATAAGCTTGAAAATTAAATGTGACATCTTATATAAGAGTAAGTTTTGATTTTTCATTAGAAAAAACTCACTTTCTAATGTTTTGGACCTTTTCCAAATCTCTGTTTTAATTCGTTTTCTTCATTGTTCCTTTTCAGTTGGATGGTGCTCAATTTGAATTGATTTTTTGCAGTGGTTCATTGTCTTGTAGCAAGGATAGATGCATTGATGCAGTCATGATCATTCATTACATAAAGTGACTCAAATTACATAAAAATATAAATTAACCTAAAATGCTCAGTTTTCACCTCAAAAACATGTTTTTGAGGTGAAAATTATATTAGTTAAAGAGATAATTGTACAGTGACTATGACTTACTAGCAATCACTCTTGATTTATTTATCATCCTCATAGCCTTTATGCCCTTTATTTACACTTTTAAATCCTTCCTTTGACCTTGGAAATGAAACCTAAGACCTAATGAAAACATGATTGCATTCGAAAATGAAACTATGACTGAATACAACCTAGATATGGGTCAACAAGTGTACTTTATGAGGGAGAAATTGGGTTTTCAGAGGAGAAGACAACCATGAGTTGATTAGCTTGACATGACCTAATGAAATGATGCAAAAATTTCA
This sequence comes from Pinus taeda, assembly GCA_000404065.3. Taxonomy (NCBI): domain Eukaryota; kingdom Viridiplantae; phylum Streptophyta; class Pinopsida; order Pinales; family Pinaceae; genus Pinus; species Pinus taeda. The sequence continues at coordinate 5,413 of APFE030272178.1, forward strand.
ATATGAGACCTCCAAAATGAAAATGCAAGGAGCAAATTTGATCCCTGATGGAAGTATGCAGATACTGACACTAACATATAAAATAGGACATTCTCTATTATGATGTTGTGCAATAGTGCAACTCATACTTCAAACAAAGATGACAAATTTCATACATAATTCATGAAAGATCAAGTTATCACTAATATTTAGAACAAGGATTTAGCAAACATGATAATAGTACCATATGTGTATTGTTTTTCTCATTTGACTAGTGACAATAGGCCATAATCAATCTTCTACCAATAAGCATCCCAAATAATACAATAGTGCATCAACAATGATCAACAAAAATATATTTGATTGAAAAGACCATGTTCCATGATTTCATCAAGACATCTACAAACATACGATAGCGCATTCTTTGTAAATGTTCTTAGTAAAAAATTTTACCCTTCTTTAAATGCATGAGAAGGGTTTAAATACTATACTTAATTAAATAAAAATAACTTATACAAAATATCTATGAGGATGTTTCAAAAAACCTTCCTCGTTCCTAGTATCCAACTTCCCAAAAATAAAACTGCTAAAAAATGACTCATGTCTTCATTCATTAATCACTACTGCCAGTGTTTCCTGTCAGCTCACAAATATCGTACATTGGCCTGACTTGTGCTGGCATCCAGAATTGTGTTCTCAACTACCCTACAAATATAGCATCATGTAAAGGTGGCAGCATTCTCTATACTGAATCCAAGGAGTAATTCAAGGTCATGATCTGACTGTGTGGTTCGACCAAAAGTTGCCATACTGCTTCCCAGTCGATTTTTCACAGCCTCTCAATTATTTCCTTCTGTAGCTAACTCTTATTCTTCCAATTCTCATCCAATGCTTTAAGATCAGGAAGTATTTTTGGATCACCCTCCTTTATGAGGTTGGAGGTGTGCAACATGTGATTTATTGTTTTGACAATTCTCTTTGAAATACCTGATGCTCTGGCTATTGGTAGTTCGGCCTGTTTCACCTATGAGTCTGAATCAGTGAATAGAATATCTTTATGCCTTTCATTCATCTTCATGAGACTTGACCTTTTCCCTTCATCTGAGTCCTGCCATTCAATATAATCGGAGATCTTAGAATTGAGTTCATTGAACTCAATTCTTTGATCAATAATGATGTTTGTTAATGGTTCACTAGTATTCAGAGGTGGAATGATATTTGATATGTGTTGGAGGAAGAGCTTCTTTTGCTTTGCCAGTAAAGTATTCAATGTGAGAGCCTCTTTAATAAATTCATCTGCAGTAGGAATATCCTTATACTTTGTTAGGTCACTGTATAAATCTTGGATCTGCTTGTTTTTAGCAGATAAGTCATTTTCATGACTTACCTTCAGTAGTTCCATATCCTGTTGTAGCTTATGCAGTTGTTCCTTTGCTTGATAGTTTACACTGGCTCTTTCTTCATCTAACTATCGCAGTAATAATGTGATCTGGTCATCCTTTTCTTTTGTCAAAACAAAGACTTCGGTTGCTTTTTCAATTGTTGCTGTAGCATAGGCTCCGACAAATTGAGATAACTAAGTCCAATGTTCAGTCGGATTTATTAGTGTGTCCTTCCATACGACATCCTATCTTTTCACAATAGCTTTATGAAGAGGGTTTTAAAAAACGTCTAGAGGGTGGATATATGTTACATTCAAAACAATTCCAGTAGTTGGATTTGCAGGGATTACCTTTGTATCTTGGGAACTTCTTTTTGGACCTTCAGTGGTCGCTACTGCTATTTTCCTTGGTGGGGTCTAAAATCCTGTAGCTTCTTGTGTTGATGACACCTTATGGGTATCCTATAGTTTGTCGTTGAATGCATCCCACAACTTTTCCAATTCATCTATTTATGCTTCCTGCTCTCGTGACATGCTTGGCTTATTCTGCTTCTGAGACTTGGTTTCAAATATATGATCAGTAATTTGAAATTCTTGTGGGAGGTATTCTAACCTTTGTCCTCTAAACTCATGGAAAATTTTGAACTTCTCTGGGTCCAACTTTGTCTTGGCTGCATTCAGAATCTGCTCAAAGTCCTCAGCAAATTCTAGTAAATCTTCAAACTCATCAACCACATGAGTTACAAGTCTGATCTTAACTGAAAGGGTGAATTTGTTTCCTATATGTTGTAGATCAAAAGTCCTAGCTGATAGAATGGGAAGCTTAATGATTGCATATTCTAATACTCTTTATATGAATGACCATATTTAAGAAGGGTAAATGACTCACACTGAAGGGGAAAATTTGGCCATAAAGATTTCTTCATTTCCCTCAATGTTTTTGTAAGGCTGTTTCCTACTGTTTGGTATGCTACTTCTCTTGCCAGTAATTTATCCAATACATACATGGGGAGGACATGTGGGAAATCTTGGCTACCAAATATCTAGATATAAGAGAAGGATTCTTCAAGAAAATACCTTCTGATTGCTTATAGGTCTGCAATAGCTTCTTTTGCGAATCTCGAACATCTTCTATTAAAAACTCACTGATGTAAGGGAAGAACAACTCCTTGGCATAAATGGTGAAAATGTGGAGTATAGTCTTGTTCCCACATTTGCTTATAACTTAGGAATATAGAAGTAGGATCATTGGTAGTCCATTTCCAAACCATGGTTTGAAAACAAGTAGAGAAACAAATAGCATCGAAGATATATGCAGCCATGAAGAATTGGGGAACTGCTCTAGAGGAGGCAGCCCTAGTCTAGCGATATTCAATAATCGCTTTGGCCAAATTCTTAGAAAAAATGGTTGCCCAATTCATAATGTGAGAATTAACACAAGCCTCAATTAATGAAACCCAATTGATTGAGAATTTATAATTTTGAGGGAGGCCATACAATCTACATAGCATAGAGGCTTCAAAATTATAAGGATTGGCCAAAGAAGCAATGGGGTATATACCTACTTTATCTTGTTTGAATTTATTGTTTCTTCTCCTCCATTCTTGTATCATTTGGAATGGGTCTTCTTTTTCCTTTACAAACTTTGCAACAAATTGCTTGTCATAGACGTCCTGGGCATTGGGTAGCTTGTACATTTATTGTAAATCTTCGGCTCTAAAAGAACCCAAGACTGTATTTTTAGTTGTCTTGATAAGTCTGTCTTCGACTTTTGTATTCTCTACTATCCATATTATCATAGCTGTGTATGGCAAGAGTCTAGCCCTTACTGCTATTTGGTGAAGGAAAGAGCACGCAACGTCTCTGAATTTCACTCCTAACAGTTGTGCGCTATCAGCAGTTGACTGAATGTCTGTTACTTCAAGGTTTTCATTCTTGAGCGTAGTATAGATAGTCTACCATGTAGTGGCACCTCCATCTGCAATGCATACTATATTTGTAAAGACGGACGACATCTATGTGCTTTCAGTTTCTGCGATAGACTGCTTGGTATGCTTCTCCACCACCTTTTGAATGGACATCGTTTGAGTGGAGTTCCTATTAAAACCAACAACAATTAATTGTTGCGTTAAATAAAATATTTGACGAAATGACTGAACTTTGTGAGAAAAGATCCTAGAACGAGTTCAACATTAATCAACCATAACGAATACCATGATTACATGCATAGGGATGATAACCGAATTAAGTCATTCTGACTTGACTCGTGTCTAACTCAAAAACACATACTAAACATCTGTTAAATCCATCACATCGGATTTCAGCTATGGCGTGAATGAAACTTTGTTTGATGGATCTTGCAATCTACGATATGCAATATCACAAAATCGCAAAATTGCAATATCAAGGTTTTGATAGATAACATTTAAGTTGTTGACATAATATCCTTCGATGTACGATATGCGATCAGGATGTTGCATACAAAGTTCAATCGCAAGTCGCATATTGGTATTTTTTTGAACATGCTTAACTTTGCTACTAAGGAACCATGTGATTTGCGATTTGCAATGAAGACTTTAATATGTTCTGAACGCGTTTTTGAAAAGTGCCAATTTTCTAAAAGTTGGCATTTTATTCACAAAGAGGGGAAAAAATTAATTTAAAAGGGTCCTTATTTGTATTATACGTAATAAAAATGAGGGAGTTGTCGTATAACACAATAATTGGCGATTCACTTGGGAGAACCAGCTATCTTTGATTAGTTTCTTTGACATTTCTCAAACTTTCAAAACAAGAAAAGTTGCAAAAAAATAAGAATTGTTTGATTCATAAATTAAACAGTGTCTCTATGGAATATAAAGTATTCACCTATCTCACTTATTTTCTTACTTGACTCTTTAGGTGATAAAACATGAATATCTGTATCAATCAATACTTAGATTTATGAAGATAAAGTAGGTATTCTCTTTAAATTGGATTTATACATTTTTACGCATTTATCATTAGATAGAGCCTCTGCTACCAGCAGGCATTCATAGCCTCGGCAGAGTTATATTTTAACCAAAAATGATTCATAGTCCCATCTAAAATTGATTCCTAATTTCACAATTTAATCAAAATTTTATTCAGATTCATTTTACTTGGAACTTGTCTCTTTTTATGGTGTTTTTTTTTTTAAATATCATTAAAAGCCATTGTCCACGCTTGGTGACGTGATGGTAACAATGTCATTCACTGGTTGTAATTTAAATTGAACAAGCTAGCTTGTGATGGGGCCCATTGTCTTTTGATTGTTTTAATCTAGAGCTATACCCTGTTATGATATGCAGGCTTGGTAATATCAATCTGAATTATTTTCCTGTGATCATGATAAACAAGCTTGTGATGAGACTTATTATCTTTTAAGTTTTTTGAATATTTTTAATTTCATTGTAAAAAATAAAATTTTATCAGATGGGATGAATCATTGGCTTATTTAAGATTCACGGATGATAATTATAGAGTTGGCAAATGCCTTTTTGCAGAGAATCCTTGCTAAGTTACTAGTTCCTTTCTTGACTGGTGCAAAATCATATATACTTTATAAAATGAAGAGTCTTTTCAGAAACTAAATGTCTTTAGTAAATTCAAAATTTTCCCAAAAAAATAAGGTTTATTTAAATATCATATTTATAATTATCCTTTTACTCTTCTTATTTATAGAAGCGAGAAAAATCAAGTAAATTATCAGAAATTAAAATTTTGAAGAGCCAAAAGAGATATTATTCAATCTTTATTTTCCTAAAACATAAAATTTAAAAACTAACATTTATCTTCTAAGAAAAGTATTTTTTTAAAAAAATTCCATTTACAGGTAAAGAGTCTTTTCTACCTGACAAATCTTGTAGTAAAAAGGTGTATGGGCCTAATTTCTCTATGATTTGAAATGGACCAAGCCACAGTCTTTGGAATTTGGTATGTTTACCTTTTTCCTCATGTCCCTTATCCCATTTCAAAACAAGATCTCTAATTTCAAAAGTTCTTGGGCTAGTGGATGTTGTATCAAATGATGCTTTAACTATCTATTGATGATGAACATGTGTTGCTTTAGCTTTCTCCCCCTATTCTTCTAATATAAGGATTTGACCATGTCTAAATTGAAGAGAAGAAGAAGGGTTTTCATCAATAAACTAAACTAAAGCAAGAGATGGTATTGCTATGTTTGTGGGTAGAATTGCTTATTTCCCATAAACCAATACAAATGGATAAGTACCTATTTAGGCCTTCTGAGTGATTATATCTGCCCAAAGAGAAAATATTAGTGCTTTATGCTAGTTCTTATGATTTTTTTCCACGATCCGTTTGATAATTCTAATCAATTTCTTGTTTGTAGATTCATCTAAACTGTTACCTTGTGGATAATAGTTAGATGAGTATTTAAGTTTAAAACCTCTTTTCAAAGCAAACTCTACCATAGCATTTCTGAAGAAGTAAGATGCATTATCAAACATTAAAGCCGATGGGAGGCCAAACCTAGTAATTATAAACTGATCAATGAAATTCGTAATGCTTTGGGTGTTAACTACCTTTAATGGGATAGCTTCTACCCACTTTGTAAAATAATCAGTTCCAGTTAGAATATACTTATGCCATTTGGAGGAGGTTGGAGTTATTTCACCAATAATATATAACCCCCATTGTTCAAATGGTTGATGTATATTTACTGGCTGCAACAGGAGTGTTGCTCTCCTTTCTCTTCCTGATGCAGTTTGACATAATTTTCATTTCCTCGCATATTCATGGGCATATTTGAAAAGGGTTGGCCAATAGTACCCGGCATGCAGAATTTTATGTGTTGTAGTATTTTCTCCGAAATGACCTCCAGCTGGCCCATCATGTAATTCCTGCATTACCTTTTAAACTTCAGGTTTCTCTAAACATCTTAATAATACAACATCATAGTTTTTTCTAAATAACACATTATCAATTAATTTATATTGATTTTCTTTAAGCCTTAGAGCACACTTAACTTTATAACTGAGATATAATGGAGCATGTCCATTTTTCAAGAAAAATTTATGATCAACATATTGTGATTTAGAATCGCTGAGGCTTACCTCAAATAATTTCACTTCAGTAGATTGATCGTCCATTGTTGGTAAACGAGAAGCTCCGGTTAGTATTCTACAAAAACCTTGACCTCTAATAATTTTAGCAGGATGTATTTCTACATCATATTCCTGAAGTGCAGTTACCCAATTTTCTCTCTTTTCTCCTACTTCGTGTTGGACTAACAGCTGCCTTACAGCGGGGTAAGGGACTATTATCTTAGTGTGTTCTTTTAGGATGAAAGGTATGAAATGTTTTAAAGTTTTAAATGCAGCAAAGCCCTATTTCTCCAAAGCTGAATAATTTAGTTCAACGCCTTGTAAGTTATAACTAAAGAATGAAATTGGTGCTTCAACGTTCTGGTCGTTTAGCTGTGTCAAAACTGACGCGTAAGAGGTATCAAAAGAGAATGTGTATAATACAAGCGGTTTTAGGAAATTGGGAGTTGTTAAGGAAGGAGCCTCAACGATGGATTTCTTTATTAACTTAAAATAATCTTTCTTGCCTTTTACCCATTTAAAAGTTGCATTTTTTCGGATCATTGACTGTAGGGGTAAGACGATTTGAGAAAAATCAGGAATAAATCTTTTTACAAAATTAATTTGTACTAAAAATGATTGCATCATTTTTTTGTTATGAGGTAGTGGAATGTTTTCAATTTCATGAATCCTATCAGGATTAATATAGATTCCTTTCTTAGATACCATGAATCCTAATAATTTACCTTTTTCCAAGGCGAAATAAGATTTTTTAGGATTCAAAGAAATGCCGAATTTTTCACATCTCTTAAAGATTTGTTTTAGGGGATTCATATGGTTGTTTCTATTTTCAGAATAGATAGTGATGTCATCTAAATATATTACAACTGAATTGTTGATTAGTCCTCTAAAATCTATGCCCATAGCACGTTGAAATGTAGCACTAGTGTTAATCAATCCAAATGGCATATTTTGATATGCATATGTTCCCCACTTTATTGTAAATGTAGTCTTTAATATATCATCTAAATGAACCATAATTTGATAGTAACCTAAAAATCCATCAAGAAAAGACATCAATTCAGAACCTGCAACTAATTGTAGAATCTGATCCGTGGTAGGCAAAGGAAAATTATCTTTTTGACAGGCTTTATTCAAATTTCTAAAATCTATGCACATCCTAATGTCACTATTCTTTTTTCTAATAGGAACCATTTTTTACACCCATTTTCAATGTCTAACAAGGAAAATGATTTTGGCTTTAAGCATTTTATTGAGTTCAGACTTAATTTGACTTTCTAAGTTCGAGTGGATCTTCCTAAGCTTTTATTGGACAGGCTTGTCATTTGAAATCATGGGTATAGTATGCTGCATTATAGAAGTATCATATGTTTTGAGATCTAAATAATCCCAGGCAAAGACACTTTTATATTTTCTTAGTAATTTATTGAATGACATCCTTTCATCAGGTGGTAAGCCCAAACCTAGGTTTATGTTTTGAGGCTTGTTAAGTGTACCAAGATTAATCGACTGAAATCTTAGAGTAGAAATCTGTGTTTTTGAATTGCTAGTATTTTTAAACCTATATTTTAAATCATAGAGATCTTATATCTTGAATACAAACTTAGGAATTGGATTTGCATCCTGTTTATTTTGAATCTATAAGTCATGTTCATTTTCGTCTACGATTTGACCTTCATAAGATCCATCTGATGAAAGAAATTTGATTATATATGTATCATCATTAAACACTCTCCAATTTGTTATGTTATCTGGAATGGAAGGCCTTAAAGTCAATTCAATCGAAAATATATCTGGACTAAATTCTTTTGACGGTATCAATTTAGATGCTACATTGGCAAGTAAATCAGCACTTGCATTTTGTAACCCAAGGATTGTCAAAATATTAAATGCAATGAAATGAGAAGTGATGTTCTAAGCTAATGCTTGATAATGTTTCAAGTGTCCATAAATACAATGAATTGTGTTCCTGACTTGCTTAACAATTATTTCAGAGTCCCCATATACTTGTGAATATTTAATGTTTAATCCAATCACTTTGTACAGACCTTGAATCAATGCTTCATATTCATCAGTATCGTTTGTGCATTGAAATTCAAGTCTGCAAGCTAACATTGTTTTCTCTCCTTGCGAATTGATTAAAATGCAACCTACTCCTGCACCATCATCTGATTTTGAACCGTCAAAGTTTAGAGTCCAGAATAAAGAATGATCTAAAGTTTTATTACTAAAATTAATACATTTGGAATTGTTTGACTGAGAAAAAAATTTAACCTAAGAAGTAACAATATTTTCTAGGAAAGGTGAGGTTTTGGCATTGAATGAGCCAAGGAATGATTCAACAGAATAATTTCCAATAATATTATTAGTGAAAATCACCAGCTCGTTCGCTCCTAATTCAGTGATTGTATGTTTCATGAATTTTTCACAATCAACTCTAATTTCATTTGGTTTACCTTTATATGGTAACCATGTGTGTGACCAATCGATTCTGAAATATCCATGTAGTTTCTCAGACCAATCCCTACTTAAAATTAGACCATAAAATTCATGGATGTCTACTACTAAGACATCGGTCACTTGCAATATCTTTGGGTTGGATGATAATCTAATTGATACTGATAAAATTTCTCCAACAACATCGACTTTTGTTCTGTCTAATTGGATTATATGCACAACAAACTTTTGAGGGGTAACATTAAGTTTCGCGCATACAGATCTTGGCATGATATTTGAAGAAGCTCCTAAATTGATGAGACAATTATGAACATTTTTATTAAAAATTTTATAAGTCAAAAGCAAAGGAGGAGTGTGAGACTTAGATCTATCACCAATCAACACAATATCATCTGGGCTTACTTTGTTTGAAAGTGAGGGAGGTTTTCCCGTAACTTTGCCAGCTTGAGCTACAACTAGTGATGGCATGGGATCTACAGGAACTGCCTTAAGCTCTCTCAGTAATATTTTCTGTTGTTGTTTCAATTTGGTCATTTCATATAATGAAACGTTTTCTTTAGTCTTTTCATGTCTTCAACTATATTGCATTCCACTGTATCTGAAACTATCATAGTATTAGAAGTATCTAGGGGAATAAGATAATTTTGAACAATTTTGGATTTTTTATTCATTGTTTTCTCCTTTGTGGGGGGAGATTTATGTTTCTGAATTGGTACAGTTGAGTGAGCAGATGTTTTTCTCCTTGTAGATATGGCCATAGCTTCTCTTTCTTCTTCGGTGGGAAGAATAAAGTCCCATAACCCATTCAATTCGACTTCTTCTTCAGGTGCTGTTTCTTCTTCAGTTGTTGAGGCATCTTCAACATCTTGATCTGATTTGGCACTTGAAATCACATTCGGAGGCTGAGATGGTGAAGTAATACTTCTATTGTATGGGTGATATGGTTTCTTAGGAACCGAAGATTCCGCTACTTGTTTCTTTATTTTAGTCATATCATTTGACATAGTTTTCAAGACTTTTTGAAGACCTTCAAGATCAAATGGATACTTTGGGGTTTTCTTTTTTGATTCTTGACTAAAAGTCACCTTTTTAGATTTCTTATCTTCCATCTCAAATCGTTTTTTTAAGGCTAAAATTCTCTTTTCTAAAAACATGGCTTCTTTCATGTTTTCTAAGAGAGTAGCCTTATTGGCTCTATCTACAAAAATGGTTATATTAGAAGGAAAAGAATAAATGTACCACTCTACTTGTACATCAATAGCAGGTTTAGAAGTAGCTGGGATTTTGTTTAATACTTTTTTAAATATGGGGTTGAAATCTTTGATCCTTTCACCTGAATTTTTTTTTATGTTAGAGAGAGCATTGATTAAAGATGCCACATTTCTGTCATCTCCAAATTTTGCAAGAAACCGTTGTTCAAAAGTTACCCAGTCTGTTATAGTTCCTGCTAGAAGAGAAAAGTATCAGGATCCAACAAATCCTTTAAGAGTATAGGGAAATAATCTAACTAAAATATCTTCATGTGCAAACCCATTCAAATTCATGGCCAACATAAAATTGTTGATGTGTTCTTCAGTTGGAATACCATTATCTAGATTATATTTGGCTAACCTTTTCTCAAGATGATCTCAGAGAGGATGTGGGTTTGCAAACAACAAAACACTAGGATTAGTCCATGGTTGATTATCCATAACTTGAGTTAGGTTTGGAGAAGATATAGAAGAAGATCCATAAGTAGTGGGTATGGATGTAGAACTTACAACTAGACTAGCACTACTTGTGGTAGCACTAATTGTTTGAGTAGAAGAAATGGAAAGATGACAGGATGTGAATGGAGATGTAATGAATGAAGGAGTAAATGGAGGGGAAGTTGATAAGACCTCACTTGTATCTGACTTAGATCTAGACACATGAACTTTCTTACACTAAGAATGTATTGGAAACTCAAAGGGAGGTATTCCAAGTTTATCACTTTTTGATTGTGTTAGGATACCAGTTTCTCTGAACATAGAAGTAATACTTTATTCAGAAACTTTGGGTTTATCAAGATTCTCAGCAGAAATAGATATTCATTCTAATTTATGAACTAAGGATAGAAATTCAGGAGATTATGGATTATATTCTGAAGAAGGTAAGTGTTCATATATGTTACACTGAAATTTGTCACTATGACTATCTGCAGTTAATATGGCTCCATCAATAGTCATATTATCCTCCTTGTCAAGCCTCATACCTCTGCTCTTCATGTCAAACTTCAAAAAGAGAGAAAGTCACTTAAAAACATGTTTAACTCTGGGTACGTAGGTTCTCTCTACCTTTCCTGCGTGTACGCACTCCAAACATGCTGTACCTGCGTACTTGTACGCTCTGTAAGCCAAAGGATGGGTGCGTACCCCTGTAAAGGTCAAAAGGCGTGAGTTTCATCTTAAAAAGTTTGTGGTCACATCTAGAGCCCTCTAGAAGAGTGTTTGACGTGTATTGAGCGCCTCCAGATGGTTCATGCATCCCTATGATAGAGGAACTTATCCCATCAAGAGAGGAGCTACCCCATCCAAAAGAGGGAGTATCCCATTGATGTTGGACCTGAATAACTTCCTCTAAAACACTATAAATACAGGCATTGGGCGGCCAGAGGAGGGGAGGTTTAAAGCTGAACATTCCAAAGGGTAAATGCTGCTGGAATTAGGACTTCCATGGTTAACTTGTGAGGAGAGATCACCATCCTTTCTTGTTGCCATATTGGAAGTGGGTGAGCTTGTCAAAGTAGAGAAAATCTCTTGTTGGACCCTGGGAGGAGCTTGCACAACACCAAAGCTCAGGTTGTAATGGTTCCTTTTTTGTTTCCTTAATACAAATAAGTCCATTCTTCTCAATGATTTGTTGTTAATGAATTATTTCATGTACTCCTTGGTCTATGTGATGAATATGCTTTGTTCTATGAAATATTCAGGTGTTATGTAATCGTTTGTCTTGTTAGTGTATGCAAGTCTTAAAGTGAAGGAGGAGCTCATCTGGATCAGCAAGGCTGGACTGCTACAACAAGCGTTGGACCTAAGGTAAGATCGGAAAACACTTGGTTTCTCATAGAATAATGTATGTTTAGAGAAGGATTGCTCTTGTTTGGTTTGTTTGTCACTAGAGAGTCTTAGACTCCTAGGGAGGTTAGGTTTGTCCGCAAAAATAACTCTTTCCGCATGACAAATTGGCGACTCCACTGGGGAATCCATTGATGTGATTGATTTTTCCTTTGAGCATTACTTTGATCTGAAAAGAGTCTTGTTTCTTTTGTTTTTGGTTGCTTGACTGTGTTTTTGGGTGGCTTAGCTTAGGGTCGAGTTAGAACTTAGGTTTTCTTTGTTTTACAGTAGTACGCACCCTCTGCGTTAGACACAGTGCGTACTTGTACACACTGTATCTTTGTACACAGAGCGTAGGTGCACCTGGTTAAACAGGCTGCCTGCGTACCTTGTTAAAATTAAGAAAATTCCATTTTTATCCATTTTTCCCCTTTAGATTTTTTTTTCCTAGTCTTTACTGCCCAGATCCACTGGTTGACTGTCAAAAATCTTCACCTGCACTTGTTCCATTAGTGTCGAAAGTTTTAGTGAAATTCCTTGAGTTTTAGCATTAGGGTTTTGATTTTTATATTGGTCCTGTAGTGACTTTGGGTTTAGAAGTTGCAAAGCCTTAGATATCTCTGGTTTTCTCAGTCTTCTTAGGAGTCGGACCAGTCGTAAAGTCTACCTGAGTGAGCGACCTACCTTTGTGTTGCCTCTTTGCAAAATTTCGATATAGCTTGTTCATTTAAATTTGTGAATTTCATTTTCAAAAAGCACAAAAAGAGATTGAGTTTTTGTTTTGATTAGTTTGTGATTCTGCATAAACTAGTCCTTGCACTGATTGTTGCCAAGTAAAACATCCCGGAATCATCCTAGTAAGCTTTTGCTTCTTAGATTTACTTGTTAGTGAAAGATTAGGTAAATTTCCTTTATTTGCTTTTGAGTGATTTTTCATAGATTTTCATAGATCTTGAAATTGCTTTAATTAGATTAATTTTACGTGTTTTTATTAAATAGGAAAATATCAACGATCTCCTTTTCAAAGTTTGCTTTAGAGTAGCATTTGATGTCTTTGAAAGAGAGGAATTTTTTCGTGAAGTAAAGAGTGGTCATGTTTTGTGCGCTTTGAAAGATAAGAGAATTGTTTCTTTGATTGTCTTTTAAGAAAGTTGTTTTTATTGAAAAGATTGCATTCTCTCAACTCTCTTAATTAGAACATTCATTGAAAAGAGAAAATTATCAATCATCTTAGGTGCATCTTTTAGAGAATTGGAATCGAGTCTATACACCATCAAGTTTCATCTCCATCACCTTTGTCTTAAAGAACAGCCATTAAAATCAACGCTTAAAGTAAAATTAACTTAGAAATTTTTATTTTTTCTAGGGCTCTGAAGCACCAATATAGATCAGGCTAGTGTCTTGGAGTAGGTGAGTAATTAACTCTCCAAGACTATAAAACCAAACAAGTAGCTTATCTTGTGATAGGATAAATCCAGCTGTTGCATTTATACTCTGGAAAGGCTCCTCTTAAAGGAGAAGCACGAGCTCGTGTCCGAACCAGTGAGGGGATCAATCCTCCCTCGTTGGGAACGACGCCAGACACGCACGTATTACAAACGATAAACCTCAGATTGAGGAGCCAGGGGATCACTTATCGGTAAACCTTGGATTGACCATTGTCAAGGAGCCGGTAAGGCGATTGAGCTTGTTACTCTGCCCTTGCGTGCTGTCGGAGTGTAGACTGTTCCCCCAGGTATATTTGTTGCTGTTGGTAACCTTAGTGGCCATAATCTTAGGATTCTACCCAAGGTGACGGTGGTTGGAAGATCCCACTGTACCTGGAGCAGACGTCGGCTAGACTCACTTGGATTTTCTGGGGGGTTCACTTCACTCGAGACGGTTAAAGTGGAGGAACTTGGTCCAGTCTATTCATTAAGCAGGTTGCTGGGGTAACTGTTCCACCCGCCATTTCTGTACTGAATTCCGCGACGTTGGATTTCATCACCAACTAGTGTTTTCGGTATGGAAAGTTACTGTTTGTGTGTGGTTTGACTCCTAGATTTGATAGCGCGTGTTAATTTGTTTGTTTTACTTTTAGAGACCATAGGTGTGAATTGTGAATTTTAATTGTTAGGTGTGAATTGTGAATTGTTAATTTTAGTTTTAAATTGTTAATAAAATTCACTGAAGTTGAATATATTGGCAACTGTTCTAGAATTTACCAACCAAGGAACCCCTCTTAACGAGAATCTTAGTACTTTTCCTTGCTTTGAAAATGTTGGTCCTCCTTATATGGCTACTTTGTCATTACCTGGATTTACAATATGTTTACCGATATGGTTATTTTCAACTTCATTGGCCCCAAAATTGTTCCACCTCAACTGAATGCTTCACCTCAACAGAGTTCACCATCTCAACATCACCGACCTTCTGTTGACCCTTTACCTTCTTCACCTAATATTTCTTCCTCCATTTCTTCCTCTTTGTTTGGTAAAAGCCTTGACGCTAGTAACCAGGTGGCTAAGAAGAAGAATAAAGGGAAGAAGAAGAAGAAGAAGAAGAAGAAGAAGAAGAAGCAAGATAAGAAGGAAGTCAACCAACCAACCATGGTTGTAAGTGTTAGTTGTGTTGAGGAAACCTCCAACATGCATCATAAACCAAAATACCCTTGCAGGCTTTGTAAGGGTGACCACTTCCTTATCAATTGTCCTGGTATTCCAAAGGTTTTGGAAGTATGGCCAGAAAAATCTCATCAACTTTCCATTGATTCATCAACCAGTGATAGTCAGGTTCCTTGGAAAAAGGGTAAAGTTAGGTTTCCTTGTAAGTTATGCAAAGGGAGTCATCAAACTCACATTTTCCCTCACATGGATGAAGCCTAAAAATTGTTGGAAAAACTTACTATTCCACAGCAAGAATTTCCAACTGGTTACCATAAACTTTCTCCCAACCTACCGTCAACTGACAGAGTGATTGATCTAATTTCAAGTACAGTCAATCCCACTCTTCCATTGGAGAGTGAAACTCATATCACTTAGGTTGATGCTCCATTAGTTGATCAAGTGGTCGATTCAATTTCACATTCAGTCGATCCCACTCTCCCTTTAGAGATTGAACTTCATACCACTTAGGTTCTTCTTGTTACATCAGATTCTTCTATGTTGGGGGGCATTTCACCTATTTCTACAAAACCCGCTCCAAGTACTGAGGTCTTTTCCTTTGATTGGAATAGATTGCTAGAACCTTGTCTTCCTTCCTCCATCCCTTTCCAAATCATTGTCAAGGCTGGTAGTAGGGACATACACCGCACACAGGTAGATGAAGGTGCTTCTATTAGTATTTTATCCTCAACTGCTTGGAAAGCTTTGGGTTCCCATCAGCTTGTGCCTATTATGCAGAATCTGAAAGCTTTTAATAGAACCATTAGTGAACCTTTAGGGGTCCTTCCTAAGTTTTCTATTACTTTGGAAGGTAAAACTTTCTACATTGATCTTATGATAGTTTGAGGTCCCTTGGATTTCAATTTACTCCTTGGGCGCGACTATGTTTATGCAATGAAAGTTGTCGTATCGACACTCTTTCACGTGATCTTTCGCTCACAATGGAAATATTGTGACTGTAGACCAGATTTCGTTCCCTAGTCTTGTTTTAACTACCAATAATATTACACCCATAAATGTTCCTGATTCTAAAGTGATATCTACCCCACCACGAGTTAATTATGTGGAAACGAGTCCCATATTCTCAGTTACCGATGTAAGTGAGCCTCTCATTGTTTGCTCATATTCCTTTGATTTAGATCCAGTAATTGACATGGAAAACTCTATGGAATTTCTTGAACATGATGTTCTTATCCCTCTTGAGTCCCTTGACATGTGTTCCTTCTAGAGAACTATTCTTCCTTCTAATGAAGACCTCTTGGAAGCTATGATCAAGGTGTGTCCATTGTCATGTCTTTCTTCCAGTTGGAAGCCATAAGCAGTGAGGATTCAAGGAAAGTTCCTGTTACTAAGTCAACCTCATTTAAAAAAAAATGAATCAGTAGGTTATATAGGTAGATTGTAGAGATTAGATGCAAGGATAGTTTCTTCCTATCTCAACCTTGTTAAAAAATGAAACTAGGACCTGAGGATAGTTTCTTCCTGTCTCAATCTCGTTAAAAAATGAAACTGGATGCTATGAGCATAGTTCCTTGTCTTGTGTCAAGCTCATTAAAAAATGAATCAAGGATTTTAGAGCATATTTCCTTGTCTTGTGTCAATTTTGTTTAAAAAATGAAACAATGGTTGTGAGCATAGTTCCTGGTCTTGTGTCAAGCTCATTAAAAAATGAAACAAGGGTTTTGAGGATAGTTCTTTTCCTGTGTCAACCTCATTAAAAAATGAAACAACTCCCTTTTCAAGTCGAGTCTTTTCAAGAACTTGAAGGTAAGCCTTCATTTCATCCACTTGGTTGAATGCAATGAAACTTGGGGGGCATGTATCTCGATTTGCGTCATTATGCTGGGGGCATTCGAACTTACAACAAGCATAGTTTTTCGTTTCAAGCTTGTGTAAACATGAAACCGAATCCGAGCAGAGTTCTCTATGGTTCAAGCTTGTGTAAACACGAACCCATACTCATTTTACATCTCATGATTGCCATTTTTATCCGCTTAACAGGAATTCATGAATAAATCCCTCAAAGTTATCCTACAAAGGACAATTAATAAAGCTTGATCCAATTGGCATATCATGTTACATCATGTGCTTTGGGCATACCAGATGTCGGTTAAGACCACTACGGGTTTCACTCATTTTCAACTATTTTACGGTTTGGAATTGATCTTCCCCATGGAATATGAAATTCCTTCTCTTAAATAAGGTGTAGAACTTCTTCCAGATACTTCCATTCTTGAAGAATGCCTCATTTATTTGGAATGTCTTGACGAGCAGTGTCGAGATGCAACCACAGTTGATGAAGCTCATAAAAAGAGATTGAATATCCAATATGATAAGGATGTGTGTCCTAGGGTTTTCTCTGAAGGTGACCTTATCTTGGTCTATGACCAAGACAAAGACACCTTGGGGGCAGGCAAGTTCAAACCCATGTGGTACAATCCTTTTATCATTAAAAATGTCTTGGAAAAAGGATCTTACGAATTGGTTGATTTTGATGGGAATGAGATGATGGAGCCTAGAAATGGGCTCTATCTTAATAACTATTATGCCTAGGCTTCTACCTATAATTTTCTTGGTTGTAGATATTGTATATATTTGTGCATATCTGTCTATAGGTTTCATAGTGATATCAATCTTTTTTATCTACTTTGGCAGGTATCGATGGATGATCTTGTATATTTAGCCTTTGTTGATGGTGTTAATCGACATACCTAGAATTTAGCTTCTACGGCTTGGGTGATTCAATATATATCTGGTCAGTTGTTGGTTTCAAGAGGCATATGTATGAGCGATACTTCAAATAATGATGTTGAAATACTGTTATATGAAGAAATATCTCTTGGTATTGATTCGTTAGTAGTATACTTGGATTCACAACTCGTGGTGTCTCAGTTAAACAACATCTATCATGTGAGATATCCCTATTTATATATCCATTTTCTAAGAGTGTGTTTATTACAAGATCATTTAATTTTATCACATTTATTCATATTCCATGATTAAAAAACTCATTTGGTGATTCCATAGCTAATCAAGCATTAGACTGGCATATTAATCATTCATCACATTAAAATAAAAAATAATAAAAAATCATCTATATATATGGTCGTCACATTATGAAACCATTTGTATATAGATAGAAGTTATATGTTCAAAATATTATACAAAATCAGGACAAAAATGTCCTACAAAATTAGGGTTTAAGCCCAATCATGTCTATCAAACGAATTAGGACATCTCTAATATATATCTATGGGCCCTACTCTAGATGTGCATATCAGAAGAAGACAATGGCAGTAGCCACCCAACAGAAAAGCTGCACCCCATCTCGTGGTTCTCCTACCACGTGTCTCCGCATTACCTCTAGTAGATCCTCTATCGCTGCCATAGGTACCTCGTGAGTCAATATCTCCAACTTCCTCTTTACGGCATGGGAAACTCTCTCAATCTCAGCTGCGACACCCTCTACATCTCTTCCACAATGCTTATGCCTAGGTAGACCCTCAAGTCTTACCGATCCCACATATGTATCATGATCAAACAATTTTGTAAGAATTTTTGTCTCATAAAAAATAATTTCAATTCATAATTTTGAAACCCAAAAAACTAAATAAAAAAACAATCAAATAACATTAAAAACTTAATAACAATTTTACCAATTGCACCCCATGCAGCACCAAGTGGAATCACTAGATCTAGATCCACTCTTAGATCCATGCCTGCATAGGGGTAGTCCTCGATGGCAATGACTTGTTGTTCCCACCAAAAGAAAAAGGCATCATCATATGTCACTCTAGGGACCTCATCACCCCCTAGTCTCTTCATTAAGTCATCCCATCTACCTATCTGTGGATCTCTCTGGCTGCTGATGGTGGAAATCACTTTGGGTTGAAGTCCTAGTAGTCTCTCAAAGAAGAAAGTACAAATAATAGTACCATACCCAACAAATTTGGTATTACTCTTCTTGATGGAAGTAAGTTGTTTTTTCATATTGATTAGGAGGGTTTTACACCAGTCAAAAACTATTGTAAGGAAATATACTGCTAAGCTCATTATAACACAAGAAACGTGGTGCAATGAGGCTAATCCTGCTACCCTCACAATGGTAAGAAGTGGAATCTCGAGGGGAGTAATTTCCACATTATTGATTGGGATCTGTGTCCCTACCTTCTCATTCTTTCCAAGGAAATAAATATGAATGTAATCATCCACACTAAGTCTTCCTCGAGCCCTGTTTCTCCTCTCCAGGAAAGTCCGGTAATGAAGTATGTGTCTTCTACTTCAATTCGCAAGGGCATATGACCAATCATGAATGAATCTTCTTCTGGATCCCAGTATTTGACAAGCATTTCCAACAACCTTGTGTTGGTCTTCATATTCAAAATTTTGAAAAAAATAAAAAAACAACATCCTCTCAGTGCATCCAGTGCTAATGGATCATTCATCACTTCATTATCTACTACATTGTGCTCTCTTTCCTTCCAAGTAATTGTCATCCTATAGGTTCAAGCATTTTCATCCATTAAAATTTGTGATTTAAAAATTTTCAATGTGGACACGTGGGTTCGCTTCATATATAGCCATGTTTAGGCTTCCAAATAACTAGATTCAATATACCCAACCCACGTACGTGCAGAGTAAAAATCTAAAAATAAATCTTCTAAAGTAAAATTATTGAAAAAGTACTTGAAATACACAAAATTTCATTCGGAAATCGAATTAGGAGATTACATGGAAGATTGATAGTTGTTCTGGCTGATAAATTTGGTGGATTGTGGTTTCTGGGTTTTTCTCTAGAGCTCTTGCACTCAATTGTCTAAAACAAAAATGAGGTTTGGTAAGTCAAAAGGTCGATTTATAAGTTGTAATTTCAAAAACTTTAAAAACCCCACTTTTGCAAAGTTTATGTTTTATATTTTAATTTTATAAACTTTGTGACCTTTTAGCTTTGAGTGATGGGATAGATTGTTTTTCAAGTTAAATTGGAGACTTTCATACATTTTTACCACTTTGATTCCATGACCGCTGACTCATTATGACATGCATCGTTTTCGTCACTGGCATATAGGTTAGGGAAGATCACTTTTTATGTTGCATTATGCATTCTAACCTCCATATTGTGATATGTCGCCATAGGGTTGACCCCATTTTGTTATGATTCTTAAATTGTTTTCATTCACCAACTTATAAAATCATGACATGATGGTAGAGCCATCCTTTACATGGGCTTCCTAGTTAAATCAGCGCTAGCATATGTTTCCCATGTTGCAAGATTGAGTACGCTCGGGAGTCCTCTTTAGTCCCACCATGACTTTTGTGGTGAAGCTTCATTCTCCTTCTTCTTCACTATATTTCTATATTTACACCCTAGAGGCTCCCACATTTTGATTTGTACTATTGCATTGCAGGTTGACTATTTATACCTTTTGGCCTTAAGTCGGCTTCACTTGGACTCTTGTATAAGCACTTTTTGACCATGTCTTTCTACAAAATCAACCTTGCAATCACTTAGCCTCTTCAACTTGACACCTTATTCATGCGGAAAGAACATTCCTTTGAGTGCCATTGACCAGTTTCGTCACCTTGCATTAAGCATATGAATGTTCCCCTCCTAGGAGCTAGTGCATCTGCATTTGGACACTCATTCTTTCCATTGTACCATAGGCATTCTTTTATTCCTTTTTAGGCTTGTTAAATATGAAAAAGACAAAAAAATTATATATATATTCCAAAAAAGAGCGAGAATGAGACTTTTCATCCATAATTGATGGCAGCAAGAGTCAGTTGTGTCACCGTTTAACAAAGCACTCGAAGAAAGTATATCCTCTATCAGGATGGGCTTTAGCTTGACTTAGGAGAGTCATAACCTTTCCATTGATTCATTACTCCTCCGGTTGGTTATCTCTTCCAACCATATGGAAAGTTGTTTTATGCCTCCTACATGACAAACTTATACAAAGTTATCATATGTTGTCATACAATCACATTTAAGTCGTGCTTTTGTTCAAGGAAGGTAAACCAAAGTCAACCTTTTTGCAGTGTATCTTGACTCATTTTCAGCCAACCATTAACTGATCTGTCAGATTTATGTTCAGTATCACATCAATTATTTCCCCCTTTGCTCGTGCTAGTTAAGAAGGTCTCTATTGACTTCTTTCTGGCGGGTCTTCTCTTATCGACTTCAACAAATTTCTCTGAGAATAGGCCTAAAGCCACACCCTGGCCCGATTTCCATCATTGATAAGTGACCTTATTCTCAACATCAATCAATATCATGGGTCTTTGACTTAGTGGTTTCCCTTTTGTTCAACATCATCTTACATTATCACACATTGGAATTCATGCAGTAGCTTGGTTTGCATTTGACCTTGTTGGTGGATTCCTCACCTCTGTGTTATCTTTCATTATTGGTTGGTTCAGACGGTTTTTGTTGTGCACTAGCCACATCTTTTGTACAATGGAAACATTCTTCAGTATGGTTACTTCATCTTTCTTCATCTGATTCCTTCCAAATTATTGGCCTGTGAGTTACACTAGTGTTGAATTCATGTGGGATGCCTTAATGCCTTCCTTCTAGCAAATCTTTTCCCATCGACTCCAACTCATTTCTCTGGGAATAAGGTCTAGAGTCCTTTCTTAGTACCTTAGGGTTTGCAGTCATCAGTAGCAAACTCCTTCAATATCGACAGTGAGAATACATCAATGTCTCTTGGTTGATAGATTATCTCAAGTGTTCGACTTCAACTCATTTATTCACACTTGTTAGATTGTACCGGGGTACCTTGACTCTCATCATCATTATCAGTGAGTTGTCTTGCATTTGTTAATGATATACATCAATTACTAGTAATCAAACGATTTCTCACCTAGTTGACTTCAACTCATTTATTCCCATAGTGTATAAATGTACCATGGCGGTCGGTGAAGACCTTGGGTTGCATCAACATTTTTTGGTTCACTTGTCAGTTCCTCTAGTTTGTTGCCAGTGATACCATCCACCATATATGTTGTGGTTCATAATAGCGACATTTTATATGTTGGCACCCAAATTGCATGCAGTACCATTATTCCACTTTTTGACTTGGTACTTTGAGGGTCAGTAATGTGACATCAGTGATCAGATATCTCCTTCGGCATCATTGATCAGTTCTTTTATATGTGATATTGTGGCATGACCTTGATATGTACTTTTACAGCTATGATCAAATGATCCACTATGTATTTCTTTGTTTCCTTTGTACTTGTATACATATTGGATCCGCTCTACACTTGATATGCAAACATGCTTTACTATCTTTGAGCATGGTTATGCTAGCCCCATACATGAGCTTTCTTTCTCATCTCTTCCATAGGTTTGGTAGGCTAGAATCTGGTGATCTCGTCCCAAGTCCTCGCATGATTCTTTCGATACACTTAATAACTTTCAACCATTATGTACCCCTTCTAACCTCATATATTATGGTGCATCTATTATAGAATCCTTTATCACCCCTATATACTTGATGCTCTGATTCATGGCCTTAGGCATCCCTTTCCCTTCAAACTAGGTCCATTTACTGAAAAACATTATTTTAAATTCCATACATGACTCTACCCTTCGAAAATTACGTGCACACGTAAGTCCAGCTATACCTAGGGAAGGCCTAAGGGGAGAAAAAGATAGGATATTTATATTATATCCAATTGGTCCCTGATCAAGTCTGATTTATCCCTATGCCTTTTTCACTCCCAGCTATAAGAAACTCATGTTTCCTCATAAAGATGTCCATCTCCTTTATATGGCATTTATGTGTGTGCATTTGAAAGAGGATTGTTGAGGCTTGGGTTGGATGGATCCAAAGGAATGTTTTTCTTGGAGTCGTGGTCAAATCAGGTTGTATTTTATTGTAGCAACTACAACGACCCTCTAGAATTTTGGCTTGCACCAATTTCGGAGCCTCCCATGAGAGTTTCACTTGATTACTGCACACACACATGTTCACTCTGTGAGCTCATGTGAGTCCTTACATCCACCTTCCTTGTTCATTTCATTCAAGTTTTTGCATACTGGTGTCTAAGTCATGCTTGCGACCATGTTCTGGTTATGCTCGAAGTCTTTACTTCGTATGTGCTTATTGTGTTCACTATGAAAGCATTTGTTGCACTCAACACAGAGTCACGTTCACTGTCACGCAAGCATTATATCAAACAATGAACAGTCAATCATGAGTGTCATGATTGTCACTTACACCGTCGGTCAGTCATGTTGAACATATGTGTCTAGATGGTTTGATTTATCTCGTCATCGAGTCATGTGAGTGTGTGTTTGCATGATCACCTATGCATCTTTCAATCGTTCACACACTTAGTCATTTTTCTTGAAGTCGTGATGACCAGACTTTCCTCTAACAACTGGACCATCACCCCACCATCGACTCGATTGACTATCAACCAGAACAGTGCAGAATCACCAAACTAGTCTTTCAAGTTGCGCTGCCCACAAGCAGTTCAATCAACTTCCATGTTAATCACCCGGACAGTCAGACCTAGAAGTCACCCCAGGACTACCTCCCTTAAAAAATTATGCAAAGGCCACTAACCTCACTCGCTCAACTGACTGAGGAAATTGTGCAGATAAGCCATACAGACACCAAGTGCTTGTCCTTGTCTCCTTCAGAAAATTGCGCAGTTTTTCCAGCTAGTCATCCAGACAGTCGACTGGCTGTTCATCCAAGAAATTGTACAGTTTTCATGAGTAAGCCTTCTGTTGTCCAGCAGTTCGCTAAGCTTAGAAATTTCACAGAGATGATCAACAGGTCAACTTCCCAGCTTTAGTGCAATTTCCCTTCCAGCAGCTCCTAGCAACAGACTGCCATTTCCCTCCAGGAATCGCGTAGTTTCTACTGCCAGTGACTGAGCATCCAACTACCAGTTCCCTCTGGGAATTACGTAGCTTTGGCTTTCAATGACCCCTACAGCCAACTGCCAGTTTCCTCTGGGAATTGTAGATTTTTTGTTGCTAGTATCCCAAGCAGTTCCTCCCAAAAACTACGCAATTTATGCCTGCTGACCCTTCATGCAACCCGACACATTCCTATAGAAAATTGTGCAAATATGGATGTCTAGTCCCAGCTGCCTATTCATTCTGAAAAATGTGCAGAGCATGCGTGCCTTGCCTTCCTACAACCTGGATTGTCCCTCCCAAAATTTGCACAATTTTACCTCCCAACTGAGCCAGACCTCGCAGGTAATCATTATTGACTCAAATTGCCCATCTCCATCACTCAGTGACTTGTGAAATTTTCATCAGCAGTGCCTGGAATCATCATCCCGCTTCACAACCTTATCACCTCTCCCAGTCACTTGCATCTGAAATGATCATGTGCCATGCTAGACTATGAGGTTTTGGATTTAATGTCATCTTGTCATGAGTGATTACAGGTACAAGCACATCATCAAACATGGCAAGACAATGAATGGGATAAATGAAGGGAGAACATGCAAAAGGAAAAGTTCACCAATGGACAAATGAATGAAGCATGTGAAGTATAAGAACACAACAAACATGCACCTTCACAAACAAATAAGCCTATCAAGCCTTGCAACGTGAAAGCAAGGAACAACATGCTAAAGCTTCATTAAGCGAACCAAGGACCATTGAAGACTCCGCACACTTCACCATGTGGAGGTGTAGCTATGATACACCATGAAGACATCCATCACCCAGTAGCACTGTAGCTAGACATACACTCCAGCAATAGCACAAATGTGCCAGCACTGTCATGTCAAGTCCTGTCATGAGTCAAGTCGCCCACATCTCCACTATGGGCTATGTTGTCAATCAATTTGTTGTAACGTTGAAGTCCAAGAGACCCACTTGTTGAACAAAAATTCATGTAAGTCAAAAAGTCATGGAAGCCAAATGGTCATGAGGGTATTCAAACAGCCACAAGGGTTAGTTTACCATTGGCTATAAATACCCCCTCATTTGTACACGCAAAGGACTTTTCACCTCAACTCCTCCCACATAGCCAAGAGAGTCTGTAATCTTTTCTTTGAGGAGTAAGTAGTGGCTCCAACGCCCCACACTTAGGGTTAGTGATGTATGGTGTAACGATGTGTCTTGGAACTTTTGCTTAATTTAGAAGCATGCTAACAGGCTAGCACATTTTCACACATGTATTGTATCTGTTGTAAGACTGATATTTAACACTTGTAATGCATGTTGATTTAACCTGTGTTCTACATCTGAATTATTTCATTTGTTGTAATGCATAATCTATATGGAAATGTGTTGTATATGTTGTTAACGGTGTCTTGCCCATGTAGACTTCTCTCCTAGACATCAAACAAACCTTTCACATGAAGCTTGTCGTAAAACATATTGCTCTCATTCAGACTGATCCATTGAATGTTGTACGCATTATCGTACCTTGTATGTTCTGACTGCCACATCCGTGTGCACTTCTCCTCCAGAAGTTGTGCATGTCCTATTGTGTTGTGTGTTCCTAGCAATGTTGGGACTACTCCCAATCAACTTGGAACTCACTCCCACCCTCTCCCTTGACATTGAAAGAACCATTGACACAAGTGACCCTTACACTCACTAGGCACGCAAACCTCACTTCTCGAAGGAAAAGTAAACCACTCTCCTGTGCTAAAAAGCAAGAGTTGAGGCAGATCTTTATGATAATGCCAATCGGGCCATCGTATCAGATCAGACTCCTACACCAAACGGTTTTAGGTCTAGTTGGGACTTCTTACCGAGGAGATCCCCCGATGTTGGCGAGTCCAGTACTGTCAACATTTTGGTGCTAGAAGTGATCCGAATTGGATCCATAAAGAAAGATTTAGAGAGCCATGGCTATGCCAGGTCAGGAAAAACTTCTAAAAATTCCAAAACATCGATAAAAAACACCCTGAACTAGTGGCAATGGCAGCCAGCGTGGAACGACGAGGACCCCTGTCAAAGCACGTTGACCGAGGCCCATGGAGACTGTGTGGGAGGCCAAATTAGCCCCTGGGAGCCCCAGATCGGGAAACAGAGGTTGATTTTGAGAAGCCTCAAGAATTCAAATGCGTGGGGAGCCAGAGACCCACGGGTGAAAAGCAAAAAAGCTCTAAAGGACAAGGCAGGACCCGCGCTCTGAAAAACCAGTGGTATTTATCGGGTCACCCTCAAACGGAAAGTGGTTTTGGAGAAATTGGAGTGATCCCATTCAATGATCGACGTGTGGCAAGTGGAGGAGAGATAAAATTGCTGTTGATCATGCATTAATGGTCGAGCAAGTCAACTGCGCGAAATGTGTGTATGGCGTCAGATCTGGAGGCCCCAGATCGGATAGCTGAGATCGCACCCGATGGGAGAAGCGGAATCGACGAAGGAATGAGCTACAATTTAGAAGGATTTGAACTCTGTTTTGACCGCCACAGTGGAGGAAGACTTCATCCACGATGTAACCAATGAAGCAAGCTAGCGCGTTGCAAGAGGACATGTGGCCACTCCCTGTGAGTCGATGATGACGCCGAACCAGGGAACTCCAAGCGCAGCTGCAGAAGGTGATTCAACGGAGGCGAAAGAGGAACTGAACAAACATGGAAACGAATGGCTTAAAGCTGTAAACAGAGACAGAATACACAGTCAGTCAGAGAGAGAGAGAGAGAGAGGAACCAAAATCCCGAGAGGAGCATGGAACATAGGGGAAAAGATAGTGAAGAAAAAGCAGAAGAGGACAAAAGGCCGAGCTATCCAAAGGCAGCATCGAGCACCAGAGAACTTGAGGGATTCAAGTCATTACAGAGGGGATCTATCCAGACTGAGCACCACATTGGGCTCTTTCCATTGTAGACCAAAAGGTCATGGAGCTGGTAGGCAAACGAGTCTGTGCACTCCAGTGGCTTGGGGAATCCAAGAACCACCCTGCCAAGCAAATCTGTTTCAGGTGTCTCATATTGAGCTCATGCATTGTAATTCTCTACTTAAAACACAATAAAATAAGGCCACCACTAAAGCTAGACTAGAGATGTAGCCCTTGAGAGTAGGGTGAACTCCTTATTATTTTTTTGTGTTCTTATATTTGCTTACTGTATTTATCTTCTATATTTCCATTCAATTGTCTGTGTATTGGAAATCTGATTGATCCATTGCTTAAATAACATAGATACGCACACCAACACATGAGTCTGTAATACCTTCATTTAATAAATCTTTAACTGATGTCACTCATAGGGTGATTATCAGATCAAGTGGTATCAGAGAAAAAGGTTGTAAGGTTAGACAAGCTTGTGTTGGTTTAGCTGTTGAATGCTTACTAGATCAAAGCTCAAATTAGGAGAAGGAGAGTTGGTCAAAACTAATCCTAAAATTGGGAGAGTCTATCCTCAAAAGACAATCTTAGAGGAAGGTTCTATGGGGCTAGACCCTCAATTCATAGAGAGTTTCCTAGCTATAAAGTCTATGGTAGAAGAAATGTATAGGGACTTTAGAAAGCATAAGGATGAAGATTTATCAGGTTCTAAACAAGACAAAGAATAAGGTGAGTCTCATTCCCACAACCACTCAAAAGGAAAGGGGAAATAGGAAATCTTTCTCACACCTCCTAATAGCCCTGTGCATAATAAGAAAGAATATTTGATCAAGCTAAATGTTAAATTTGATTTGCCTATATATGATGGAGAGCTAAATGCTGAAAAGTTGGACAATTGGATTAGACAAATGGATGTGTATTGCAAAGTGCAAAAAATCGACTCAGACAAGAGAAAAATTCCACTGGCAAGCCTATGCCTAGGAGGCACTGCCTTGGTTTTGTGGGAAGGAAGAACCCAAGCTGACACGAAAAGACATGGTAAGCTATCTCTGTCTAGAGTGACTTTGTTTTTGCAATCAAGAAGTAGTTCTATCCATTGGCCTACATGCAACAAGCCATGATGAGTTGGCAAACTCTTCGGCAGTTGAAAGGGCAAAGTGTGTAAGGGTACACTCAAGAATTTAGAAAGAGAGCGTTGATTCTAGGGATCTCATTAGACTCACCAGAGACTCTTTTAAAGTACATTGGTGGTCTACATAGATACATGAGGCATACCATCCTCATGTTCAATGCCATTAGTATAGATGAGGTATCTATACAAGCTACTCATCTAGAAGCTAGAGGAAAGAATGGAAATCTAGAAGTTGGGGGACCATCCCAACCCACTGTACGCAAGAGCAAGGAGAAAATAAAGTAGAAGTGGAAAGCAAGGAAGGCTAACACTGCACAAAAAGGCAAAGCTTCATGCACTCACTACAAAAAGGAGCGGCATAATGATGAGCATTCTCTGATTCTACATCCAGAGCTGAGAGCTAAAAAGTTTAAAGGCAAGAAGAAGAACACTATTGCAGCTATTCAGAAACATTTGGGGTCAAACTCGGGAGATGAAACAATCATTGCAACCATAAGTATAAAAGGTAAGAATTCTGAAACATCTACTAGTAATTCTGCTCAAACTATTATTGATGAAGAACGTGAGAGAAAAAGACATGAGATTTTCCATATTCGAGTTATTTCCAAAAATCAAAAGATTGATACTTTGTTTGATAGTGGCTCACAAGTAAATTTGATTTCTGAAGCAATTGTAAAGAAATCGGGATTAGAAACTACACCTCACAAGAAACCATACCCATTAGGATGTTTAAATGATAAATCACAACTACAAGTGACTAGACAGTGCAAACTCAAGTTTTCTTTTAGGTCAGCATTTGTAGATGAGGTTGAGTTAGACATAATTCCTTTGGATAGGAATTGTTTTAGGAAGTCCTTACTTGTATGATAGAAAATTTGTTTTCTATAGAGCTGAGAACAAGTATCTACTTGTTAAAGATGGAATCGAATACTTTGTAAGAGCTCACAAGCTCAGGAATAATTATACTCTCATAAATTTTGGGTAGATGAAAATAATGATAAATTCATGCAAACAATTCTTACTAATGGTTGTAAAGGAAAAGAAACCTAATAAACCCAATGTATTTCAGGGCTGTAATGCTCAGCAGCAAGACGATATAGAAAGCATTATTTCAAAGTATGATGTCTTGTTTCAAGAACCTAAAGGTCTGCCACCCAAAAAGGAAATATTACATGATATTATTTTGCAGCAAGATGTTCCAATGCCTAACATTGGAATGTATAGGTTTTCTTCTTTAGAGAACGCTAAAATCAAGACAGAGGTGCAAGAGTTGCTCGAGAAGGGGTTCATCAGGCCTAGCACATCACCATGTGGGTCACCAATTGTTTTGGTGAGAAAGAAAGATGGCTCGTGGAGAAGGTGCATTAACTACCGAGCAAAGAATAAGATAACAATCAGAAATCGTTATCCCCTTCCTCGCATAGATGATCTTTTAGATCAATTGAAGGAAGCTATTTATTTCACCAAGCTGGATTTGCACATTGGATACCATTAGGTCAGAGTTGCAGAGCAATATGCATGGAAGACTACTTTCAAAACAAAGCAGGGATTATATGAGTGGTTGGTTATGCCTTTTGGCTTGATCAATGCTCCTGCTACTTTCATGAGATTAATGAATGATGTACTTAGGCCTTTTCTTGATGATTTTTTTATTGTGTATCTAGATGACATTCTGATTTTTAGTAAAACGTGGGAAGAACACTTAAATCATGTTAAGAAGACATTAGATGTTTTGAAAAGAGAAAAACTTTATGTTAAACTCTCAAAATGTGAATTTGGAAAAACATCCATAAATTATTTGGGTCGTATAGTAGGGGATGGTGAATTGAAAATAGATCCCTCTAAAGTAGCAGTCATTGTAAACTGGCCTAAACCCAAGTTTGCTACAGAAGTGAGAAGCTTCTTAGGAGCAGCACAATATTGGAGGAAGCTCATTTCTAATTTTTCCTCAATTGAAACTCCCTTACATGCTTTGACAAGATTGAAGGTGGTGTTTCAGTGGGGAGTCAAACATCAGAAAACCTTCGACACCTTGAAAGAAAATATTAGTACAGTACCTGTACTAGCACTACCTGATCTATGAAGACCATTCGAGATCCAAACAGATGCCAATGACTATGCCATGGGAGCAGTGTTGACACAGCGCAGTAAACCCATATGTTTTCATTCTGAGACTTTTAATCCTGCAGTAGTTAACTATCCTACATATGATAAAGAATTGTATGCATTAGTTCAGATGTGAAAAAGTGAAAACATTACTTAATGGGCAAAGAGATAGTAATACATACTGATCATCAACCACTTCAATACCTACACTCCCAAACTAAGTTGCAGCAATTGAGACATTACAGATGGATTGGTTTTCTACAACAGTTCCATTTAGTCATCAGATATAAAAAGGACATACACAACAAAGTTGTAGACATGTTAGCTAGACCCATTATAAACACATCTACTATACTTAAACATAATTTTGTACTACATGAAAGCTACATTGAACAATATGCTCAAGATATAGACTTTAAAGATGTATATGCAACTTCAAGTCAAGGCAAAAGGTTAGAAGAATTAGACTATCATGTGAAGGACCAACTCTTATATCATTGTGGGAAACTCTGCATTCCACAAACAAAGAGAGTAAAGATAATTAGAGAGGCACACACTTCTCTGATATCAGGTCACTTCGAGGTAAGTAAAACAATTTCACAGCTGTAAATATTTTTTTATTGGTTGAAAATGAATGAGACAATTTTGAGATATGTAAGAGGGTGTACATGTGTGCTAAAAGCAAGCCCAACAATAGAAAACTAGGCTTGTACACTCCTTTACTAGTTCCTTCTCACCCTTGGGAAAGTGTTTCCATGGATTTTGTTGGAGGGTTGGCTAAATCTAGGAGAGGTCATGATTATTTGTACGTGGTTGTGAACAGGTTCAGAAAAATGTGTATTTTGATACCTTGTAATAAACAAATTATAGCTGAACAAACTGCAAAACTATTCTTTGAACATATATGGGTTCATTTTGGATTACCCACTTCTATTGTATCTGATCAAGAAACCCGATTTGTGGGGAAGTTTTGGTCAAGTCTATGGGAGCTAATGGACACCCAACTGAAGAAAATCACAACGTTTCATCCATAAACTGATGGTCAGATAGAAGTAGTTAACAGGACAGTGATCTAGTTACTCAAAGGATATTGCAGCAAACATCCTAAGCTTTGGGATGAACATTTGTGTTATGTGCAGCATGCTTATAATAGAGAAAAACACTCTTCTACACAGAGATCTCCTTTTGAGACCTGTTTTGGTTTCATACCAAGGTCTCCTTTGCATTTTGTCTTTGGTAAAGATACCACGGTTGATGGACACAGTGATGTGGAAAAGGAAACTAGCTTCATTGAACAGATCCAGGAGATCCACCAGGCAATATAGGATCAGCTGGAAAAGATCCAAGACAAATACAAGGCTAGGCATGACAAGCATCAGATGGAGCATAGTTTTCAAGTTGGAGACCAGGTCTGGCTATATATCAACAAGGACAGGATGCAAGGTGAAAGTAAAAAGCTAAAGCCTATCAGGTATGGACCTTTTAGGATACTTGAGAATATTGGTGAAAATGCTTTTCGCCTTGATCTACCAGCGTACATGCACATCTACTTAGTTGTAAATGCAGATTGCTTGAGATTGTTTGAACCTTCAATGATTAAGGATCCTAAAGAGCAAATTCAATTGTCTTCTATTGATGACCTGCTACTTGAATATCTTAATGAATTGAAGGAAGAAATAGTCTTAGATAGGAAGGTAAGGACGACGTGCAGAGGGGATTTTGAGTACCTCCGAATTGGACTCAAAGGTTTGAAGCTGAGCAATGCAAAATGGATTGAGATTGGGCAAGTGAGACATCAGTACCCTCACTCAGTTGATGCTTGAAAGAAAAACAACTTTTGGTGGTCCAAAAGCTTTTCAGTGGGAAGGCCGTGATCCAAATTAGATCCATAAAGAAAGATTCATAGAGCCATGGTTGTACCAAGTCAGGACAAACTTCTAAAAATTCCAAAACAGTGATCAAAAACACCATGAACTAGTTGCAATGGCAGCCAACGTGGAACGATGAGGACATTGGTCAAAGTGCATTGGCCGAGGCCCATGGGAGCCCCGGATCAGGAAACAGAGGTGGATTTTGATGCGCGATTAGCGCTCGCACATCACTGGGCATAAAGGGCTAAAATTGGGAAGCCCCAAGCACTTGGACACATGGCAAGCCAGAGAACTGCCAGTGAAAAGAGAAAAAGCGCTAAAGGACAAGGTGGGACCTGCGCTCCAGAATACTGGCGGTATTGATTGGGGCACCCTCAAACAACAAGCAGTTTTGGAGAAATTGGAGTGAACCCACTCAATGATTAACGCATGGCAAGTGGAGGAGAGAGAAAACTGTCGCTAATCACGCGTTAATGGTCGAGCAAGTCAACCACGTGAAACGTGCATATGGCGTTGAATCTGGAGGCCCAGATTTGATGACTAAGATCGCACCTGATGGGGGAAGCGGAATCGACAAAGGAATGAGCCGTGATTTAGAAGGATTTGAAGTCCATTTTGACAGAAACGATGGAGGAATACTTCATCCACGATGTAATCGAAGAACTGAACCAACAAGGTAGGTTGTCGCGTTGCAAGAGGACATGTGGCCACTCTTTGTGAGCCGATGATGATGCCGAGCTAGGGAACTCCAAGAGTAGCTGCAGAAGGCGATTCAACAAAGGCGAAAGAGGAACTAAATAGACATGGAAATGAATGGCTTAAATTTGTGAACAAAGATAGAATACACAGTCAATGAGCGAGAGAGAGAGAGAGAAAGAGAGAGAGAGAGAGAGGAACCAGAATCCCGAGAAGAGGATGAAACACAGGGGAAAAGACAATGAAGCAAAAGTAGAAGAGGACAGAGGGCCGAGTTGACGAAAGGTAGCGTCGAGCACCAGAGAGCTTGAGGGATTCAAACTATCCTAGAGGGGATATATCTGAACTGAGCACCTCATTGGGCTCTTTCCATTGTAGACCAAAAGGTCACGGAGCTGGTAGGCAAACGAGTCTGTGCACTCCAGTGGCTTGGGGAATCCATGAACCACCCTGCCAAGCAAATCTGTTTCAA
The DNA here is from genome assembly GCA_000404065.3 of Pinus taeda. Lineage (NCBI taxonomy): Eukaryota > Viridiplantae > Streptophyta > Pinopsida > Pinales > Pinaceae > Pinus > Pinus taeda. The sequence goes on from APFE030272178.1 coordinate 38,099, forward strand.
GGGTCTCATATTGAGCTCCTGCATTGTAATTCTCTACTTGAAACACAATAAAATAAGGCCACCACTGAAGTTGGACTGGAGATGTAGCCCTAGAGAAGAGGGTGAACTCCTTATTAATTTCTTGTGTTCTTGTATTTGCTTACTGTATTTCTCTATTGTCTTTCCATTCAATTGTCTGTGTATTGGCAATTTGATCGATCTGTTGCTTAAATAACATAGACACACACACCAACACATGAGTCTGTAATACCTTCATTTAATAAATCTTTAACTGAGGTCACTCATAGTGTGATTATCAAATCAAGAAGGAGGGTCAGATGACAAGCTGAGTCCTCACATATGTTTTGAAACTCTACATATCTATCATGACTAACTACCGAGTTGCTCTTCTCGAGTGTATGTCTTATGGAAACAATTTCATCATCTCAGAAAATCTCTCATATAACTTGTATCGTAAAACATTTGATGGTGGAGCTATGCAGACTTGGTTAGGCACGCGGTCGGCATTATAGGCTCATGCAAAAGACATGGATTCTTTGAAGAATACATGAGTTGTGCATTGTTCATCTACACGTTTCGAGGGCACCCCATGCACTGGTGTGCCACACTGCTGAAAAATCTATTCATTCTCTTGCTCATCTAGTTGCGGACATAGGTCATGCTTTTAATCACTTTAACTGGAAATCACTTCATCAAGAAATTTTGAAATTACGAAAAGCACCTGATGAATCCGTTGATCAGTTTTACACACACTTTTGCAATTTTGCATACCGATTCCTTGAGGATGAAATTGATTGGGAATTTCTTTATGGAATATTTGAGTATCTTCTTCACATATCTGAACCTCACTCACCATGCTTCGGTGGAGGAGCTACGCAATCACTGGCGGGCACAGTCGTTGTCACAAGTGACTTCCCACCTTCACCTCATCAAACAGCTCCACCACCGTGGAGTGATGTGGGAGATCATGCACATGTCTCTGTTGAACTCTCACAATCTCCCACCCCACCTTCTCTTGAGATTTGAATATATTTTGCTTGCAAGCCTTTTGGTTGTCATGTGGACTCTTTCCCTCAACCTCTTTCCTCGTGTTCTATTGATCCTCCAAATTCCAATATCTTGTGTTCTCTCATTCCGGACTCCTCACCTATTGTGAACGACAATCAAGTTGTCGATGAAGTTGGTGTTATGCAACCAAACTGTACCATCATTCATGATGAGTGTGTGTGGGAATCTAAAGAAGAACTTGCGATGAAGGATGACTCCCTTCCAGCCACGTCTCATCCGCTTCATCCTAACATCCCTTGTGATCCTGCCACTACTGATGTCCCCTATGAAAGCCCATTTCTGGATGTTTCTACTTCTGATCATTCACAGGACACCTCGGATGTTAGCCTGTCATTACAATGCGGAGAGGACACATCTTCCTCAGAAAATCTATTCAATTTGTAATTTATATTTCTTTAAAACATAGAGGGTGAACATCTTTGCTTCTCATCTACCCCTCTTCCTGATTCATCAAATCATGAGGATGTCGACAAACATCTTGAATTTTCTGATCTTGGTTGTCATAATCTATCCACTTCCTCATCCAATCACGATTGATTCAACCATTGTCAATCTATCCAATACACTGGTCTACGATGATCTATCTATCAACAAAGTCAAAACACCACAGACTGTCGAGGCACTTTAGCTCGAGCTGATGGTTATGTCAGGCCCTCATTTTCCTAAGGTTGGTTTCACTTCCAGTCAGGAAATTGTTGAAACACTCAAGGTTCCTCATCACTCTCTACTCTACATTAAAGATCAAACAAACACCTAGGTTTCACTTCCTCCACTCAAGCTACATGATTCCATCACTCATGAGTTGGAGGAATCTTACACAATAAGAAAACATTCACAACATAAGTGGCCTATTTTTCTCACATTCGCTTGCATGTCAAAATCAAGAGAATGCACACACTCAACATATGCATGCAGTGTAGCACAACACCTGGTACCAGCACAGAGTGCATGTCATGCATGTTCACTCATCTCTATTATGTGGTCGCTCGTAAACTCGGAGTGTGTTTGTCTTCACTGTTATATCTTTCTTGTTTGCTGGTTCACATAGTTGTCTTGTTAGCGAACCATGCCTTCACCAACATGGGTCAACCAATGTGTCGGTGGCTGCATTGGAAGTATCACCTCACGTGAGATGGCCCATGCACCGTTAACTTAGGAATAGGAGTAGTGTTTGCTTTTTTGCTTGTCTTTGCATTCTGGTTTGCATGATTATTTTCTTGCTGACTTGGTTGCTTTGCTTGCTTGTTGTTGTTTTCACTTTTTTTTCTTTGCTTACAATTTTTTTTACATTGTTTTGTATGCTTGGTATATTACTATTTTTTTTCTAGAAATAAGTGTTTCCAACTACTACGTTCTAGCTTTTGAGTAGAGTATGTGGCTGAAATTTTAGGAAAACTCGTGACATTGAAGCACTTGGCCAGTCTTGTGTCCACCTTCTTTGTGCTTGGTTGTAACCTTCGACTAATGAATTCCTGATGAAAAATATTAACCATCTTCAAGGTAAGTTTCAGTCAAATCGTGAACCTGTGTCCACACTGGGAAGCCCCATGCCTATACTCACCCTTCTACTCTATGTGTTCATGCTCATCCAACTAGTAGAAATGGAGAAGGGGAAAATCTAAATGAGAAAACCGATGTCAGAGGTCTTACATGCTTCTCTAAAGGAACAACCTCTTCTGCTCTCAATAAGTTGGGATCCCTCTTCCACCCCAAAAATAAATAAGTGCCTATGCACATTCCTCTTAAAAAATACAAAGGTGAAAGAAAAGAAAGCCATCGTGTGCAGAGAGGTGAAGCATGCAACTCCACCAGGGTACTGACCAAGCTCGCTAGCAATGAAGAAATGTGTGTGTTCCTGTGTGACTCTACTGGGGTACTGTCTAGGCTTGATGGTAGTGGAGCAACACCAAAGATGAAAACCTATACTTTGAAAATCTTCAACTCGCGAGCAAAACTACCATTCCCGGATTCGAAAGGCTGAGATCTAAGCTAAACTTTTGATTGTGTTTGACTGAGTTGGCAAATGGTGAACCATGTATGTCCATGGGGTAAGTGGGGAAGCTGAAGTAACCCACACAATGATTCAATACTCCCCGAAATACCAAGGCCCTATGCTAGCAATGAACTGAAACAGAGAAGCTTGAGTTCTACCAGTGTGTCGCCAAGTGTTGTAGAAGCTACAACAACCCTCCGAAATTTTGGCCTGCACCAATTTTGGAGCCTCCTTTGAGAGTTTCACTTGATGACTACACACATGTGGGTTCGCTCCATGAGCTTGTGTGAGTCCTCGCATCCGCCTTTCTTGTTCATTTCATTCAAGTTTCTTCATATTGGTGTCTAATGTTAGAAAATTATATATTATAAAGCAATGGAAAACATAGAATATTGCATAAATATAAACACATAAAACTAGAGAGACACGGATATACATGGTTCACCTAGTTTGGGCTACGTCCACCCCAAACAACTAGTCCTTCCTTTTTATTACCCAACAAAATGAAGAGACACAACCTACAGCAGATCCGTTGTAATATCCTTTGTTTTCTCTTACAGTCTCACCTCTTTGTTTCTCGCTCAGAGAATACACATCTATTACACAGACTCAATACAATGCCCTCATACAAAGAGAGGGGTTGCCTTCTAGGGAAAAAAACCCTAAACTAAACATAAGTTCTACCATCAGATCATCCGCTTAATGAACGGCCCAGATTGACTAGAGATTACTATACTTTTACAAGGCAATTTTACATCTGTTTTTAGCTTCGGGGGCTTTGCCCTCGAAACCCCCGCTGGGGGACTGCTAGCCCTTGGACCCCCCAGTTGGGGGGATCAGCCCCCTGAACCCCCGCAGGGGGGGCAAGTCCCCCCGGCACCCCCCTGCGTGGAAGGGTGTATAAACTTCCTGGGGTATACATCCATCTGAAACAAAGACCTCTAAACAATCATGCTCCATACTCAAAAATCTCCCACTTGGAGAATGATTGTAGCAACTCCACCGCTTCTTCATTTGCTGGACAATGACTCCTCTTTGGACCTGGTTGTTTCTCATCTTCATCGTCATCCTTGAAGACCAATTGAAATTGAGCATATTCTCAATTTCTCCCTGGTTACAACTTTTGTTAGCATATCTGCAAGATTTTGGCTAGTGTGTATCTTTTCCAGCTTCAATTCTCCATCTTCCAACACTGATCGTATGAAATGGTGCTTGAGCTATATGTGTTTAGTCCTAGAATGAAATGTTGAGTTATTTTTAAGATGAATGGCACTTTGGCTATCACTGTATAACATGCCCATATCATGCTCCTTACCCAATTCACCCATGAACCTTTGTAACCAAATCATTTCTTTACTAGCCTCTATAGTAGCAACATACTCTGTTTCTGTTGTTGAAAGTGCAACAACACTTTGGATTTTTGAAACACAACTGGCAGTTGTTCCACCTACAGTAAATACATATCCTGTAGTGCTCCTCCAGTTATCTCTATCACCTGCCATATCCGCATCAACATATCCCTATAGAGAAATGATTGAACCACCAAAGCATAATGCTTGATTTGTGGTACCTTTCACATATCTGAGAATCCATTTCACTACCATCCAATGTTCCTTTCCTGGATTGTTCATGTACCTGCATACAACTCCCACTGCATGTGCAATATCAGGCCTTGTGCAGACCATTGCATACATTAAGCTTCCAACTGCTGATGCATATGGAACTTTAGATATATAATCCACGTCTTCTTGAGTCTTTCGGCACATTTCCTTACTAATTTTGAATGGCTAGCAAAAGGTGTAATAACTGGGTTTGCATTGTGCATATTAAATCTTTTCAACACCTTCTGTATGTACTCATTCTGAGACAATGTTAATTTGCGATTTTTCCTATCTCTAGTTATTCTCATACCAAGGATTTGTTTTGCAGCTCCCAAATCCTTCATTGCAAATGAATTTGCCAATTGTCTTTTGAGCACATTTATTTCTTGCATGTTAGACCTGCAACAAGCATGTCATTTACATACAATAACAATATAATATAGCTGCCATCATTTTGCTTTTTCAGATAAACACAATGATCATAGTGACATCTAGTATAACATTGTTCAGACATAAACTTGTCAAATTTTAGATATCACTACCTTGGACCTTGTTTTAAGCCATACAAGCTCTTCTTCAACCTGCACACTAGTTTCTCCTTCCCTTTTACCTCATATCCTTGTGGTTGTTGCATATATATCTCTTCCTCCAAATCCCCATGGAGAAAGGTTGTCTTTACATCTAACTGCTGAAGATGCAAATCGTCAACTGCTACTAGACTTAAAATAGTTCTAACTGAAGTCATTTTAAAAATAGGAGAAAATATTTCATCAAAATCAATACCTTTCTTCTGTGCAAACCCCTTCACAACAAGTCTAGCTTCGTACCTCTATTTTCCTCCATCTTCTTCCTTCATCCTATAAACCCATTTATTCTGCAATGTAGTTTTACCTACAAGAAACCTGACTAAGTCCCAATTCTGGTTATGCATTAATGAGTCCATCTCTTCTTCCATGGCTAGCTCCCACTTCTTCCTACTTTCAACCTGCATTGCTTCTTCATAACATTCGGGTTCACCAGAATCAGTCAACAATAAATAATATAATGAAGTAGAGTATCATTCAAGGGGTATACTTATTCTGGTAGATCTTCTAACACCACTTTTAGGTGTTTGGGGTGCCTATTGCTGTTGTGGTGGTTGTTGTTGTTGCGGTTGTTGATTATTATTATTTTCAGGCACCTTTACTTTTTTAGTGATTTCATCAAGAACTGTGTATTCCTTGTTTTCTTTTTCCTTTTCCTTTTCCTACAACTGATTCTTATACAAGACCTTTTGATTGAATATTACATCTATGCTCCTAATGATTTTGTGATTTTCGTAATCATATAAGCGATAACCAAAATCATTAACACCATATCCAACAAAGGTACATTTCTTTGACTTTGCCTCAAGCTTTGTTCTATTTTCTTTATCAATATGGACAAAGGCCTCACAACCAAAAGGCTTTAAAAAGAGTAGTTTACCTTTTTACCTATCCATGCTTCCTCCGGAACGCCACCATCCAAGGAACTTGAAGGCCCTCTGTTTGTTAGATAAATAGCAGTATCTACAACATCTGCCCAAAATTGTAAAGGAAATCCTGCATGCAATCTCATGCACCTTGCACGCTCCATGATTGTCCTATTCATCCTTTCTGACACACCATTTTCTTGTGGTGTTCCTAGAGCTATCTTCTCTCTGCGAATTCCATTCTCTGAACAGTACCTATCAAACTCTTTGCTGCAATATTCACCTCCATTGTCTGATCTGAGACACTTCAACCATTTTCCTGTCTCATTTTCAACCAAAGCTTTCCATTTCTTGAAAATATCAAATACATCAAATTTACTTTGAATACAATAAATCCAGGTTTTTCTGGTTGCATCATCAATAAAAGTAACAAATAACGAGAGCCACCAAGAAATGATACCTGAGCCCCATAGATCTGTATGCACAAGATCTAATTTTTCGCTCTTCTTTTCTTTCCCAACTCTAAAGAATCTGACTCTCTTCTGTTTTCCATAAACACAATTCTCACATAATTTTAAATCAACATGCTTCAACCTGACAACAAATTTCTTGAGTGAAGAATTTGCATCCCCTTCTCACTCATGTGTCCGAGCCTATGATGCCACAAGGTCTTATCTTCTCTTGTAGAGGTTAAAGCATTAACAGAATTAGAAATACCATTATATAAATACAATGTACCAACCTTTCCTCCTTTCGTTATTTCCAGGGATCCTTTAGTGACCTTCTAGGTTTTATCTGTGAAAGTAGTTACGCAACCTTCACCTCCCAACTTCCCTATTGAAATCAGATTTTTCTTCAGATCTGGAACATGCCTTACCTCCTTCAATAGCCATTGATTTCCATTTTGTTGTTTTATGAAAATTGTACCCATTCCAATGATTTTACAGGTTTTTATCCTACCCAATCGAACCTGTCCAAAATCTCCTTGAACATAATCATAAAAATGTTTCCTATCAAGTGTGGCATGGAATGAGGCCCCTGAATCTACCACCTAGGCATCAATAATATTTTCTAATAAAAGAATCAAAGCATCTTGCAACACATCACCTGTTACATTCACTTCATGATTAGTTTCTTGTTGCGCATCTCCTTCTTTTCCCTTTCGAGACTTGCAGTCTTTATTCAGGTGTCCTTTCTTCCCGCATTTCTAGCACACTATCCCTGATCTGGACTTGGATCTGCCTTTTCTTGACTTACTGCGATATCCAGGGCTCTTTCCTCTTTCCATTTTTCTTCCCCTAGTCTTTGTAGTCGAAGCATTACCTGATGTCCCACCGGAGCTTTTCTGTCGCATTTCCTCGCTAAGGATTGCACCGACAACATCATCAAAATTTAAAGTACTAGATCCAGAGACAGAGTTACTAATGGCCATAACTAAACCATTCCAACTTTCTCGCAATGAGCATAGAAATAAAAGATCCCTAACTTCATCATCAAAAGTTACCCCTAGAGAACTTAACTAACTGGTCACTGTATTAAATTCATTTAAATGATCAGCAATAGATCCACCTTCTGACATCTTCATATTAAATAAACGCTTCATAAGAAATACGTTATTTGAGGCCGAGGGTTTTCCATATAGTTTTGCCAATGTCGACATTAAACCCTTTGTTGTCATTTCCTTTGAAGTATTAAACGCTACCGATGCCAGTAGGCACAGCCGTATTGTTCCAAGTGCCTTTCTGTCGAGAATATCCCATATCCCATTCTATGTCTATCATACTCATCGGCTTCTTTGTCTTTCCACTCAATGGTTGGTACAGATCTCTCTAATACAGATAATATTCCATATGCATCTTCCATGGCTAGTAGTTTTGGCTGTTGAATGTTTTGACCCTAAACCTACCATCTTCTGCCATTGCTCCCACTCAAACCAGGAACCCTTCTCTCCTGCGATTTTATCAGCCAAATAGATCTTCGGCTCTGATACCAATTGTTAGAAAATTATATATTACAGAGCAATGGAACACATAAAATATTGTATAAATATAAACACAGAAAATGCATAAAACAAGAGAGAAGAGATTGAGAGCGAAGAGGGAGTTACAGCAGATCTACTATAGGTTGTATCTCTTCAGTTTGTTGGATAATATAAAAAGAAGAACTGGTTGTTTCTCCGTGTACGTAGCCCAAACTGGGTGGACCACATAAATTTGTGTCCCATCCATGCCTCATCTATGATCCCTATATGCAACCAATAGACGAACACCATGTATCATGAGTCAATGTGGTGCATGTTATGTTGTTCTCCTCCTGCCAGATCACAGGGTGAACTATGTTATCCCATCTCCTGATGATGTACCCAAACACTAATTGGATCCTACCCTCCCTCCTGTAAAAGAGGTCTACCATCCATTGTGCCTCAGGCTCATACAAAGCCTCGAAATGTCCTGTCAAATGTTTGTCATGCAGCACCCTCATGATCATCTCCCCAAGTGTGTGCTCAAGGATGAAACATATGTTTCCTCTACAATAGGTCATTCTATCCTTGCTCTTGTATCTATCAACTCGTGTTGAGCATATGCCTCAGATGGAAGGTCACTCTCTTGTGCATGATGCATTGTGTCTCATTTGGCTGCCTAGGATGACCCCCATGTGTCCCATTATATGTGAAAAGAGCATTAAAGAACAACAAAAAAATCCTCTACAATAGTATGTCATACTAGAAAATGATAGAGGCATGAGTCAATCCTAAGGGCATGATCAAGAACCGATATGGATACCCAAGGGAAGTCTTGCGAGTCTTCTGATCTCTGACTCTAAACAGGTGATGTTCCAATCAAAGATCAACCTTCGAGGAATGCAATGCTCCATGATGATCCTTCGTCCACTCACCAATCTTGGGTAATCCAAACCCAAAGGTATGCTTGACATCCCAGTCATTCAGTCTCCTCATAAGCAATGCTCCAAGATCTCATTGTGAAGCACCATACATCATTTCATACAACCATGCATCCATGTGCTACGTTGCATATCGATTCACATCACGACATATCCCTATACACCACTAGATACCGTCACTTTCCAATAAACCCCCCCTATATCGTCTGGTATCCTACATATACTAACGTATTTGTCACCCCACTAGTGAATCCACTATGGAATGATTCACTCCTCTTAATTTTCCTTGATAAATCAGAATGGCATAGCTCCTCACGTGCCAATGGAGGTGTCATTGTTACTCTGACCCTCAGTGGCCCTTGTGCCCAGTACATCAAAGGGAGGAAATCGTCTCCATACAATGCCCTGTCAAGTGGCATACAGATGCCATCTCATCTGAATAACTCCTATTGAGGCATGTTGACCACCCGTAAATCCCGTATATTGACGATGTGCCAAGACATCTCCCAAATCCTGCATACTCCCAATCAAACCAACTCACCATTAGCACTGACCGAAACTCTAATGGAAGTGTGAAACAATGGGTGTGCTAGGTCACAAGGTTAACCACCTCGCCAATGCCATATCCATCCTGCATCTATGGTATATGATGGAAAGCCCAACCTGCATCTCAATGCCAACTTGAGCTTCTAATATTCTACTCGTATACTCATTTGGATCCCAATGCCAACCTGAGCTTCAATTGAACCTGGATTCCAAATGGATGTATACTCATCTGAAATATACATGTCTCCACATCCCATGGGTGCATAATTAGCAACCTCAAGGACATACTTCTCTACAAGTTCCAGTTCAGTTGGGTGTTCCTCGTGCTCGACTATGATAGGAGGCTCTTTTATTAAATCATGAGTGCCCCTAACATCCTCTTGTGTGATGGCTTCCATAGAAGAATGTACACAATTCAACTCTACACAAAGATGCTCGACCTGCAACTTTGATTCTTGAGGGGCCATATGGCTGCTCTTCAAGGACTCTTGGGTAGTCTCAAGCTCATGTGTATGCCTGTCAACTTCCTCCTCTTTCCCTACTAGTGCATCATGATATATATCGTCAAGCATGAGTAGTTCATCTTTGTCTGAAAGGAGGTGTAGGTAGTTTGATTTCATCTCTCCCATTGCCTTTCTAAGGGTTTGAAATTTTGAAAGTGAAAGCTCTCCTCTTAAAATGCCATGTGTCATTACACTTCAACAATAATTTGTCACCAATGCTAGTGTATAATCATAATTCCTCATGATTGCACTAATCTTGCTTTCATTCAAATTCAATTATTTTTCCTAGTGATAGCCATAAATAGGCTTGTGAGAAACATTTACCTCATCAACTGATGGGTCTAGATTTGCACCATCAACTACATGTGTTTTATCATCTCTGCACACCTGTTGGGAATCATCAATTTTCATAGTCTCATGATTTTATTTGTACTCGTCATCTAACTCAACAATCTCGCTAAGTGACGACATACATTATGTAGCAATTTTTTACTCTTCATTCCAAACCCTTGTACCAACTTGTTGGGGTGGATATATGCTAGCTTCATCTTCAATGGGTATGACTTTTCCCTATTCGTCCTTGAAGGTGTGGTCATGGTATTCACCTTCAACTACAAGTGATGTATCTTCTGTATGAGTTGATACCTTTCTCTTATCTTTATTTGAACTATTATTCTCCTTTGGGCTCCCTTCAAACCTTACTTCTTGGTCCTTAGCTACTTATTCATCTTTTGATCCGTTATTCCTTTTTGTATTTGTTGCCTTTTATGTCTCCCATGTTTCCATGTGATCTATCATCTTTGCAAAGGTTTTGTCATAATTTTTAATTTTTTGGGAAAATAGTTCTTCTTGACTTGGGAGCATTTTTCCCTTGTTATAATCTTCCTTTTAAACCCAAAAGTTGTCCAAGAACTTTCTCTGATACCACTATAAGATCCCAACTAGGGAATACCCCACTATGGCCTCTAATTTTTCTGAGACCTAAATTCTTCTCCATTGCAATATTTTGTTAAACACTTTGTTAATGTACTATTGTAGGTATATTTTTTGGTTTATTTGTTTATGTATCAATGTTCAATGGCACATTTACATTTCTAGACTACAAACCAACTCATGTCATAACAAGTAACATTCAGAAAATAGTTTGTTTTGTTGATATAAATTGTATTTCAACAAATTGAAAAGTATATCCTCATGTTACTTATTTCTGATAATAAAAATACATCATAATGAGTACATCAGAGAACCTGGTTTTAACAAAGCATTGTATCTTCAATATGATGCTTAGCCTTTTATCCACTATTATAATAAAGACCCAAGGGAATCTACCTCTTGTCTCTCTGTGATTCTACCGATGTTACAACTACAGTAAAGCCACATGAATCTACTCAGCAACAAATACACAGGTATATCCAACCAATAACTATTTCTATCTTTGAAATTTGATCCTCTGCTATAGGAAAATCCCACACAACCAACAAGGGAGAAGAAGGCTCGGTTCTACGTGAACAGTGGTCTCCTCTCTCATCAAAATGAACCCAACAGGTATAATAAAGGCCAACGACCTCATCCACCAAGGAAATATGACTCCCATAGCCCAAATTGACCTCCAAACAGAGGTATACACACAGATAACACAAGGAAGAGTTCAACACTTCAAAACCATGAAACTCGACCCACAATTTGTCTGTGTTATATCAAGGAAAGTTGACATCTATTTCTCCTAATAATCATTCCCTTCAGTAATATGGATCTTGGTTGCACGATTTCTCTTCCACTCTTCAAATTCACCCACTTGAATGATATTGGAGCTGAGAATCTTCATGGGTTCCCATCCGTCAAGAAATATGATAAACACAATATCAAAATGTAAAATCAACTGATAACACCTCTTCTAGTTCAAATCTCCTACAAATATTTTACTCCATTAAAGCACAGTAGTGAAATCTAAGTGATCTCACTCTACTTGAACCAACTAAGGTGTCTAGTTTCAACATCGAAGTTAGTTATGGAAGCTAGGGTTTCTCAAACCCTAAGTTGCTTCTCTAAAAGTCTCCAAGAACTTTTATCAAAATGCAAGTGAAAAAATAAAAGACCCTTTCATTTCTCTTTTTATAATTCACTTACCTTTTCCCTCCAATAAAATATTAAAAGTGTTTTTCCTTTCTTTATTTAATAAAGAGACTTTTATTAACTAATTAAATCCACTTTTATCCCTGGAAAATGATTAATTTTCCTCCATGGTCACATCAATCACCCAAAGTCCTTTTTTATCATTATGTCTTGTATATCTTTTCTCCCCGATTCCGATGAGCTATTACACTAAGATGTTTCTCCAAGTAATCAACCCGTAACAACACCTTAAGCGTAATTAATTAAAATATCTCTGTTAATAACCTTGTTTTACGGGAATCGTCGAAATGCAACAGAACCAACAGCGAATCGTGCGGAACTGGTCGGGATGGTCATATATGATTAATTATCTCAATTGGATCCCGTAGAGATCCCTAAAACCCTCTATTAAATCCCACTAATAATGTAATCTATCTCTTGTGACTTAGCTGACATAAGCTCTAGAGACTCCTATTCTCATCACAAGATAATGCAAAAATTCGAGACATTACACTTATAAAGATGTGGTTGTAAGGACATCATTTTTCCTCAAAGTTGTTTGGATGAGTTCTTGATTCACGTTGTGTTTGAGGCATTGATTCACATTGCTCTCTAAAAGAGTGCTAGTCAAGGATCTCATTTCAATTAATAGGCATAAATTATTATCTATAAGGGAATAAGATATTGAGTTTTGAGCTTCATACAAGAAAGACATTTGGTTGGAATGGTTATTCTATAATAGTATTTCTCACTAGGGTTTGGTGATACTACCCTTAGAGTTGCCTCGTGGTTAGGAATGTTTATCATTACTTTGTGTATGGATCCACATAACATGTGTGGAAGATGTGAATACTTGTCCATGGAGTAGGATTTCTACTCCATTTATTTAATCTCATGTGGTTGATTCTCTCCAACTTCAAGATTGGTTTGATTTGATACTTGTAAATGCAAAATGGATTTTTACTTGAGATTTTAAAATTGTAAGGAGAGGATGGGAAAGAATGGGGAGTAGCTCTTGTTATCTCTAAGTCAAACATAAATAAGTAAATAAATAATGCTTGTACTTTTTTAAAGCTAGATCTTGAATAAATGATATCAATTGGAAAAAAACATCTCGACATTGGGGCTTCGTTCACTTGGAAGCACAAATGAAATGATTCAAGCAACAATTTTAGGTCCATAACTCTTTAAAAAATATTTTTCAAAAGAACAAGAATTTGATTCTCTACCGTTTTCATCAAAAGCGGTGACTCGTTCGCAGAGAGAACAAATTTGGCATTCAAATATTCCCCAGATAAATGCCTTAGCTAATTCTTGGCAATGAAATTTATGCTTCTAACGAAGAACTTGTTTTCTTCATATTAATGGATAATGTGTCTGAACTCTTCCTCAATACACATTGTTAACCATTTTCACTTTGTGTCCCTCAATGAGAATTGTTATCCATCTTCACTTTTTGTTCAATATGATTCAAAAACTCTCCCTACTGTGTTTCTTTTCAAATTGAATGCTTCTCACTCAGACTCAAAAGAATGCCGTGCTTTGATTGTGAAGGTATGGATTTGGAGAGGCGGCCTCAAGAACTTAGATGTATTTATGGTGGGATGTTGTTATCAAAAGAATTTTGAAATTTTTTCAAAGCTAGGGTAAGACATTAACTCAATTTTGAAGAAGAAGAAAGAATCTAACAAGGGAAAAGCTCATTGAAAATTATTTTTTTTCTTAAAGAAGATTGGCATAATGTTAGACTTCGAAAAGAAATAGTTATGCACAAACAAATTATCAAATGCATGGAAGAATGTTATCTTTGTGGAGTTATAATTAGTGCTACTTTGCAAAGAATCAAACAAGGGGATAAAGCTACTAAGTATTATTTTGATTATCCTAGATTTGAAATATGTTTTAGAAAACATGGATTTAAAGAACCCCAAAAATACTCTAAATAAAAAATTTGATGAAATTTGTCAGATGTTTGGGTTGTATTCCCAAATTATCCTTATTGCATATCCCATCAAATGTCGACATTGCTCGAGAGGCTTGTCAAAAAGTAGTCCCCATGCTTGGAAAAATGTTTCAAAAGAACTTCCTAAAGATCTAAACAACATAAAAAGAATTGTTGATGTTTTATCTTCAAAAATAAAACACTTTGCCCCACTAAATTGTCAAAACTAAGCAAACAAGATTTAATCAACATAAATTCTTCCTTGACATGGTGTTGATAAAATAGGAAAGTTTTGAATAACCCCAAGTAACCAAAATCAAAATTGTTTCTCTAAAAAATGATTTTAATGAGGCTTACAACATACTTCATCTGGGCTATGTTATCACGATTGGTTTTGAAGCGCATTTTTTTCTATGGTGAAAGCCCTTTGTCATTATGAATCAGCATTTTCTTTATTAGTTGCATCCTATCTGATAAAATTATGAGTCAAGGCCACCCTCTTGTCCCCTTCTCTTAAGTCATTATTGTCATTGTGCATTGTTATCCTTAGAGGCTACCAAGGATCAAGGTTTAATATCAATTATATCTCTTTCAAAAGGCAATGAAATAATCAACAATCATTTTGCATGGCCCCTCTTTATATTACCTTCTCATAGGATTGTGTTGAATCTCCTTCAAAGTACTCACATAATCACTATGTTTCACCCATAGTGGTGACTTGAAATCTAGTCACTCGTTGACATGGGTGGAGGAGAAACTAGAATAGTTGAATCATCCCTAATAGTGCATGGGATGAAAATTGAAATACAATTAGATCCCATTGAGTTCCTTTGGAAATATCTTCCCTCTTTTCTATGTGGAATTGGAGCCTACAAAAACTTCAATACAAAAATTAATAGTTGATTAATCAAGGATTTGTTTCACCAGTAGAATCACAATTCTTGGTAATATCCTTTAGGAAAACCACATTTACCATGTCTCTCTTTGGTTTCCTTACACTACCCAATCTTCTTTATGGTTGAAATTTGGGTTGGGGGGGAGGATGTTTTTTTTATGGTCTCATGGTCTTATGGGGCCTTTGTACCTTGCCCAAGCAATAAGGAGGCATTGGTTTAGATTATGTCAAATAGTAGGGAGCCATCTTATCAATCAAAAAAATAGTGATATCACTTGTTTGTGAGAAATTTTGTAATAGCTCACCCTTTGTTTTTCAAATTTACACCTTGGTACTATTTAATATTGGATCTATAAATCGGAGTGATTAAATCAATCTCTATGGACATCACTTTCTTCAAGGAAATTTTTGTGGAAATTAGAATATTTGTTGATGTTGACATTGAAATGGACAATTCATCTATATATAATATAGTCCTTTCAACTCTCTTTCAAAATGAGTGTTTCCATGGTTATTAATTTAATAGGGCTTGCCTTCTAAGAAGCAACTATCAAGGACATGCCTTATGAACACATACATTGCAATAGTGTAGAAACTATTGACCACATATTTTGGCAATGCAAATATGTTTGAGAATGCTAAGACAATGTGTGGAATACCTAGCGTGAATTTTCTCTTGTAAAATATATTGGGCAACTACTCTTTCAAGGGATATTAGTTATATCGGACCATTTCATTATAGAGGAGCACAACATTGTCTCTGTGTGTGAGTTTGTTTCCCTTATGGAAGCTTTGTTGCAACATCATTTGTTAATGGTTCTTTGTTCTTTATTGATTCCTTTAAAGAACCTCTTATTGATGTGTATAATGCACAATTTAGAGTTAATATTTAATTTGATAGATCTTAAATGATGTTCAATGGGGGCCAAGTCTAACCTAAAGGATTTTCTATTATCCTTTAAATGTACTCACCTCACTGGCCATTATCCTTTATTTGTTAATATAGAGTCTTCCCCCGTGAAAAAACAAAATACGAGGAAAACAATAAAAATATGGATACTTGTAATACTCTTTTGTCTTTGCCTTAGCACCCTCATGGTTGATGTGCAGCTATCATAGTTAACACCTCGTGCATAGTTTTACAAATTGGTCGGCATTAATTGAAAACCGGTCAAACCGGCTGGTTCATTAGGCAATCGGGTCGAATCAGGCAAAAAGCTCGGTTTAAGGACTAACTTCACCAAAAAATCACAAAAACTGGACCAAACCGATCGATTTATAGTCAAACCAGTGGGTTTATTTCTAGGCTAGCTACAGATTCCACAGAATGCAGTTTTATGAGTTTTGAAGTTGTTTTGAGGAAAATTTGGGATTGTTTTCCCCCAAAAATAGCCCCTCCAAGAAAATCATGCCTACCCTCTCATTTTTCTGACACATCTCAACCCTAGAAATGTTTGAAATTAATGGTAATGTTAAATTCTTAAAGTAAAAGTGACATTTCCTTTATTTTTCATTTTCATCATTTTACTTAAATTTTGAACATTACCATGAAATGATTCAGGTTGTTTGAGAATGGTTTCAGCGTCATTGGATTTCATATGGAGTAATTAAAATTTTAGATTTCACTCAAAATTCAACAAACTTAATGGTTTTCAAGATTTCATGGTTTGGGGGTTTGTAATGTTTCCATTTGATTCTATCATGTGTGAAGGTATGAGATTGGCATTTGATCAAGAGCATGAAGCCTGTTAATAATCTTGATGTTGGTGGCATTGGTTGTTGAACTTTTTTAATGTTGGTGGTATTGATTGATGAACTCCTCTACCATAGTCTTGACAAGAATGCACCCTTCACTCAAAGGAAAACAACTAGCTAGGCATGCTAATCTTTTTCTACCACATTATAAGGTTGAGGAGATGAACCCTTCACTCTAACCAAAATCATTGGTTAGGCATGTTAAGCTTTTTCAAATTCTATCATGTTACAAGATTGAGCAATCCAACTCTGAAGCCTTTGAGTTAGATGATGTTTATGTATCTCTTGTTGATGATCCCATTTTCTAGTAGCGCTCAATGATGAGTTTCATGAGTGACCATGTTGATCAGTGATTTGTAGTTTGATGTATATTTTTGCTGCTACTACTACTAAATTTGTAGAGGAGTTTTAGGAGTCCTCAAACTCTAGGTCGTATTATTTATGTAGCTCATGTCAATGATCTTTTGTCTAGTAGTGGTGATAAGTTTGATCGTGATGAGGAGTGGTCATGTTGTAGTAGGTTAGTGGCCCCATAGCTTAGAGTGTTGTTTTTGGACTCTAGAGGCCATTTAGAGCCTAATTGATTATGTATTTTCTTGCTAATATGTATTGTACTCGGTGCCATTCTGGTATATTCACCCTTACATGGTATATAGATGAGAAAACCTTGCATATTTTGTCTCTATTGGTTTGGAATCATAGTTTTAAATATTAAAAATAGTTTTTTATTAAAAACTAATTATTTCATGTATTTTTTTAGAGCCTGGTTCATTGAGATCTAACAAGTGTCGATTTGACTGGTTCTAGTTTGAAACCCAGTTTATTAGGTGGACCAGTCCGGTCACCGGTTCCAGTGTTTAAAATTATGACCCCATGAGACTCGGCTAACATGGAGGTGTTTTTTCTGCAACTAACCCTTATTAACTATTGTAAACGCACCATCAGCAGCTTGTGCATCTACAATTAGTCTATTTATGCATAATAACTTGGGTTATTAGGAATAACTATTGTAATTCCCAATGGTCATTCCATGCCTCTTATAGACACAAAAGAAAGATTTTAAAACCTAAAAGAAGAGGTTCACATTTAGATGCACCGTTCCAAACACAAATCAATTATGTAAATCAAATTGAGTCATTTGTGTTACTCCTGCTGCCTAAACCTACCCACAGGTTAGTGAGAAAAGCCTTCAACCCCACATGGTGTGGTTGGTGGCAAGGAACTCAGAGAATGGGTTGTCACACTAATCCCAACTCTCTATGTTTAAGCTATCTCCTAGGTTAGCTAAGTGGGGTGGTCCCTAAAGGAAAATTAAGTTAAATATGTGAGTTTCTAGAAGAGTGCTATAGTTAAATAGATTACTTCTTAAGATTTATAAGCAAAAACTTATGAGCAATAATCATCAATACAAAAGATAAGAATGAAATATATAAACAACCAATGCCTTCAGAGTAATGCTCTTTAAGAGATGAAATTGAATTTGCTTAAAATGAAATGAAATGATTTCAAATGGAAAGCCAAAGAAATCTTAATAAGTGAAACAATAAATTGTTAACACAAAATATTATAAATGCTTTTAAGATGAAAAGTTTACAAATCAAATCATGGAAACTATCTTGTTCAAAATAATACAATTAAAAATCTACTTGTGAGAATGAGATGACAAAAAGAACTCAAATGTTAGACCAAGATGACAACATGCAATTAAGTTTGCAACCCAAAATAATAGTACTTCAAAATGAAATCAAATTATTCATGACAATATGCAATTAAACCAAAAGATAATTCAATTTCCAAGTACAGGAAATTAGACGTGTTGCAAAATTAAAAGAGATTACAATGTTTACATCCAAAGTGCCTCTTGAAATAAGATTTGCATGTGAGACTTTAAACCATCAAGATAGCAAAAAAATTAAGAATTTTACAAACAGAGCAAATCTGATGGAATATTGTTCTTGGTTTATTTTATTAATTACTGCTAAGACAAAGTTACAATTGAACTCTAATCCTTAGACCTCATCCCCGCCCAAATATTTGGATCTCACAATGAGGAGTCAATAGAAGTAGAGGGCCCCTAAAAGTCTATTCAACCAACTTAAGTTGGAGGTAAGTTCTAGTGATGTTTGGGGCATGCAAGTAAATTAATCAAACACATTACGATTAAGATCAACTTGAAATGTACTTGTTTGACATGAAATGGAATGTTACTTTATAGAAGAAAAAAAATTGTCCAAATACTTGATACATGTAAGATGTGTTTAATGGTGAAGCATAAGTAAACGTGGAACTATGTTCAAGTCAAATAAGATAAAAGTAAAAAACATTTGCTTGCAAAAAAATTGAACTTCTTTTGGATTTAAAACATGTAGTAAATTAAATTAAAGTGCATGCAAAATGAGTATGATACATGTTGTGTTAATTTCTAAATTAGATTATATGCATACAAAATGGAATAAACCAACAAAATCAAACCACCAAGCTTCTCCAAGAGGTGGAAAGATATGGATACCAATGGGTAAAACCCACGCTCCCAAAATCAAAAATTTTATTAGTTGTTACAAGAAGGAAAAGACAATGAAGTCTTATCTAAACTCCAAGGTAAGTCTTAACAAATTGACATCAAACCATGGATCTTTCTTTGCTGAAAATTTCTGCAATTTGAGGCCCACAAAAGCTCAACAAAATGCATATTTTTTAAGAAGGAGAAGAGAAAATAAGTCTCCTCTATGGCCACAACCAAGATAGAGAAAGAGATTGCCAAAATGAACTCAACCTCCCTCAAGAAGAACACGACCTTGTCCAAAATGAATTTAGCCTAAAGGTGGACGTAATCAGTAAATCTGAGCCCAAAGGTCAAGCATGCAAACTTGTAAGTAGTTTTCTGATGATGAATCTTGCAAGTAGCTGCAAGAGAACAAGTTAGAACCAATCTATAACAACAATGTTAGCTCAAGAAACTATAAAGTATGTTACAAAAAATAATTTACAATAGGCTAGGCCAAAGGGTATGAGCAACCTCTTCTCTTTGACTAACCATGACTTAGCTCTTTGAAATAATCGAATATTGATAAATTAAGTGCAATACGTAATAAATAAAATTATTTTAAGTTTGATATTTTGGTGCAAGAAATAAAAGCTTCAAGAAACTTGAAATAATCCCTACAAGACACAAATAAGATATATATGAGACTTTGGAGTTCAACACATTTGGGTTCTCCTTGAATATTTTTCAAGAATGGGTTGATTCCTCCAAGAATTTCCGCTCGCGCTTGAAAAATTTGACCAAATAATGACTCATCTACAAAACTTCACCACAAATCATTAAATCAACATGAAATTAAATAAGTGCAATGAAAAAAATTCCTAGAGATACATCTATTATCCACTAAAATATTTATTTTCTTAAAGCAAATAAATAGTTCGTATGCTAATATGAGATAGATGCATACTGATATAACTTGAAACAGGCATGAAAAAGACAATGACATAAAGGGACCAACCTCCTTAACTAACCTAGGAGATATCTCAAACGGAGAGTCGGGATTAGTGTGACAACCCCTTCTCTGAGTTCCCTGCCACCAACCACACCTTGTGGGGTTGAAGGCTTTTCTCACTAACTTGTAGGTAGGTGCAAGCAGCAAGGTGATAGCATTTTTTTATGTCATTGTCAGGGACAAGCTTTCTTGTACCTGGGAAATCGACTAATTTTTTTGTTTTTAGCATATTTGAACTTTAAATTTAGATTTTTGCTCAAATGGCGACTCCACTCAATCCAAATTTTGTAAGAGTCTCTACTAGGAGAAATTCAAGTGATCTAGTTAGCTTCTCTCCTAATCTTGAAAGGGTTTTTAGAGAGAGGTTGAATAGACTTTCTCAAATTAGAGTTCTTCCTAGTCTTGGGCAAGAGGTTATTTATGATATTCATTTGCTTTTTCCAGAACAAGTAGAGCCTAGCATCATAAATGATCTTTTTGCTCCTTGTGACTACACTAACACAAACGGCTACCCTCACAATATCCCTGACAAGGCTATTAAAAATTTGTCTTCCTTTCAAAGTAACAATGTCATCAGTGATACATCACATGTGAAAAACTTTAATATTTGTATCTTTAAATGGTGTAACACTTCCAACTATGAGGATGTGAAGATGAAACTTTTTGTTTTATCGTTAAAAGATGATGCTCTTGATTGACTCACTAAGCAACCTACTAACTCATCTAACTATTTACAAGTCATTCTAACTGCTTTTTTAGATAAGTTTGGAGAGAAGGAAAATAGGCATTTGATCAATGCCATTAGAAACATGAAGAAAAATGAGAATGAAACCATGGAGGAGTTTAACAAGGGATTCAATAAATTAGTCAAAAACATGTATGTCATTGTTAAACCTCCTAATGGATTTCTTTTATGTTAATATCTAAATGCTTTTGGTGTTGACATTGCCTATGAGTTGAGGAGGAAGAAGCCTACGAATTTAAGTGTAGTTCAATCTGAATTCTTGAATATAGAAAGGGCTAGAAAGAAATCAAGAAAATCTAAAATTCCTGGTTTCAATAAAGGGCCATCAAAATCTAATGATTCCAAAGACAATGCCAAGGAAGAGACTACACATGATCTTATTAAAAAATTAACTCAAATCATCAAGATCATGGAAGCAAATCACATTAAAAAAAATGCAAAATAGGTTGGTGGCCATGGAAAGATCACAAATGCAAAGATTTCGGCCTAGGCCAAATGATAGATTAAAAAAAAAAAATCCCTTCACAAGATTATAGGCCTCCTAATCCATTGGAATCCACCAACATGGTAGATCAAATTTCCCCTTTTTGTAGGCCATGTAATGAGTTACATGAAGAGGCCACATGCCCATATGTGAAGAGAACCATGGAAAGTGGCATGTTAGGAGATGAACATGTAGGGACAAGTGGTCAATTAATATGTTTTCCATGGAAAATCAAGTATACTCCAATGAGAGAAATCAAGAGATTGACCATAGGCATAATAATCTTAGGGTTGACAATATGATTGCAAATTTTGACAGTCACTGAGATTTTTGGGGAAAACCCTACATTTTGACAGATTCTTGCTATGGCAAAACACAAAGAGATGACTTACCAGAGAAGGGATATTCAATATCGAAATAGGCACAAAAAAATTATCCTCCTACTTTAGAATTAAATTTGACATGGGAAATTAGGTGAATAATGCAAAGGTTTCTATTCCAGTGACAAAACATTTAAAGATACCATCTCAAAGGGCCAAGTTACTAAATGTCATTGAAGTTATTCAAAGGGAAGAAAACCGTAATGATGAACCAGAAGATGAGGAAATTGTATTGAAAAGTATGGTTTTTTATGCGGGAAATGAAGATCATCTATCATTTTATGTTTCTTTAATATTGAATGGTCGTCTTTTACACAATTGCATGCCCGATTCAGGGAACTCATCAAATGTCACAACCAAGAAAGTCATGGAGCAACTGAATTTAAGGGTATCTAAGCCCTATCACAACATATGTTCAATGGATTCTAAAAGAATTGAAGTGTGTGGGATAGTTAAAAATTTACATGTTTTCCTAGCTGCATACCCAGACAGAATAATGACTATGGATATTGTTGTGATAAATGTTCTTGTTTCGTGGAGAATGCTCTTATCAAGAAAATAGGCATCAAATCTAGGTGGTAGCCTTCAAATGGACCTATCATATGCCTTCAAATGGACTTACCATATGCCATCATCATCATGCTTAATAATACCTTTGTCATACTTGACTGGGAGTTAGAGAAAAGATATCATGTTGAAGATCCAAAGAAACCCAACAATGGCATTATCTATAGATCATGCTGGACAAGAAGTGATGCAATGTTGACAAATTTTCTCTTCTCGCCCCCCTCCCCCCTCGCCGCCTCCTAACAGAACAAATTCAAAATGAAGAGATTAAGCATAGCGCAAAAAGCTTTGGTATTTCAAATTTTCCATTAAAGCATTTTCAAGACAAAGCAGTAGGATTGGCAATAATTGCAGCATCATCACAATCGCAAATAACCAAGAAAAAATGAAAACAACAAAAAAAAAGAGATTAAAAAAAAATGAATCGCTAGTTTTGAGCAAGATCGAGCCTCAACACATCAACAGTCAAAAAAAAAAAAATTGATATATTTGATGCCCACAAACATGTTAATATTGGGGCAAGTGAAAGTCCCAAGATAGTCAGAATTGGACAAAGCACATCAAAGAAAGAACCTATGGACTTGCCTGTAAGTAGACAAGTTCTCAAGATGGATTTCACTGAAGACATATAATGCCATGGGGCAATTTTTGTATCATATTTCTAACCTTATCCCTTGTCATTTTTGTTTAATTAGTTTTATTTCGTGAATAAATTGTCGTTTATGCTCTTAGAATAAATTTTCATTTCTTCATTTTTGTACTCGATATCATTTGATGATATTTTGAATGGACACTATTGATATATGTCTTTTATCGATAGACACAGATTCCAAGTTCTAACACACTATCACTCCATATGTAGAATGCATCACCATATGGATTCAAATGTTGACCATTGAAGTAGCACTTGATGATTAGATGAAAACTCCATGCCCAAGGATGTACCAAAAAACACTTATACAATCATATATCATCATTCAACAGAGTTTTTAAACTCTACTTCTATTTTTTCATCATCTTTCTTGTACCCAAATTCCACACTCGATAAAGAATTGTAATAAGTCATACTAGTAATTATGCGTTTTGAGTCTATAACAAACGTAAGATGTTGGGACTCGGTCAGCGAATGAGAAAACTTTGGAGTATTCTTTTTATTTGGTTAATTATCTCTTCTTTTTTAGAGGCGAATAATTTTCTGGGTTTTTTTACTCGCTTTTCACTACAAAGTCGAAGTGACAATTTAAAAGTTGTGTCCCTAACACCTATTAAAGTCTAGAGTCAATATATATTACCATATTAGATCACACCAAAAATTTCGTGGAATTTGATTAAGTCTAAATAGTCATTTTAATTTTTTAGATTTCCTACAAGTGAAAAATTGCAAATAAAATTGTATTTAAATCGTTCTAAATGTAGTCTAGAAAAGTTGTATGTAGTATGTAATTTTTATCACCCTCAACTTTCTATTATGACACACTTTGAGGAGTTAATAATGTGTTTTGTATCATCTATTATCCTCAACTTTCTACTATGACACACTTTGAGGGGTTAATAATGTGTTTTAGATCCTCAAAACTCACATTTCCTAAGTTTAGTAGAAATTGTGGCATTTAATTAAAGTTGGAATTCAAAAAAAAAAAATCCATGTGACAAAATGACGTAAAAATTACTTGGAAATTATCTTAAGTCAAAGAGTTGAGTCAATGGACATGTGGAAAATGATTGAACACACTGCATCATAAATACACCATTATTTGGCAAAATCGAATTTCCTAAAAATAAAACAACAATTGCACATGTGAAAAATCAAATTTATTAGAGGAACTCATACACTGAAATAGCATTCTACGGAATATTTATACTGAGGATTTCATGGGACCTTCTCTCACTATTAGCTCGAGTTGTTTCTACACTTAGCACATCACATAGAGGATTATGAGTTTCACTTGAAGAAATCACGCAGTTCCTAGTGATCTGTGCAGAGCATCTTTGGGATCATTTTTTAAAGTGGCGACACTTGGTTCGAGTTTAATTTGATTTGACTGGAGCTATCTCATTGCTTTGGTTCACTCATGGATATGTTTACTTTGCCATACAAGATAATTTGATTTTCCTTGGGTGCTAATGTGGAATTTGATTTCCCTTGGTGTCTTTGTTATCTCCATTTAGAACTCAACTTGTTATTTCTTGGGATTTACTCTAAATTCAATTTTCACATACATTCTCCCTTGGGATTTGCTCTCAACTCTCTATATAATAAAGTTATATGCTCTCATGTTGTATCATATTATGAGTTATTAGACTTGAAGAAACTATGTCATTTTGTACTTGCATATTTTCTTCATATAATCAAGACTTTTGAGCTACCTGGCATCACGAAGTGATGTATTTTTATGCTATTGTTTTTGTGTTTAATTTATTTTACATATTGAATTAATATTAGTTTATTTTTGTTATCTTACTTGGATTGATGTATGCAAATTATCTTGCACATATCATTTATTTAAAGTAGTATTATATGGATAAACTTGCTCATATCATTTATTTAAAGTAGTATTATATGGATAAACTTGCTCATTCATTTTAGAAAATATGTTTGGTTTATTTTATTCATTATATTGCTTTAATCATTTGTAAATTAATAATTGTTCAAGTGTGTAAGAAATATATCCATTTGAAAGTAGAAGGAATCTCAATTAGATCAATTCACTCATAAAGTCACAACGATCCAAAACTCGGCCATTTTTTGCTCAAAGTTTTTCATCCAACGAAGAGCAAAAATGAGTTTTCTTACTCTATAGCGACTTGATCATCCATTTAAATTTAAAATATTTTTTTGATTATAGTTCTTTCAAAGTTGTATTTCATATTCAAAAGTCATTTCCAACACTATGCAAGTATGGGAATTCACTCCCATTACTTGAGCTATACAAAATTGTAGTTTAATTTTGGTTTCTTTTTCATAATTTCACAGTGACAATTGGTTGTGTTTTGCAACCCATAAGCTTGAGCATTAGACAACAAAGAGCTTAAAGAGAAGTTTTGGGAAACTACTCCTTTGTGTGTATGCAAGACCCCCTCAAGCTATCCAAACACTGATTTCTAAGAAGGTTATAAGCACTTGAGAGAGTTGCAAACTCATCTAGGCCGTGGACCTTTTGAACCTTGTAAATCTCTTTTGGAAAGTTTTTTCCATCTTCAAACTTCTTGTTATATTTTTTTTAGAGAATCTAGCTTTGTTAGAATCCTATCTTTGTAAAGATCTCTCTAATATTGTGGACAACCCTCTTAGAGGCATTTTTACCCGCTTTAAGCACTAATAAAAAATAATAATAAAAATGTCTGCAAGAACTTTGGATTTTTTCCATTGCATCCCACTTCCTCACTTAGGGGAGAGATTTTTTAAATGGACTAATTTTGCTTCTAGTTTTTTTAGCTTTCTAACTCTTAATTTCATTTTTTGCATGCTTAAAATTCACACATTTCACTCCACATGCAAATTTTCCTAAATCTTGTATTTAAATTCTTACATGCATAAGCTTCCAAATTGAAAACTTGAACAAATATTATCTTATATGTAAACACTTCATATTTTGGCAAGTTCTAATTGTTTCATAATTTCTTCAAATATATGTTTCACTAATTGGTCAATTTATGTTATATGTTATAGAAACTATTGAATGCACTATCATTTATTGGAAACAATTGTAACTTAAAACAATCTACTCCATTTTACTTATCTATTTTCCATTCAATGGTACAAACACATATAAACTCATTTACATTATAATCTCTCGAGTTTTGCAACTATCTTATTTCTCTTTGAAACATTTCCATGTGGCATTATTTCAAATTGAGTAATTAACACAATTTGCACTTTTTCTAGACATTTTAGTATAAAAATGTCTTAAACCTCATTAAAATTTTACATCCAACATAAGTTGTTTGAAGTAGACATCATAAAAACTCTGTATTCGTTTATTGACTCCTCACTGTGAGATCCATATTTTTGAGCAAAAATGAAGTCTAAGAATTGAAGAATTCAATTGCAATCTTATTGTAGAAATGATAAATAAAATTAATAAAAATACTTTCTATTACATTTACTTTACTTATCTCTTGATGGTTTAAGTTTTCATATGAAGAGTCTATTCTATAAACAAGTATTGTAATCATTTCAAATTAAGTGTTTTATTTCCGTGCTTCAAAGTCTAATTGCATATTGAAGTCTTGATTTAACAGTGCTTTTATTTTTACATTTTCAAGTTAATTACTAATTGTTGGTTTTTGGCAAAATATGTTTCACATGTTTTAATTCATAAAGTTGATAATCTCAAAAGCATTTTTGTATCTTGCAATACCTTGGGCTAACAATCTGTTGTTTACATTTCAAAATTACTTTGTTTTTCCTTTTGAGAGCATTACATTTTACTTTAAGCAAATATATATTTAAATTGTTGGCCAAATTACTTACAAGGCACTGGTTTTATGGTTTTTCTCATATTAATGATTGGCATTGTTATTTTAAGTTGTTCATATCATATTTGTTCATAAATCGTTAAAAGTAATCGATTTTCACTATAATACTCTCCTAGAAACTCACATATTTTAACTTAATTTTTCATTACAGACCACCCCCCTCAGCTAACCTAAGAAATACCTCAAACGGAGAGAGTCGGGATTAATATGACAGCCCCTTCTTTGAGTTCCCTGCCACCAACCACTCCTTGTGGGATTGAAGGTTTTTCTCATTTACTTGTAAGTAGGTGTAGGCGGCAAAGTGATAACACCTCTTAAAGCTGTTCGTCTTGAGGGACCAAAAAACTTCCAACTTCCACCAAAATTGTCATTTGAGAAATAAGAATCCCAAATCACCCAGTTAAACCCAAATCCTACTTTACTCGCCAATGTACAAGAGAATGTGGTAAGAGACAATTTCCATTGCAATCACAAGGAGAAAGTGGTGCAAAGCATTTTGCATGATATTGAACAAGACCTCAAGTTGGAGAGACTTGAAATAGAGAGAGATCCACATCATTCTCAATTTTCAACAGAACACGTAACACCCAATATCATATCGTCAAACATTCTATCATGTGATTTATACATGAAATTAATGACAAGATAATTTGGCCCTGAACCCCATAAAGATCAACTAAGATTATATGGGTCAATTGCACTAGCAAGATATTTGATTTAGTTTCGCAAGTTGAGTGATAAGATGAAAATGTCACTGCCCAATGCTTGACAACCAACCTAGAGGGAGGTCATAATCAAATGCAACCAACCTAGAGGGAGGTCATAATCAAATGCAAAAGGTGAACGGAGAAATTAAGTGATGCAACTTTTTCAAAAGGGGTTCAATCCAATGTCACCTAGAGCAGCAATAACATGTTGATACCCAAGGTTGACTGCAGCAATCACATTTTCATTTCAAGGGTTAAATCCAACACAAGCATATCAGTGCAACCTTAACTTGTGGACTTGAACGCAACATAAAGTGTATTGACATAATGTTGTATCCAACACACAAAAAGAAAATCTTGACCACTTAAAGGACTAAGATTTAAAAATAAAAATAAAAACATTGTAGTAACTGCATAGTTCTTACAAGTAACTTCTGCAAATGGGCTGCATCACATGCCATTCAACATATTTAGATTTTTAACTCTAGCCTTCTCAATAAAATTGATGAACCAACGACCTTAAGGTGTATTGCTTCTGCAGTTATACTTCAACCAACATTTAAACATGAAGAAAGCATCAAAATCACAATCATTAAGGCTGGATGTGGACATGCTTAGCATAAAAATTAATATTTATGTTCTAAAGTAAAATCAGAACTATGAAAAACAAAATAATTGCAGATATTCACAACAAACAACCCCAAGAAAATAACTGAATATAACTTGTTGAGATATTGTGAACATGCGACTCAATACAATTATTAAAGGAGAAGAATATAAGGATGAATTCAATTTTACATGCATATGACAAAACCTTCTACTTGATAACAATAATAAGTCAAAACAGACCATTTCACCAACCTAATCTACAAGAATGCGAGCGTAAATCAACACTTAAAATTGTTCCAGTAGCAAATAAGTCTCCCATCCTAATAATGTGATGAAGCTTCAAATATGATCCCTGACGGGCCATGGCAATGCAATTTCATTGACTTTAAAGTTTAAATTAAGACAAACTCAAATCTCCAAGCTTAAGATGAGAAATATCCAAAGAAGGTCGAGTGACCTAATACAGTAATATAGAAGTTATGTACAAGCATGTTTTGACCAGTATGACCAGTTATTCAAATTTTCCTCGAAGTATACTTGGCTTACAAATACTTAGTGATCAACACAGACTCAGACTAGTCAACAGAATCGTTTATATGATTGACCAACATTAAATAAGCTGCAAGCTATTTAGCTACTTCACACAGTAGATACTAGATAGCAGACAATTTCAAAATGAGTAACAACACTGTTGAACCAAAATCCAATGCATTGTTAACACACAAAGAACTCCTAGTTATCTTAATACATAATTTGCAGACAATAAACATAAGGACTAGAAACAGTTCATACCTGCTACATAGACAGAGCTTAAGGGCATCATCTAATTTTATAATAATTGTGTCAATCTACAATAACTTTTACGACAATTTCATGATCAAAGAAATGGAATTGGTTTAAAAATCCCACAGCAAAAATTCATATTCAAGAAAAGTTGCCCAAAAATATTAGAGCATAAGCATTTATAAGATGCTCAAAATGCAATCTACAACATATTATACAATTTTTGGAGCTTGAAATTCAGTAGGTAAGAATGACAAATTCACCACTAGTGAATTTCAAATTTTAAAATTGGAAGCATAACTTGGTAGCTAAGTACACAAGGCCAGCATCAGATGAACCACCCAGAGGGGAATGACATCTTTCAAAATGAATAAATCTCATATGATGATATGACAATCAAAGTATTGACGGTTGATCCCAACCAAATATTATTTCTAGAGCTAGTATCTCTGGCAAACCCAATACCCCTGGTTACTACTGCATGAGTTCCCAGCATCACATACATTTTCAAACAGTGTCGTATGAATATCTCATCAATTCCATAAGAAGTTGAAACATATTTACCACTGATTGACCACTTGTTAGTGATTGGACCAAGAGACCTCAATTGAGTGTTGATAGCCAATGAAGAATATTTTAAAACAATGTTCAGCTGAGGCTCCAGTTACCCAAATTAGATGGATGATTGCACCTGTGATGGATATTTTGTGCAAGA
The DNA here is from genome assembly GCA_000404065.3 of Pinus taeda. Lineage (NCBI taxonomy): Eukaryota > Viridiplantae > Streptophyta > Pinopsida > Pinales > Pinaceae > Pinus > Pinus taeda. Next base: position 67,828 of record APFE030272178.1, read on the forward strand.
ATAATACACAAGAAGAATTGAACTACTCACAATTTCCTTGTGAACAATCCCCTGCCTACCCCAACCCTGCTTAGTCCGGGGAACTACAAGATGGAAATTAACTTATGTAGTATTTTTTTTAAAGAACCTAGGGCAGAGGCAAACAGAATACAGTGTCTTCTTTTAACACTAGCAACAAATATATCAAAAAATTATGAATCATAAACTTGTGTAGACACAGTACAAATGCACAACTTTTCTCTCATACTTGCACAATAGCTAGTTCTAACTTCCGCCACATTTTTTGTAAGTGTATCATATAAATGGCTGGGCATGTCACATATTATTCCCCTTGGACCTGTAATAAATGAAGATAAAAATTGAAACATAAATTGGTAAGTTTTAGAAAAGGGAATTGACCAAGTTTCCTTATTCTGCCAGATAGGAAAAAAAAGAATCTAGCTTCCAATAACTATAATTGTTTACACTTATATCCATTTCAAAAGTTGTTTACCATTATATCATAGAGGATATCCATCAAAACGTTCAGAAGAACAGGACTGAAAAGGAAGCCATGCTATTTGGTAACCTTCAGGGTATAGAGAAATGGCTACAATTAGCTCTATAGTTAACTGGGTGCGTTAACAACAAATACAAAAAGTTAAAATGGGATCTGTTGCCATCCTAACATACATGCAATCAGTTGCTCCCTTCATTACATCACCAGTAATGAATTGCACCAGCCCTCCAATGCTGCTCTAAGAAAATCCTGTTATTCGGAAACCCTAAACAGTGCATACGAACTTTTTCCAGCGGAGATAGAGAAGATTAAGGGAAGGGAAAATTTTGGAGTTAAACCTGGAGTGCTAGAGTCCCTTTGGACTTATTCTAGCAACCTGGCCATCAATTTGAGTTACAGGATTGCACTTTTGGTAGTGCATTTCTGGCTGGGACTTGAAGATGCCGGCAATTTTTCTGCACAATGGTTTGGCCATGCTGCCCCTGCAATATTCCTGATGATTTCAGATGACAGCGGCTTATGGCCATGGAGGTAATATGGGTTCTTCTGTGCACACTAGTCATCACTAACTCTCTTTTGTGCCCCTGCATGTGCTGGTGATTTGTTTGGGACTTGGTTTTAGCTCTTTAGTAAGTCAGTTAGGCTCTCTACTTAGTGTTTGGTTTGAACAGTGAACTTTGAACTTTGGCCTTGGAACAGTGTTTGGTTTTGCATGGATAATCTATTTATTTATGTTAGCACACTAGTTGTGGTGTCGGAGTTTTCACTTTGCCATGGACTTTGGTCTGAAAGTTAAAAGTACACAATGTACTGGCTGGCATCTCTTTTCATCAGGTGGCACCAGATGCTGAGCTGCTTCTAGCAGCTTCTTCCGACCTAAACCCCTTTCAGTACACAAGAAATCTGAGTGCAGCCATAAGTAGAGCACCATTAAGTGTTAGGCAAGAAAAATAGGAGTTAATCCTGAACTTATCCTGGCGTGCAGGGTTTAATCCTTCAAGAGGAAACTTTTAACCTTTTCATTGTTCTTAAGAGACAAATAAGCGTCCTGCCCCTAGGTATAGCACTTTCACGATAAAATAACACAAAGTAAGATAAGCAGCAAGAAGAGGTGTTGGGCATCATTTCACCAAACCTTGGTGAAACTAAAATGGGGCTCAATGAACTGGGCTAAGGGATTGATATCCAACGGCCATCTGTATATACATCATCTCAGCATGCAGCTAGTTAGATGTAGGTTTTCCGATACAGGTTGTATCCAAGTCACAGTATGCATCCTTTTAACAGAAAGGGAAGAGAGAGTATCTAGGGAGATGTGTTGTTCAGTGCTGTTACAACCAGCTTAAACCCTTTTAGAAGCTTAGTTTCACAAGCACCTGAGGGTCATGTAAATTTGACATTCTGAATTAATAAAGTTATATTTCCTGCAGTAAACCATGAACGGGTTTTTTTAGGCTAGCCTCCTTAATTAGACTGATTTATTTTCAGAAGAGTAGCATCATTCTGTTGTTGGTTCAACCCACTAGTATCAGAAGCTAGAGCCATATCTGCTCTACAATGAGACTGCACGCAGGTTCAAAATATAACATCACGAAATTGTAGAATGAGTCTAGAAACATTTCCATTTACGCTTTCCCTGTTGGTAATGAGAGATGCAATAGAGTATATTTACTATAATGGTCATATTATGATGTGCTTTACTGTATATAATATATATATCATAGAAATTTTCAGTTAGCATTATATAAAATGATTTAAGAAATTTATAAAACTGAGAGAATTTTATTTAGTTTAATAATGACTTTTGCCACTAGACATGTCATCTCTTTTCTATCTGCAACTGCATAACATTGTGTGTGTGGATATTTTATATGTTATCAGATCCAAATTCAATATTGCAGTAAGGTATGACATCTGAAGAAGAAAATGTGCAAAGAGGCAGTCAGATATAGAACACGACAAAGGTCAGCTTAGCAAACAAGCAGTAAATGTGGCATAGAAAAGGAGGATGTATGTGCATTTGCTGTCTCTCATGAGGGAGATAGGTCTTTGGTTGATTGGTTTTTCAATTATCAAACATTTAATCAATATGATTAACTGGAAAATTTGGTCTGGATTTTGTTGAAGACAAATCAAAATTAGAAACAATAGTTTTAAGTAATGGTGAAAACTTGAAAGCACTAAGTTTAAGGTAGAGTAAATGTGGGGATCAAATCTTTGGTGGCGAGACATTCATCTTTCAAAATGTCCTTTACATACCATGATTAAGTAAGATTCTTCTAGTGAGATAAACAGGCAAAATCCACAACACCTGGATGCAATATATGTTTCATCAAAGATAAGAGAAATGGCAAGGTGACTACATCAGGAATTGAAGAACATGGATTAAAAAATTTGTTGGAAATGATGTGGTAGAATCAACGAAGCACCACCACCCGTTTTAAACCCGCGGATAAATGTGGGTCTATGGCTGGGCTGGGTCACCAGCATGGAACCCACAGTCTAGACCCGGACCCGGCAGGTTTTCCATAAGAATTGGCTACCCGCATCAAACCCGCAGGTAGCCCATTAGACCCATATAGGACCCATCGGGCATGAAAACCCACAAACCGTCTAAAATTTCGATTTATCTTTTTTTTTTTTCTTTTTTGGAAATGAGGTGGAGGAAAAGGAAAATTGGGGGGGGAATCCTTTATAAGCACCTCTCTTCCTTCCATTTCTCATTCACTTGTCATTTGAGTGTTTGGCTAATTTGTGTGAGTGTTGAGAGTAAAGCTAAAGCAACTGTTGGAGGAAGCTAAAGGAGGCTTCATCGAATAAGACTAAGCTTCAGGTAGGCTTCATGAACCTAGTTAGAATGTTTTCCATGTATTCATTTTTTTATTTTTTTTTTGCAAAAAAAAAAAATTATGTTTGGGGCTGCTTGTGGGTGAGTTTCTCAACCACAGCAAAAAAAATTGCAAATAAAATAACAAAAAAAAATATATATATATATATATATATATATATATTTTTTCCAGATTTTGTCACCATGCCACCAAAGGGTTTCAGACAGTCTCGTGATCCAGCATGAAATTTAAGGGAAAAAAAAAACTTTATAAGCACCTCTTTCCCTTCCATTTCTCGTTCACTTGTCTTTGAGTGTTTGGCTACTTTGTGTGAGTGTTGAGAGTGAAGCTAAAGGAGTTGTTGGAGGAAGCTAAAGGAGGCTTCATCGGATAAGACTAAGCTTCAGGTAGGCTTCATGAACCTAGTTAGAATGTTTTCCATGTATTCATTTTTTTTTCTTTGCAAAAAAAATAAATTATGTTTGTGGTTGCATGTCGCTGAGTTTCTCAGCTACAGCGAAAAAGATTGCAAATTAAAATAACAACAAAAAAATCAAAACAAAAAAAAAAATAATATTATATATATATATATATATATTTTCTAGTTTTGTCACCATGCCACCAAAGGGTTTCAAACAGTCTCGTGATCCGACATGGGCACATGGTCAACGAATCATTGCCAGTAATGACCACAATATCAAGTGCAATTATTGTAATGCCACAATGCATGCAAGCTGAAATACCACCTAGCCAGAATTCCTAGGAATGGTGTGGGATGTTGTCCAAGTTGCCTTGATGAAGTCACTACTGAAATGGTAGTTGCTTTGGAATCCATTAAAGAAGCAAGTTTTAAAAGGGAAAAAAGGAAGGATAAGGTTGTTGGGATAGGTAGATCTTCATCTCAGAGTGAAACATAGTTTCAAAGTCCAGTTATTGGTAACACCTTTGTTGTGGCAAACAAGGGTATAACCTCTTCTTTCTTCAGTCCTCGTACAACTCCAAGATCTCAACCAACCTTGCACAATTTCAATGAAAAAAAAGAGGAAAGAGGCAGATATGGCAATGAGGAGGTTTTGGTACCATAACAGTATTTCATTCAACTATGCAAAGTCTTATTTTTGTCATCCCATGGTGGATGCCATTGCCAGTGTTGGCCCTGGATACAAAGCCCCATCTTATAATGCACTTAGGGGAAAAAAGCTACATGAGGAGCTTGAGTGTGTCGAGGAACAATTGGAGAGCTTTAAAAGCTCATGGAAATTTACAGGTTGTACAATTATCTCTGATGGGTGGACAAATCAGAGGGGTAAAACAATAATAAATTTTGTTGTAGCTTGCCCTAAAGGAACCATGTTCCTAAAATCCATTGATGCATCTGCAAATGTAAAATATGCACATTTGATTTTTTTCATTGTTGGCTGATGTGGTGGAGGAAGTTGGGGTTGCAAATGTTGTCCAAGTAATCACGGGCAATGCAGCAAATTATGTGGCATCTAGAAGGTTGCTTTATGCCAAGTATCCCACCATTTTTTGGACTCCATGTATTGCCCATTGCGTAGACTTGATGCTAGATGACATTGGGAAGTTGGAGTGGGTGCAAGATGGTGTGCAAGAATGCAAGCATATTACCAAGTATATTTATAATCAAGGTTGGGTGTTGAGTCTTATGAGGGAATTCTCACAGGGTGAGCTTAGTCACCCAACTGTCACGCGGTTTGCTACAAACTTTATTTCCCTCCAAAGCCTTTTGTAGGAGTACCAAGCTTTGAGAAGAATGTTTTGCAGCCAGCAATGGATATTTTGGAAAGATAGCACAAAACCAAAAGCAATGTCTGTGAAAACATTTGTCTTTGCTGATAGTTTGTGGGACAAAGTCATTGAGATTGTCAACTTCACTGAGCCCCTTGTGAAGGTCTTGAGATTGATGGATGGAGAGAAACCTACAATGGGATATATTTATGAGGGCATTGACATGGCCAAAAGGGCTATCAAGACTTTCTATAAGGGAAATGAATCTAATATCTCCCTATATGGCAAATTATTGATTCTAGGTGGGACAGGAAACTACATTCACCATTGCATGCCGCAGAAGCATATCTCAATCCAAGCTTATTCTATAATGAGAGGTCTAGCATTCAAAGAGATCACGAGGTGATGAGAGGTGTCATGATATGCATTGAGAAGATGTTCCCGGATCAAGATATTCAGGACAAAATCAACAAAACAATGAGATACGTACAAGGAAGCATCTGGCATGTTTGGATTCAGCTCAAGCCAATGTCTCAAGGACAAGAAAATGCCTTGTAAGTGCAAAATGCTAGAACTTAGCTTGTAATTTTGCTAGTTCTCTTTTATATGTTTGGAATTGCAAACTGATAAACTTTGCTGTTATTTTTTTACAACTCATTGGTGGATAGATTGTGGCACTAAGGCACCACAATTACAAGAATTTGCCATCAGAGTTACGAGTCAACCCTGCAACACTTCTTGTGAGCGCAATTGGTCGGTGTTTGAGCACATCCACAGCAAAAACAGATCTGGTTGGAGCATGAGAGGTTGGAAAAGTTGGTTTTCATCTAATACAACCTTCGAATGCTCACAAAACAAGCAACCAAAGGACACAAATCCAATATTATTGGATACTATTGATTTAGAGTCTGATTGGGTTGTGGAGGAGGAGGCCCCTGATTTGAATTGGCTTGATGAAGAGACTGAGGATCTCTCTAGTTTGCCATCTCAAATGGAGACTCCAAATACACATGCCTCACAGTTGCTTCAGCCTTCCGATGTTACCACTAGCTCCACGAGGGCTTATTTTAGGCGTGGTCATCCATGAGTGATGAGACTCAAGATTGTTATGAGACAATCATTTATCGTTTATGACATGTATTTGAATTTTGAACTTGCCGACATTTTTTTTTTAATTATGGAATCATGAGTCCTTTTCTTATTCAATATCTAAATGTTTTGCTTACAAAAATAAAATATGTTATGTTGTACTTTTATAGATACGAGATTTATGAATTATTGCATATATTGTTGTTTTTATAACTTATAAGGATTAGAATTGTCATTAGTTTCTTTTTTGTACTTAAAATTTACGATATTTTAAGATTTTTTGTATTTTGACGAGTCTCATAAGGGTTGTTCCTGAGTCTTATACGAGTCAACGAGTCAATGCCGTGACGAGTCTTATACGAGTACAAGTCGTGCAACATTGAGTAGAATCACATGCTTTGGTGGCCAACATTGACAGCGAAAGCTATTCAAAATGGAAACAAAGGTATGGACACATAAATTTTTTAGTATCTTTGCTGGTTGAATAAGTCCAAGAAGGTATACAGATTGTCAATAATACAGGAGATGGAAGAAATAAGTTCAGTTTGTTTAGTTGGAAAGCTACACTAGAAGGTATTTGAATAAGTGAGCGCCTAGAGAGCTAGGGCTGTGAAAAATAAAGTCCATCGTGATATCGCAGACCAACAAAACCAGCCTCAGTTTCTAGTGCAAGGTATCCGTTTACTTTTTGTTGATGAAATCTCTAAGCAATTGTGAGAGTAACATTCAGAAGAATTCTGATGTTACTGTTGTATTTAAAGTTTACAAGGCCACAGTAAAAGAGGAAGTAGCTAAAAGAATAATGGTCCTCCAGTCAGATAATGGAGAATTTTCTTCCAATCAGTCCACTGATTTTCACAAGAAGGGATACAGAGACAGTTTCATGCACCTCACACACCAACTTCCACGTGTAAAGGAAAAGTGAAGATGACAGATAAAAAGGTAATGAAAATGGATATATGTATTTTAAAGGGAAGGATTGCTCTGGAAATATACCGGTAATGTTTGTTAGTTGCATCACAATCAGTCAAAGGCTTACAGGATGTGCGATCTTGACTCTAACAAGGCAACCCTAAGTAGCAATATTGTTGACAAAAAATCAGGTTTATTTCAGTCTAATTCAGATTTATCTTAAGAAATTTGCTGGTCTGAAGCTAAAATATCAAGCAAGGTGCAAGGGAAACAATTGTAGAAGGATATGCAAGAAGCACATTAAGATTATGTAATGTTCCCTACTAATTGATTGCTCAAGGGAGGACAAAGTAGCCTATCCAACCCTGTAGGCTATAGTAAATGATAAAGGGGGGAACTGATTATCCAATGCTTTTGGGGCAACATTGGGTAAATTCGTGTCAGTGGGGCAAAACTTGTTAAAGAAGAAAGAATTGGGGCTAAGTGGAGGGAAACTTAGAGCCCCTCAAATTAAAATAAGGAGAATAGACCCCAAAGAGTGTCTATAAACATGAGAGAGGAGAATCAATATTCTCATCATGGTTGATTGGATATTTATGTTTTGTAAGCTGAGACTCTGAGGGTTTTAAGCCCCATTTTTTCTTTGGTTAGTTTCAGTGGTGATGATCCAACCCTAGCCAATCCCCTCTCTTTATCTCCACTGTTTGGCATAATTTTCTGAGGAACTATATATCTAGTCTTTTGGCAAGCAAGGAGATATCTGTGGGATAATTGGCTTTAGGAGACTTTCTGTGACACCTTCCATTCTAAGGTTGCAGTGGCTAAGGATTAGGGCAGCCAGACATACTCTGGCTTCTGTCCAAGTCAGTGAGGTAGATTGCAGTTCTTATCCAAGGCCATGTGGTAGTGTTGGTTCTTGTAGAGCACCGAATGAGCACAAAATCTTGTCTGGGTCAGCGGATTCCTAACAGAACCTGTCAGAGACCATTCAAAGGCAGAAAACCCCCATCAGATCAAGAAAAAGGGTCATTTTGTGGTATTAAGACCTAACTGAGGCCCTCGTGATTCCTAACTGAAGCACCGAGACCACCATAACAGCCACCATTCTGAGGCACCGAGGCCTAGCTGAAGCAAGTTTATGAGCAGCGAGGGACCATCTATGGCCTATCTGTGGCAGCACAGGACACAAAGATCAGCAGAACTGCCTATAACAGCTCAAGTTTCTGAGGCCAATTAAGGGTGTCGACAACCTCAGGGAGCAGCAATTTATCTCTCAAATCTACATTTATGGCAACGGCCATTCCCAAGCACTGGTCCATGACAGCGCAAGCGATTCGGTAGGCAAATTTGGACAGCAGGTCACCATTCTGTGGCAGCAACACGGTGGAGCGAGTTTGGGAGCAGTGGAAACGAGATTGGTACCAGCAACAGCCTCAGGCAGTTAGGAACAGTGCAGACTTGCAGCAGTAAGGGTACAGAGGATTGAAGATAGAGGCAAGTGTTTATTAGTAACCCTAAGGGCCATTTTACCCTACTGGATATTACAGTGGTATCAGAGCTGGCTCTACTGCCAGCCTGGAGGGTTTATTTGAAAAATGGAGCTGCTGGAATTGGTTTCTCCCATGGGGAAGAAGTATGCAAACTTTTGGCAGAAGTGTGAAGAGCATCACAAGAAGCTAGCAAAACAGATAGAACAAGCTGAAGCATGGACGAAGGCACACCCAAGTAAATTTACATGGCTATGCCCTCCTAACAAGAATCGAACAAGTACCCACAAAAATCAAGCACGGGAGGAACAAAAGGAAAGTGTGCTATACCACAGAAAGAATCTCACAGTTGAGAATTTAGGTCATGCTGCAAACGAGATAACTAGCACAGAGATGAGCGAGAAGATGAAAGGAAAAGAAATGGAGTAGGCCCCCTCTCCAGTACTACGTTCCAGAAATTCTTTAGAGGCACCAATAATGCTTGGTATGCTGTAGCCTTCACAAGTGATGACTGCATCCTTTCCTAACATCCAACAGTCTCTAAGTCAGCCACATCAACCAGTGAAGCCACCATTGCCACAACAGCCAAGGCCTCCTATGCAACCAGCTCCACATCAGTTGCAGGATCAGCCAACTCAGAGTTTGGGCTTTCAATCAATTGTTCAACAGCAATCACAGTCGCAAGCAATGTTTCAGTCAGGAAGTGGTTAAACTAAAACAGGTGTTCCATTCCAGCCACACGTCCAATCTCAATTGCCAAGTCAGCCACCTCCCAAGAAACTATATCAAATGAATTCAGGCAGTGCAGTTGGTCCTGTTTCACATGCAGGCCCAGATAGTGGTGAAGGATTAGGGCATGGCAACCTGTCAAATGTGGCCATGGAGTCCAACCTGGACAGGGGCCTAATATGGATCAAGGCTTGAGTCGCATGGGGCCTACTGTATCATGGCAACCAGTCCTCCAGAAAGTGCTGCCCCACATTCAACCACTCCATCAGAGATGGGAGGACCTATGAGTTAAAGTGGAGGTATGATAGCAGGCATGACTGATTCTGCTGGACAATCGACCAGGACTTTTGGAACTGGAATGAATACAGGACTACTGGACATGGGGGGATATAATATGGTTTGTTCCCAATGATTGAATGAGATGCAAACTCAAGCGCTGCCACAGCAGCAGCAACAAATTTAACATCCATCACCTGATCAGGAAAAAGAGGAATCTCGAAGCAAAACGATAATTTGATCTCGAATTGAACCTACTAATGAACAGGATTCCACAATGGAAGCAGTTTGTTCCCAATGACTGAATGAGATGCAAACTCAAGCGCTGCCACAGCAGCAGCAACAAATTTAACATCCATCACCTGATCAGGAAATAGAGGAATCTCGAAGCAAAACAATAATTTTATCTCGAATTGAACCTACTAATCAACAGGATTCCACAATGGAAGCAGAAGTATCTGAAATGGATGCTGACATTGCTGAGGATGTGAAAGGTAGAACATCTTTAGAAGCAGAAACTCAAGGAGGTGTCTCTCTAACCGTTTCCTCTGCTTCATTAGGAGAATCCATTGCAAGTTTGCCTTCCAGTACTGGAACAGTTTTAGCATGAGGACAATCACAATTTCCAACTGGCAGAGCTCTACAGGTTGAAGGTGGGATTGATAATCGGCTTCCTTCAGTAGATGCTAGGTGGCCACACCTTTGTCACTCTGATGCAGTTATACAGATTGTCTTGCATGATGCTACAGAAGATGATTCAGGTGGGTATGATCTTAACAGAAGCTGGAGTACCCCCTATTGAGTTCCAGATGCTTTGTAACCATGGGAGAGAAGGAAAGAGAATGTACAAGAGAAAAATGTGGACAGGGAGAGACGAGTAAAAATGCCTACATTGGCCGAACTGATTATTCCTGAACAAGAACTCAATAGGCTCAGAGGCCGTGGAATGCGCTTTAAGGAAAGAATCAAGTTGCGTAGTGCTGATGTTACTCGTACGATCGTGAGCAATGTACATGAAAAATGGAAAATGTGAGTAGTGTACATGAAAAATGGAAAGCATCTGAGATAGTAAAGTTCAGATGTGAAGGTTCATCGTCCATGAATGTGAAGAGAACCCGTGAATTATTGGAGAGGAGAACTGGAGGATTGGTGATTTGGAGGTCAGGGGGTTTTGTTGTTCTATACAAAGGATTGAACTATGAACCACCACCTGTAAAATCAGCAAAACTGCAATCTGAAAACAATCAGAGGGCTGCTTTGGATCATGAGGAATGCATGCTATCTGAGACTGAAACTATAAGCAAGCTAATTGGTAGAGTTGATGGAAGCAGCACAGGTGGTACATTAATCAGAGATAAACCAGCTGATATGGTCAATCGTGATCATGTATCCAGTTCTCATCTTGGCAGAGACAGCGTTGATAAAAACAGCCTTATCAGCCAAATGGCGAGCCAGACAATGAAAATGAAATAGACAAAATGCTGGATGGATTGGGTCTACATCTTACTTACTGGTCAGGTCCTGGACCTGTAGATGCAGACTTATTGCCAGCTGTAGTTCCTGGCTGCAAGCAACCTTTTAGACTTCTTCCTTAAGGCATGAGACCAACATTGGGTAATATGGAAATCACCAAACTGCGAAAACTTGCAAGAACAATACATCCTCACTTTGCATTAGGCAGAAACAAGAATCACCAGGATTTGGCTGCTGCTATAGTGAAGCTACGGGATAGAAGTGCGACTGCCAAAATTGCAGTTAAACGGTGTGTTCAAACTACCAGCAATGAAGAAATGGCTTAAGAAATTAAGAGACTCACTGGAGGCACTCTTCTTTCAAGAAATAAGGAGTTCATTGTGTTCCTTAGAGGAAAGACTTTCTTTTTCCTTTCTTTTTCCTGCTGTTTCAGCTGCATTAGTGGAGAAGCACTGACAAAGGCTCTTCAGCATAAGGAAGAGAGGGCACGAATAAAAGCATTTTCAACAATTCCAGTTGTAAGTTTGTAACTGAGGAAGTTTTAGCTGGACACAGTATTGCTGGCAATCTACCAGAATCTTCAGAAGCCAAAGCTCGATGGTCAAAGCACATTGATAGTAAAAAGCTGGAGAAAATGAAAGTAGCAGCGACCAAAGCTAGAAAGGGTGAGATAGTTAGGAAGCTTGAGTGGAGGCTATCTGTCGCATAACAAGGTTGCTAAAGCTGAGAAAGCTTTAGCCAAAGTAGAGGCATTATTGTCACCTGCCAAGCCAGCTTCAGATAAAGAGGCAATAACTGATGAAGAAAGATTCATGTTCCGTAAGCTTGGTCTGAGAATGCAGGCATTCTGATTGTTGGGGAGGCGATGAATCTTTGATGGTACAATGGGAAACATGCACTTGCACAGGAAACATATGAGGACAGGATAGTAGAAGATGTGAAAGGCAGGACCATCCGCATCCAAGCAAGAGGAAAGATGCTGGTGAGAGGAAGGATCAGTATGATACAGAAAATTTTGGATAATCCAGTGAAATAGAGAGGCATATTGTGGAGTGACAAGAAAATGTAGATGATTGCAATGTGAGAAAAAATAAGGAAGAAGATTTTGGAGAAAGAGACAAAGTAGATAAGGATGCAAGAATTAGAGATCAGACAGATTGAGGTGACGTCAGTAGAGACAAACTTGACAGGGATGAGCTGCTGTTTAGATGGAAAGAGGAAGAACCTAGGAGAATGGAAGAATTTGACAATAGCTATAGAAGAAAGCTAAACAATGATACTATAAGGACCAGAGAAGAAGCAATAAAGATGAATAACAATTTAGCTACTGATGGAGGCAGGGAGGTATTTCCGGTGCAATCCATACAAGATTAAAATCTAGGGATGTAACAGAAGAAAGGATCTTGTGTCAGATCATCACAAGCAAGCTGAAGGTACAATCAATATTGTTATGAAGAATATGAAGATGCCAATGTTCAACAAGAAAGATGGTCTTCATCAAGTTCTATTATATGAGTATGGAAGTTTTAACATCAGCATCACCCCAAACTTCGGTGCTGGTCACTTGATCGATTCAAGGCATTTATGTGCAGCTTTTTCTGTTGCAAATATTCATCATGGTGGCAAATGTTGCATCACTTGTTTTGAATGAAGATGGATGTTTTGAAAGTGATCATAGGAAAAGATAAGACAATTGAAAGGCCCTCACTCTTGAAAATAGGGGGCCAAATTTTGCAGCACCCGAACTTGCAGTTGCTTGAGGACAAGCAATGTCGGGAAGGGAGGGCTGTAATGTTGCAATTGCTCAAGGGAGTACAAAGTAGCCTATCCCAACCCAGTGTTATCAGAACTAGAACGGAAGCAGTGGAACAAGTCAGTCGGATGGGTATGGGGGCCAAACCAGTCCGGTTCTAGGTTTGGAACTGGAAAATGGCCGGTTCAGTACTGAAGCGGCCATTTTTCACTGAACTCGCTGGTTTTGTGCCAAACCAGCTGATTTTGTACTGAACTAGCCGGTTCTATACAATTCGACCAAAGATGTTCCAAACACAATTTTTTTAAGAAAAAACATGAATTTTTGAGTGGGACAACCTAATATTCAAGCCTATGGCCCTGGTATTGCTATGCATTTCATGGTAATGTTAAATTCTTAAAGTAAAAGTGATCACTTTTTTACTTAAATTTGTAACATTACCATGAAACAACTCGGGATGTTTGAGTCATTGGATTTCATATGGGGAAAGTATAATTTTAGATCTCACTCAAATTCCAACAGACTTAACAGTTTTGTTAGAAAATTATACATTATGGAGCAATAGAACACATAAAATATTGCAGAAATATAAACACAGAAAACGCATAAAACAAGAGAGACACAGATATATGTGGTTCACCCAGTTTGGGCTACGTCCACCCCAAACAGTCAGTCCTTCCTTTCTATTATCCAGCAAAATGAAGAGACACAACCTACAGTAAATCAGTTGTAATATCCTCTGTTTTCTCTCACAGTCTCACCTCTCTGCTTCTCGCTCGAAGAATACACATTTATTACACAGCCTCAAATACAATGCCCTCATACAAAGAGAGGGGTTGCCTTCTAAGGTAAAAAACCCTAAACTAAACATAAGTTCTACCGTCAAATCATTCGCCTAAATGAACAGCCTAGATTGACTAGAAATTACTATACTTTTACAAGGCAATTTTACATCTATTTTTTAGCTTCAGGGGCACTACCCCCGAACCCCCGCTGGACCCCCCTGCATGGAGGGGTGTACAAACTTCCTGGGGTATACATCTGGCTGAAACAAAGACCTCTGAACAATCATGCTCCACACTCAACAATCTCCCACTTGGAGAATGATTGTAGCAACTCCACCGCTGCTTCATTTGTTGGACAATGACTCCTCTCTCGACCTGGTTGTTTCTCATCTTCATCGTCATCCTTGAAGACCAATTGAAACTGAGCATATTCTCAGTTTCTCCCTAGTTACAACTTTTGTTAGCATATCTGCAAGATTCTAGCTAGTGTGTATCTTTTCCAGCTTTAACTCTCCATCTTCCAACATTGATCGTATGAAATGGTACTTGAGTTGTATGTGTTTAGTCCTGGAATGAAATGTTGAGTTCTTTGCAAGATGAATGGCACTTTGGCTATCACTGATAGACGTGCCCATATCATGCTCCTTACCCAATTCACCCATAACCTTTATAACCAAATCATTCTTTACTAGCCTCTGTAGCAGAACAACTCTGTTTTGTTGTTGAAAGTGCAACAACACCTTTGATTTTTGAAACCCAACTGACAGTTGTTCCACCAACAGTAAATACATATTCTGTAGTGCTCCTCCTGTTATCTCTATCACCTGCCATATCTGCATCAACATATCCCTGTAGGGAAATGTTTGAACCACCAAAGCATAATGTTTGATTTGTGGTACCTTTCAAATATCTGAGGATCCATTTCACTGCCATCCAATGTTCCTTTCCTGGATTGTTCATGTACCTGCTTACAACTCCCACTGCGTGTGCAATATCAGGCCTTGTGTAGACCATTGCATACATTAAGCTTCCAACTGCTGATGCATATGGAACTTTAGACATATAATCCATGTCTTCTTGGGTCTTTGGGCACATTTCCTTACTAAGTTTGAAATGGCTAGCAAAAGGTGTACTAACTGGTTTTGCATTGTGCATATTAAATCTTTTCAACACCTTTTGTATGTACTCATTCTCAGACAATGTTAACTTGAGATTTTTCCTATCTCTAGTGATTCTCATACCAAGGATTTGTTTTGTAGCTCCGAAATCTTTCATTGCAAATGAAATTTCCAATTTTCTTTTGGGCACATTTATTTCCTGCATGTTAGACCCTGCAACAAGCATGTAATCTATAGACAATAACAATACAATATAGTTGCCATCATTTTTATTTTTCAGATAAACACAATGATCAGAGTGACATCTAGTATAACCTTGTTCAGACATAAAACTGTCAAATTTTAGATACCACTACCTTGGAGCCTATTTTAAGTCGTACAAGCTCTTCTTCAACCTGCACACTAGTTTCTCCTTCCCTTTGACCTCATATCCTTGTGGTTGCTGCATATATATCTCTTCCTCCAAATCCCCATGGAGAAAGGTTGTCTTTACATCTAGCATCTCAAGATGTAAATCTTCAACTGCTACTAGACTTAAAATAGTTCTGATTGAAGTCATTTTAACAATAGGAGAAAATATTTCATCAAAATCAATACCTTTCTTCAGTGAAAACCCCTTCACCACAAGTCTAGATTTGTACCTCTGTTTTCCTCCATTTTCTTGCTTTAGCCTATAAACCCATTTATTCTTCAATGTAGCTTTTCCTGCAGGCAACCTAACTAAGTCCTAAGTTTGGTTATGCATTAAGGAGTCCATCTCTTCTTCCATGGCTACCACCCACTTCTTCCTGCTTTCAACCTACATTGCTTCTTCATAACATTCAGGTTCACCAGAATCAGTCAACAATAAATAATATAATGAAGGAGAGTATCGTTCAAGGGTCTACTTATCCTCATAGATCTTCTAACACCACTTTCAAGTGTTTGGGGTGCCTGTTGCTGTTGTGGTGGTTGATGTTGTTGTGGTTGTTGATTATTATTATTTTCAAGCACCATTACTTTTTCAGTGATTTCATCAAGGACTGCGTATTCCATCTTTTCTTTTTCTTATTTCTTTTCTTGCAACTGATTCTTATACCATACCTTTTCATTGAATATTAGATCTTTGCTCCTAATTATTTTGTAATTTTTGTAATCATATAAGAAATAACCAAAATCATTAACACCATATCTAATAAAGGTACATTTCTTTGACTTTGCCTCAAACTTTGTTCTATTTTCTTTATCAATATGGACATAGGCCTCACAACCAAAAGGCTTTAAAAAAGAGTAGTTTACCTTTTTACCTATCCATGCTTCCTCTGGAACACCACCATCCAAGGAACTTGAAGGCCGTCTGTTTATTAGATAAACAACAATATCTACAGCATGTGCCCAAAATTATAAAGGCAATCCTGCATGCAATCTCATGCACGTTGCACGCTCCATGATTGTTCTGTTCATCCTTTCTGACACACCATTTCCTTGTGGTTTTCTTAGAACTGTCTTCTCTCTGTCAATTTCATGCTCTGAACAGTACCTATCAAACTTTTTGTTGCAATATTCACCTCCATTGTCTGGTCTAAGACACTTCAATTTCATTCCTGTCTCAATCTCAACCAAAGCTTTCCATTTCTTGAAAGTGTCAAATACATCATCTTTATTCTTAATACAATAAATCCAAGTTTTTCTAGTTGCATCATCAATAAAAGAAACATAATAACGAGAGCCATCAAGAGATGATACCTGAGCAAGTCCCCATATATTTGTATGTACAAGCTCTAACTTTTCACTCTTCTTTTCTTTCCCAACTCTGAGAAATCTGACTCCCTTCTGTTTTCCATAAATTCAATTCTCATAGAAATCCAAATCAACATTCTTCAAACCCGGTAACAAATTCCTTCAGTGAAGAATCTTCATCCCCTTTTCACTCATGTGTGCGAGCCTATGATGCCATATTGTTGCATTTGCTCCTTTGGAAGTCAAAGCATTAACAGAGTTTGAAATACCATTGCATAAATACATTGTACCAACCTTTTTGCCTTTTTCTATTACTAGGGCCCATTTGGTGACCTTCCAAGCTTTATCTGTGAAAGTTGTCACACAACCTTCACAGCCTAACTGCCTTGTTGAAATCGGATTTTTCTTTAGATCTCGAACATGTCTTACCTCCTTTAGTAGCCATTGGTTTCCATTCTGCTGTTTTACAAGAACCTTAACCATTTCAACAATTTTATAAGGTTTATCATCACCCAAACAAACTTTTCCAAAATCTCCTTGAACGTAGTCATGAATGTATTTCTTATCAGGTGTGGCATGGAATGAGGCTCCTAAATCTACCACCTAGGAATTAGTAATATTTTTGAAAGAAAGAATCAAAGCATCTTGTAACACCTCACCTGTCACATTTGGTTCATGACTTTTTTCTTGTTGTGCATCTCCTTCTTTTCCCTTCCAAGATCTACAGTCTTTCTTTAGGTGTCCTTTCTTTCTGCATTTCTAGCACACTATCCTCGATCTGGACTTGGATTTGCACTATGATATCCTGAGCTCTTTCCTCTTTCCATTTTTCTTCCCCTAGACTCTGCAATAAAAGCATTACCCAATGTCTCACTGAAGCTTTTCCATCACATTTCCTCGCTAAGGATAGCACCGAAAACATCATCAAACTTTAAAGTACTAGATCTAGAAATAGAGTTACTAATGGCTATTACAAAACCATTCCAACTTTCTGGTAAAGAGCACAAGAATAACAGAGCTCTAACTTCATCATCAAATTTTTCCCCTACAGAACATAACTGACTTGTAACAGTATTAAAATAATTTAAATGGTCTACAACAAATCCACCTTCTGACATATTCATATTAAATAATTGTTTCATAACAAATACCTTGTTTGAGGCCGAGGGTTTTTCATATAGTTTCTCCAACTCCTTAATCAAACCCCCTGTCGTTGTTTCCTTTGAAATGTTGAAGGCGAGTCACGCTGTGAGGCACAACCATATTGTTCCCAGTGCCTTTCTGTTGAGAAGGTTCCATTCTTCATCTACCATACCCGTCGGCACCTTTTCTTTTCCACCCAACAGTAGGTATAGATCTTTATGATACCGATAATCTTCCATCTACATCTTCCACAGCGAGAAGTTTTGGCCGTTAAATTTCTTGACACTAAACTTACCATCTTTTTCCATTGCTCCCAATCAAATGAGGAACCCTTCTTTCCTACGATTTTATTAGCCAAATAGACCTTCGGCTCTCACACCAGTTGTTATGAAATTATATATATTGCGGAGCAATGGAACACATAAAATATTGCAAAAATATAAACAAAAAAAACACATAAAACAAGAGAGACATAGATATACGTGGTTCACCCAATTTGGGCTACGTCCACCCTGAATAGCTAGTCCTTCCTTTCTATTATCGAGCAAAATGAAGAGGCACAACCTATAGAAAATCTGTTGTAATATCCTATGTTTTCTCTCACAGTCTCACCTCTCTACTTCTCGCTCAGAGAATACACATATATTACACAGAATCAATACAATGCCATCATACAAAGAGAGGGGTCGCCTTCTAGGGCAAAAAACCCTAAACTAAACATAAGTTCTACCATCCGATCATCTGCCTAATGAATGACCCAGATTGACTAGAAATTACTGTACTTTTACAAGGCAATTTTACATCTGCTTTTAGCTTCGAGGGAGCTACCCCTGGGCCCCCACCGAGGACTGCTGGCCCTAGATCCTAACTTAGGAGTTTATCAGATCCATGCACAGCTGGAGAATTCATGCTTTGAGATGCAGAGTCTGAAACAAGACAGGACAGCTCGACGAGAAGTGCGCGAAGAGGTATGGTGTGTATAATGCAAGGGTCAGGGTCATGACAAGGACCACTGCCCAATTTTCGCAAATTACCTCGTAGGAGGATGATCGATGGCCTTAATACTGGAAGCATAAGAATGACCTAGCGCAAGACCTACTTTGTGGTGTGTGATTTGTCAAATATTCGGGAAAACATGCCACAGACAATTGTCACTTGTTACAGAAGTATATAAAAAATTCTCAACAGTTGTTCTGCAACTTGTGTAGGTCAGTGGGACACCATGAGCATACTTGTAGAGGCTATGAATTAATGATGGAGAGAAATCCAACCTACAGAGTTCAGGCCGAAACATGACCCCTTTACCAAAATGTAGGAATGGAACGAACAAGATTTCAAGGGTGCAGACAAGGCAGAGGCAGAGGAGGACCTAGAAAAGGCCACAGAGAGTTGATATGCTACAATTGTGGAGGGCCAAGACGTTATGTCCATGATTGCATGAATCCAACACACCCGTCATGTTTGTATTTCACCTTGGTTGATCATGAGACAGAAGATTGTCCTACACTGATAGGTAGGATACATGACAAAAGAGCGCTACCTCCTCCCCTGACTCAAAACCTACAGATGATGAGGTTTGAGCTGCGCGAGGATGATCCGAATGGGAACATTGTGCTCTGAAGAAGAATCGAGAAGGGAGATGAGAAAGGAAAACAACCAGAAGATAGTAGTTGGGTTCACAAATCTCTGGCGAAAGAAGCAGAGTTTGATTTGCAGCACACTCGGGAAACCTTCATGGAAGTCAAGAAAAGCTTCGTTGATGCCTCCACTTCAGGAAGCAAAGAAAACGGGAGCCAAAGATGGACCCATCTATGCTCATAATGTTCCTGGAAACATGTATGAAGCTACTACATGATAGTAAGGCCCCTCAGGACCCCCGCGGGGGGGACAAGTCCCCCCCGCACCCCCCGCGTGGAGGGGTGTACAAACTTCCTGGGGTATGCATCCGGTTGAAACAAAGACCACTAAATAATCATGCTTGACACACAACATTAGTTTGATGTGAATAGTGTTGGATTTTGATCATACATATAGGATTTTACAATTTAATTTTCCATGGGGAAAAAAAAACAAAAAAACACAAATCCAAGGAGTGATGACAGCCAAAAATGTTTTATCTCCTCCTTTTCAACACATTTACAATAAATGCGAAAAAATCGCTCATCCAATCACAAATAAATGCACAATTTTTAAAGATGGCACAACATTTAGCTATGAGTGCAGTGTTTAATGCACACTAAAAACAAAGAATTGCAAAATTGATTGTATGTTGTAGATGCCACAACTAAAAGAACATTGCCATGTTATTGTTGAGACAAGTCTTTAGGAATACATGTAATGAATATCATCTACAATTTTCAATTTAAAAAAAAATTGTATTCGAGGTATGTTTACTTTAATAGTTAACAATATTATTGCTAAGATAAAAAGGTTGTGACGAGTAGACAAAAATTTTCTTTCGCATATCAAGTTCATACAGATGGACAGTTAATTTATGTTTTCCCTTTTCAATTTTTATTTTTTGTATGCAACCAATTGACAATTGATAAATACTTGCATAAATGCTAATAAATATTTTTGCTTTTATTACAGATTGCAGAATTACAAAACACTAAAAAAACATTTATCTAAGTTCATTATGGATATATGTTGAAATATCTCAATTAAGAATGCTTTCTTTTTTCTTTTTTTTTTGCTAACTAGTTCTTGTTTCTCTTTTTCTGTAAGCTTTTCTAATCCAAATGAAAATAGAGTGCAAACTCCACACTATGGAATATGGTATTTCAATTATGTCAAAATTTCTATGAGGCTATGGTCTCATTTTTTGGTTAATAAGAAAATTATATGTTACCTCCACGGTAACATAATGTAGTTGCATGATAGTTAGTATGCTAGATTATATATATACCAATTTTTTTCTCTCCACTATTAAAATATTGGTTTGGTTTTTCATTTTCTATAAATTTTGGAACTCTGTTCTGTTAGGGAAAAATAACAAGAAAGAAGGAAACCAAACAGTTCTATGTGTATCAACCTTTTCATTTCTGTATATGCACAATTGAGTGCTCAGTGGTAAAAGAAGGCACTACAGGAGAATTGAGATAGTTGTATTTTCAATTTATTTTTCCATAGATCGAATCATCCTTATTTCCCTATTTGCATAACTATTTTTTCATGTAGTGTTGATTTTATAATTAGATTTTTTTTTGTTGCTATTTTTTGAGCTATATAGTGTTTCGATGTATTTATGTACAATTGCAAATTTATTGTGCAATGACTTAAGATATTTTGTATCTCATTTCCCTCTCCTACTTTTTTTCCTTGTCTCTTCTTAAAATGCATTTCAATTCATGGAAAAAAGGAAATTGGATATCTAAATATAACCTTGGAAGATTGTGGTTTTTTTGATACTATCTACTTGGACCATGCTTCTTAATTTTTTTTCTTTATTTTTGTGAAACATAAATGGAAATCAATGTGCATATTTACTAGAGAGAGTTCATATGAAAATTTCTAACAACCCAGTGCGTTTCCTTGTTAATAGGACCATAATATCTTAGTTGCACAAACACATTATATATTAAAAAAAATTCATTATAGCATATTATATACATATGCATGTTTTTCTTTTAACTATTGTAATATTTAATTGATTTCTCATTTTCGTGTAAATTGTGAAATTATTTTGTCTTGCCGAAAAAAATAAAGAAAGAAAGAACAAATAATATCTTAATTGCTTGATTTCTATATATGTTCAATGAAATATTTTGTGTCAAAAAAATTGGGGCTTCTACATGGGCATCGAGACATTTGTGTTCTTTCTTTTTCTTCACATATATCAAATCTTCCAAAATTTTATTTTTTTATATTTACATATGTGTTGTTTCGCATGCCATGTGCTTCTGTTAATTAGATTTCTTTCACATGGTTTTTTTATTTCCTAAGCTATATAGTATTTCATTCCAATTATATATAATTTTGAATTTATAATCTAATGAATTAACAGAATGTGAATCTTATTTTTGTTTTCTAATTTTCTTCATTTCCTCTTGTAACACATATCATCTTACAAAAACTTGTAAATCTAGCTATAGTATAAGGAAATAGTGGTTCTTCTAATGTTAAGTGTTATAGAATTGATGTCAGATAATTATTTTATCTCTTTGTTATGAGTGATGTATAGTCACATGCATGTGTCATTTTTGTAGCCACTTGTTTTTTAGTTTCAAGTTAATAGTTTATTGTTTACAATAACATATGTTAATAGTTTCCAATGTTTGGTCTATGATAATGACTCTTTGATGGATGGGGAATGATTTATGTACTATTTGGAATTAAGGGTGCCTTTTTTGTAACACACTGTCATTTCTATGAGTAACAAATATATTAGTTATTTTGAACTATGAACTCTTATGATAAAATTTTCATTGACCTATGTAATCAATCTTAGTTGAAAATTATGATAGATTTTGGTTTCTCTCTACCATAGTGTTTTTTGTAACAATATTTCCTTAGTTATTTTATGTATTTATTATTTAACATACACAATTTAGTGCTCTAGATATATAGTAAACAAGAAATTGAGAAATTTGTAAAATAATCTCTCAATCATTAGTAACTTGATTTCTTATTTTCGATCTCTCATGTCACTCTAGAGTCTTTAACACATATTTCATTAAATTTGGAACTTTTTTATTACAAGGACATCACTAGAATTTAGTTTTTTGGTTATTTAGAAATTCCAAATCCACTATTTAATTCCAAATTTAATGAAATATGTGTTCTTTGCGTTTACTATAACAATATGGAACTCATTATGATTGATAAAAATACCACTAAACTTGTATATTTGGATGTATCTGCTTCCGAAATGTTGAAATTTTTTCAATTGTTGAATCAAGTGCTTTTATCCTTATATTCATTAGGCATAATAGAACTATGTTCAGTGTTAATTCAGTGTCATTGAGTTGTGAATTGAAGGAAGAAACTGCTATTTGCAACAATACATGAATCAAAAACATATGTTGGATGAGCATGTTAAAATAGATTTACAAAGTATAACAAAAATGTGCCTACAATTCCTCTCTAGCCACCAGTTTTTATTGTGCCAATATTATCAATGAATCAATGAACTAAGGTCAATGATGATCCATAACACATGCCACACACTTCAAATAGTGGAATGACTAAGAGAGCAGAAAGGCATAAATTTATGGATAAAGAGGTATGTGATTTTTAAGCACATATTCACTATTATTTAATATTGTTAGGAAGTTTCATTAAATGAACTTTGAGTACACTCATCTGCCATTTGATATACTCACTATAGTAGTATTATGCATCCACATAATCATGATATCGTTTCTAAAACTTAAACTAGTTGAATGTATTGCACATTTTAATATTTTAATGTTAATATGATAATTAATACCACAATGAATAATTTTGTGATTTTCAATCTCAGTATTTGTTTTGTCATGTGACTTTGTAAATAATTCCTTTTTTTGTCTTTCTTATGGTTTTTCTATTATACTATTTTTTTTGCTTGCAGAGTGGTATAAGTTGCTACACTAGGTCATTGAATCTAGAAATTAGAAAAGAAAAAATGATGTGAAACTCATTTCTAGGTAAACCAAGAAGTAATAAATGACATGTTTAATCTTGCCCTTTTTGAAAATTTTCTCTCTACAGTAATACTAAATCCTTTCTTTCACAAGACAGATCATGAAATATTGATTTTTGAACCAGGCCTCTACAAGGTCTCCATGTGTGCTTCACTCAATATTGATATCTAGTGAATTCTAATTATTTGTAATGTAATACAATAATAATAAATGAAAACATGCTTTCATGTAGAAGGGAAAAAATATTCTTTGTCACATATTAAGGAATCTATACATGGTTATGTTAGATCTGTGTTTATACTGTCTCAATTGCCAACCATGAAGGAAATTTCATGGTTCTTGAATACTAACACCACCACATGTCTTGGATACTCTTCTATTACCCTCGTTCTAGCACAAAAAAATTTGCAGGTTTGCCCTATTTTCATATATCTCTTAGTATTTTATCATCCAATTTAACTAAAGGTATAGAAACGGTATTTCATGAGTGAGCTATGAAAAAAAAGCATTGATTAACATCAAGTCAATCTAAGGATCCTTTGACATTTTATCCCCCACAATGTCCCAGGCTGAGAGGAGTCAACAGAGGTAACCATAAACCAAGCTTTCAGTTTGGTAGCTAGCCCTACCAAACTAGAGAGGGCTCTCTTTATGGAATCACAGGCAAGAGATGACCGAATGATAAAGGATTTTAGGCTAGATGGCTAGGGTCATGTAGGTTGGGGAGAATTTACTGTTTTATTGCTTGATAGGGGAGAAAAACAAGGTAGCTAGGTCAGAGGGTCAAAGGATTACAGCAACAAAGATATGAAGGAGCAAGGTAGCAGAACTTTTGTGATGTAATTTAGGTTTTTTCAGTGTAGTATGGTGTTTGAGGAGAAGCATTAAGGTCATACTGAGCACGAGACATGAATTCATTAAGCAAGAGTGAAAATAACATAGAGTATTTTTCCATCAAAGCAGACCTTAGTGAAAAGAATATGTTTATAAACTGTAACGAAAACTATTGAAGAGATGATGAATGTAAAAGGAAGCTAAGTATCATTCATGTAAAGAAATAATAGAGGAAAAACAATATCATAAGCTTACTGTACAAAAATCCTAAATAATACCTGCAAATTGTGTCCTTTGATTTCAAAAAATGTCAAATAAAGGCTACAATGGTTCTCTCCTCAGATGTCCAACCAGTCCAATGACTAATAAAATAATACATAAACACAAAAAAAAAAATTCTTATGCTCATGGGTTGAATCCATGACTCTAGGACTCGTTACATTACTACTTTTAACTAAACACTAATATCTAGGGAGGTTGAAACGAATTCTACAATTAGCTTTGACTAAAACATCCCTCAAAAATGAAGCTCAATTTAAATCAAACAAAGACTATCCATACGATAATACATAATATTTAGATTTAATTTCACTCTATCATTCATTTAGTTAACTGATTTGACCTTTACCAAGATCAAACTAGAAACTTTAAGAAATTACACAGTGAAATTTTTAATTAAAATCTCAGAAATTTGCAGAAGCGTAGTGTCATTTTTGAGGCCATTTTTAGGTGCCTTCCTAAAGTCAAAATTGGAATCCAAAAAAATGTTAACCTATCCATGTCTATATATCTTCTAGAATATCTTGATTTTTTTAAAATGATCCAAGGAAAAGCCTCCAAAAATGTATTCTCCAAAGGTGTCTCCAGAACAGCAGCGCCCATTAAAAAGGGGCAGAATGTTGATTTTTTGTCACTTTTTCTCAAAATTTGATCCATTTTTGAAAAATATGAGGAAATGGTTTTGAGAGGAGGCCATCAGAGTTCCAAAAATTCAAGCCACTTTTCATTTGGAGCTCCGAGGAAGAGGTGCAGCGCGAAGGCATTGCATTTCTGTAACTAGTGTATTTTCTTGAATTTGCACCAAATTTCACCAAAAACGAAAAATGCTCAAAAACTCCCAAAAGTGTTCCAAAAGTTCCAAATGAGGTGTACTATGCTATCGTGGATGCCTAAATAAGTATCCATAAATTTTCCTTCTCATATTTTCCTTTTAGTGTTTCCTTAAGCGTGTTTTGCAATTCTTTGACCTTGATATTGAAAATATGCTTTCTCGTTTGGTAGTGATGGGCCATGTGCCTAAACATCTAGTTATCGCTATGGAAATAGAGATGGCATTAAATGAACATTTGAAATCAATCCCTGCAATGGTGGCCTTCTCTCCTTTCAGATTGGTGGAAATCAAATGAGTTGCTCATGAAAACTTACCTCTTCCACTCTTTGACAAAACCCTAGGCAGTTGACATCTTCAAAGCATGATCTCGTTGGAATTTGTGGGCTCATGCCTCAGAATATTCCCCCCTTTATGATTTTTTCTTTTCTCTGATTGTAAAGAGTCTCCTTCGATTTTTTAAAACCTAGTTGATAGGAAAGGGGAAAAACAATGAAAACTGATTGAAGTGGTGAAATGAGGGATTTAGGTAGGGGAGATGGGAGTGGGGAAATTTTGGGAGATGGATAGGGGTTTTAGGAATCCTCAGGAAGTTAAATGAAGGGAAGTAAATGAGGGAGATGATCTAGGAAATTTAAACATTGTCCTAGCTAGGCAAACTGCCCAATTTGATAGATTAGGGCTACGGTTTGTAGGGAGGTGAAGTGGAATGAAGGGAAATGCTTTGTTGGTGAATGGGGATGATGAGTTGTATGTAAATAGAGATATAGGGATAGTTATTTTAGTGTTTCAAAGCTCCGTTTGATCATTTGTGAGCTCAAAACATGAAATTCATAGAAAACCCTAGAGGGCTAAACTTACAATCATTTTGTTTCTTTTTCCAAAGGAAGAGGGGGAATGAAAATGAGTGTACTTACCTTTTATGAGGCTTAGAGGATGAATAAAATAGATTGTTGGCTTGTAGTTTTGATTTGAGCAATTTTTGATGATTTTTGGGAGACTGCCCCTTGCGCAACATAGTTCACCGGCGAGCAGTGCTTCTAGGCATAGTGCCTCCTCTAGAAAAGCAACATAAGATCTCTCTGCGCAATGTTTGTCTTTCAACCCTATTTTGGAGTCCTTAAACATCTCCAATTTGTGAATTTGATAGCGTGTTGGAAATATATTGAAGTCTGATACAAGATGGACACCTCAACAATGTAATCTTAACACTCCAGTGGGGAGAAAAATTGATTTTCCAAAGGTTTCTCGAAAAACATAGGGTGTCTTTGACGAGAGCACAATGCCAATTTGCAGAGCACTTTTGACTGACTTCCTCGAGGATTTTTGGGTTGAAAGTGGTATCGTTTCAAATATTATGATTTCTTATACACAATATATTCCTTAAGCACTGCCAGGGCATACTCCAAATCCCTGAAAAACTGTCTTGAAGTCAAGTTGTCTAGAAGTGTAACAACTCTCAAGTAGGAAGTGTAGTTTGGGTATTTCTCCCAAATGATAATACCTATGCATAAAATGAATCACGTTTTTGTTCCTTGACCTATAGTTTACAAAACCCTCTTTCACTTTTGTAAAATTATTCTCCATTTGGTCAAAAACATGTTTTGAAGTAAAATTGTGCTTGTGAGAAATGATGAGACGAGGTAGTGTACTACAACATTGCCTTATTTGAACTAAAACATTACCTTTACCTTTATTTCCTTTCCCTAATATGATAAATCCATTTAGCCACTCAATTACATGATGGACATGTTTTTGTTTTGACATATGGTATCATGATGACACATGGAGTGAAACCCTAGCCCATGACCAAAAATGATGAATTTAACCATTTCATGACCCAAGGCACTTAAATGAAGATATGATACCTTGAAGAAGAAAATGACCATAACGAGTGATGAAGACCATGAGTAAGTGAAGGGAGAAGCAGTGACCTAGACACAATAATCGGTGACCAAAGTTTTATTTGAAGACTCACTAAAATGACAAAAATTTGACTTGACACCCTAATAACACTTTGTAAGGGAATATTTGATTACTAGTGATTGAAATGACTACCTGACACTAATAAGACATACAAATAATCTCTATGCAACCCTAGTGAAAGTGCTTATTAATAGAATTTTGTTAACAAACGAAACAACGCATATATTCCAATCACTGAGCAATATTCCATTTTCCTACTCATGTTTCAGGATTATGATTGAAATAAAGACAAATTTTATCAATGCTATTTCATTTAATGTACCTATGTAATGTTCATAGATTTCATCTTGTCGATTTTATAGTTGTGCATTGTGCGAGAGAATTAGAAATATGTGCCACTAGAGAGAGAACTACTGTAAAACATGATAGCTATGATATATGTTGTGTTCTTAGGTATAGTCTCATTTCTTCAGAGATTCAGAACCAAAAAGTTCGTTACTCATTTGTTCATTTCTATGTATAACAAGTCTTTAATATGATTTCAGTTGCATGAACAATTTACTTCGTGGTTACCAAACATAGTCTACATTAGTAACTTTAATTATGACACATGTCAACATTTATTTAGAAATTACTGAATCTAGCCTTGATCGCTAGATTAATGTAACTAGAATCCCAAACATTATTTACACATTTACTAATTGAGTATTTATTTCTAATATTAACTAAATATCACATAACAGCTAAAGGTAGAATTTCATATGTAAGTCATTTGTCATTTTCAATTGTGGTTAAAATATGATATGAAATTAATTGAACACAATAGAATAAAAAGCCTCTTTGGTACTGCTAATGTTCTTTGTGATTCAAAATAAAAAGGAAATACTTACTCATTCCATGATCCATGTTTTGTATTTTTTTTTTGCTTTTTCAAGACTTAAGTCATAAAATGGATCGAGAAACATTTTGTAAAAAAATTAACCTCTAAACCACGCGATCTTGCAACAACGTGACTAGAAAGTTTCAATGACTAAGAATTTTATTATAAATAATTCGAGCAACCTCTGGACCCAAACATTGCCCAATCTAAAATAACTACCCTGATGAAACCACTCGACTTTGGTATAGTCAAGGTCGGGATACAATAAGTGAATCACAAAATAAAATAAAAAACTCTCGAATGTGCGGTAGCATCAATAAAGAGAAAATATGACTATGGTATAGTTTGAATTGAGATATAAAATGTTAATCATAAAATAAAAAATGCTTGACTAACCGACTGCTCGACCATGGATCCGTCTGTTCATGCAAATAAAATACTCTTTTTGTTGATTTGTGTGCAGTGTGACTTTTAATAAATATTTTTAAAATTTCTCATTTCATGTTTAATTGACTATTTTTTAAATGATTAATAATTTTTTTATGTTTTTTCAATGCCCAAAAAAAATAGTTGGCTTGTTTACCAGGAATTAATACATGTTCTTCTACGCTTTTCACGTTTTTTTAAACCAGATTTTAGGATTTTACGTTACTGTGCCTGCATGGTCTTTTTTGGAATATTGCTCGAAGAAAAATTGAATTAAGTAAACCAAGCACTAGTTTCAAAAACCTCTCTATAAGCATAATCTCATTTTGTTTAGAGATTCTTGAGTGTAATTTCAAATTTTAAATTAACAAAACTTATGTATGTTGTATTAAACTTTACAAGTTATAAAATAACCAAAAAAAGGAAACTCTTCAGTGAATTTTTTTTTATATTTAAAGGTCTTTTCCTGCATGTTTTTCTTTTATCTCAAGTTCAAAGAAGAACAAAACTGAGGCAACACAATACTAGTTTCAAATTTTTTGTATAAGCATAATGTTGTTATTTATGTAAATTATTGAATTGAATTGCAAATTTTGAGTTATCAAATTTTATATATGCTTCGGTAATTTTTAAAACTTGAAAATTTCCAAAAAAAGAAAAATTATCCAAATGCAAATTTAATATTTTATGGTGTTCTACTTACATGCTCATTTATTAAGTCATGCTGCAAGAACCACTGAATTAAGAAAGTACAACGCCAGTTTCAAAAAAAATTGTGTATGCATAACGTTATTTCTTTTAGAAATTCTTGAACACAATTTCAAAATTTAAATAAGAAAAAGTTATTTACCCTCTATTACTATTTACATGTTATACAATGGGAAAAAATGGAAAATCTGCAGTGGCAAAGCAATAAATAGAGTATATTAAAGAAAAAATTAAGAGCATGGATATTGGACCAACACAACAAGTGTACTTTGATGCATTACTCATGTCAGATTCAACTTACAAGATGCAAAAAGAATGTACAATGACCTAGTAGGAGATAGTTGAATTTTTTGAGCAAAGGGAATGGTTAAAAAGTCGAAGAACTATTAAAACGAAGAACAAATGGTTTGAAACAATCAAAGCAATAGAGTTACATAAAGTAGAAACTAGTGCTAGAATTTTTCCCTATTATGACATGATTTCCTGGATTCTCTTTTGCACTAATATTAAAACATGAAAACTCTCTGACCATCAAGAAATTTTGATAGCCTCTTGGAAATCTGAAGTGTTATTGGCCATATATAAGCTCAGTCCCTCGCAAATCTCACTTAAATTTGAGTTCCTTCATAAGTTTTGAAGTATTGTCTTGAATAAATGTCAAGAGAATTATGATATAGTAATTGAATAATGTTTGAGGAGAGAATAAGAAGGTTTCAAGTTCAAAGCAAAAAATTAGGACTATCTGATAGCTATTTTTAAGAAGCCTGTTAGATTTCTTATTAAAATACTAAGTAGATTATATGGGGAACAAGATCTCAAGAATTTTAAAACTAAATGGATCCCAATAATCCATAGAATTTTGAATGAAGGGAAATTCCTAAACTAGGTTGACCTATTGTCACAAAATATCATAGATTCAATAAAGTTGTCAGTGTCATCTCCCCCTTAGTTTAATTATATTTTTTGTAGAATAAGACAAATCAATTAAAAGGAATTTTCTCTCTATACTTGATTGGGAAAATGAATTTCAATCTACTGAAAGTCCAAGCGTTTCTAAGAGAAAAAAATTATCGATGCTTGCTTTGCTAAGCCACAGGGAGAGAGATAAAAAATAAATCAAAGCATGCATACAAACTGCATATGAGAAATGTTCATTAATATGTGAAAAAAGGAACATAATTTATAGAATAATTTGACATATCAAGTAGAAATTCATTAAAGGAAGTAGTTCCAGAAGAATCAAAACTACCCACAGAAGATCTTGTTGCCAAGGAGCAGGTAGAAATAAAAAATATTATTGTTTTGTGACAACAAAGTTCACAAAAATTTCTACAACTAAATTTTGAGAAAATCAGACTTATTTCCAAGTTTGAGGTCAAATATCAGAAGAGGAAGAAAGCGGCACAAGGATTAATTTCCACTGGTCAAATCAACATCAATTAGTTTCATCCAATTTATTTCTATGCATTTTATGAGTTTTATTCACAATGGACATCGTATGTCGAAGTACATGCACCTAACCTGCTACTTACTATTAATTACGAAAACTTCGACGATGATTAGAAGATCCATGCTTGCCTGCCAGATTTCAATTAAACATACAACATTGTAGAATTTTGTCTTTAATTTTACAAAAAAATGTGGATTTACATGTTCGAAGACCTCTTTTATTTTATTATATTTTAGTATTTATAGACCTTTATGCATTGGGGAAAAGGGTCCAAAATCAATGAAGACTGTAGACTTGAATGTTTTTAATCAATAATAAAATTCCATCTTTTTTCAATACCATTTTCAGTGCTCATGTGTAATGAATTGTGAGATTTACCTCATTGCATGTTACTTAATTAATGCCTTTGATTTTACTCTATGACTTGCGTTGCTACATTCTGAATGAGTACTTCATAATTCTGTTTATGTTTCCTTATGAAAGTTTTGTAATTTACATGTTTTTATAATTATAAATTAAAAAATTGTAGATTCGCTTATTCCTAGTTTATCCTTGCAATACAATACTCAAATATAGGAAACTTTTATCTCCTCTATGACATAAAAATTGTTATTAACATACTTTACGTTATGTATGTATGGATATTCTAGAAGATACTATAAAACCTCGCTTGGTAGTATCAAAATATGGAAATATTTTTGAATCTTTTTGTTGGGTGTGGTTTTTTACCTATTTTCTGCACATTCTTTCCCCTGTTTTGACCTTTCTATCATCCATGCCTATTCCCTTATATGACCAAACTCCTCATCTTCTTACCTTTTTAATCCATTTTACTGTTATGTTACTTTGCTATATTTTACTGAATAATACGAGGTTTTATTCCTTTTTGTGGCTAACTAAGAGAGCATTGAAGAAGTATTTTGGGAAGTTCATCTTTTCAGGTGTTGGGTTGCGAGAATGAAACTATGAAGCAGACATGCAGCAAGGATTAACTACATGAAAGGGTAGAACGGTTCGTTGTTAAACCTCGAGTGCTATTACAAACTGCTATTACACACTTAGTGTTGTTACATGTTGTTGTTGTTACAGATTGTTGTTACACATTGGATGTTGTTATAGATTGTTGTTACGCATTGGATGTTGTTACACCTTATGTTGATCCGCCATCACACCAACAATGTTGTCATCAGTTATGTCACGTCATATCAAACTACCATTCACTCAATGATGTTGCACCGAAGCTAGAAATGTGGGTACTATTCCACATGACAGCTGTCAGCAGTAGGGGTTGTTTATTTTTGAAGCAACAAGACTCTGACAGTTGCAAATTATTACATATATTTAGCAATAGGTTGTAACTTCTTAATTTTTGATGAGCATGAGAATTAGGAGATTCTCATGACTAATCTGTTTCTAATATTCAGGTTGTAATAGTTATAAAAGACTCGACTTTTTATGTATCAAGGCAACATATAGAAGAGTATCGTTACTCTCTTTCTATATTTGTGAATATATTTTAATATCAATTGGCATGGTAGTGTTATTACTACTTTCCAACTGATTCATTAATCACTTTCATATTCTTCCTGTGCCATGTTGAGGAGGAAGGACCATCCCCTTTGGCAGGAATTACAGTGATATAGGTAGTCTATATTCTAGTTTAGTTCATTGATTTATGGTTCCTCGTTGTTGTTGTAAAAATCTTGGATTACATTTGTTGATGTTTCAATTTATCTTATGTTGTTACACTGAGTTAATCAACAGAGTGGTAGTAACTAGCTGGAGTATATGTTATTTATTTTGTGTCATGCCCTTACTTTAATAGATGAGAGTTGTGATTTAATTCTGTAAAGTTTTTTTGTATCTACATGCCTGATTTGATTCAACAATTTAGATCAACGACAGCTTTTACAGTTTTGTGCATTTTTTTCTTCTTGGCGGGAATGTATTGGCACAGACAGTGTGAACTCCATTGAAATAGCAAGAGCTACCCTGGGTTGAAAATTAATGTTGCATTTTGAGTCAATTAAGGTTGATTAAAACAACACTACATTTTGGCACCGTTGCTAGGGAAGGCAACTTGACGATACTGTCAGCCAAGTTGTTTGTTTGATATAGAGTGCTACTAGTCAATAGTTGTTGGGCGGTAAGACTAGAGGTAAGAACATTCACATTACTCTAACATATTTGGACAGGGTCACCATTATGATTACTAGGACACTTAGGACATTTTTGATGCTTTTTTAGTTTGTCTTCAGCTCTTCAGTCGCTCGATGGTAAGACAATGGGTAAGAACCTACACATCGCTCTAACATACCTGGGCGAGCTCACCATTGTCGAAGATTGAGACACTTAGAGTGTGATTTAATACACATTGGGTCCATGTGTGCACTTGTATGACTTACAAAGATACTGAAATCACCACCACTCTAATAAGTAACAGGAATGAGGGGGCGTGAAAAGGAAACGAACGGTGAAGATTTGAAAAGGAAGAAATTTATCCAGGAATTAATCCCCAAGGTGGAAAAAGAACATTCCAAATCTCAAAGGAATGAAAGGAAAATAAGGTCAAAGAAGGCTATTACTCCCATACTGTAAGAAGAAACCTCCAATCTCTCCATCTCAGGACTGTATCATCCTAAGGCTAACACTCATACCCCCAAGATCAAGGATTTTAGTTATGACCAAGAAGGGAAAGTAAGTATCCAGAAGTGGAGGACCGAGTTGGAAGGGGAAATTGAGGGGGAACATCAAAGACTTGAGATGGAAAAGAACCTGTTGATTTATCAATATCCAGATACGGATAGTGCAGTGAAAGAGCTAGCTGAAGGGGTATCTGAGGCACTAATCGCATCTGTAGGGCCATCACAAATGAAACTCGGAGAACATCTACTACAGAAAGGGTTAGAAGAATTAGTCATAGTAGACAACAATGATAAAAATGCTCAAACAAACAGCACTACCACTACCTTTGAGTTCCCAATTGGGAATATCGAAGGCGAAGCTCCTATGACAAATATTCCTCTATCTTCTTTACCATCCTTATAGGGGATGACTGTGGAAGATCAAGATACATTTCTATTTGATTTTGATGTCTTATGTAGAAGTTATGATTATACAACAAATGCTCAGAGGTTAAAGTTATTTCCCACTATCGTAAAAGGAGCAGCCTTGAGATGGTTCATGGGATTAGGCCCTGCTTCCATTTCAATGTGGAATGCTATGAATGAGACATTCTTGTCAAAGTACTAGGACTATTGTAGGATTGGGGACTTAAGGGAAGAGATATTTAGAATGACATAGAAGGAGGAAGAAATCCTGGAAGATTATGTGGAACACTTCCACTACAATCTGTAGAGGTTGAAGCACAATGATTTAGGCCTGCAAATATTGAAGACTATATTCATTATGGGAATGAGGGATTACTACCTTGACACCCTGAACCTATTAGGAAAAGGGGATATATCAAAAGAGCCATTCACTAAAATTGTAAATCTCCTCCTACGATGCTCTCGAGGATAATCCAAAGGAAGAAGTACAATTCGGGATACCTCTATTTGCATACAAAAATCTGTAGGGGGTAGAGTAACTAGAGTGGAGATCAGAAATTTGTTTCAAAATTTCAAGACCAATATCATCAGTACTCTCTCGTCCCAGATAACAGTAGCATAGATCAAAAATACAAAAGAAGAAGCTGATACAACCCTAACCATGCTCTGTTTGACTTATCGGAAGAAACATCCTTACACAGAATGTGAATTAAACAACATCAATGTGTGTAATATCTGTGAGTTGGAGCATTCAACATAGAAGTGTCCGGAGCTTCATAGACTGAAGGAAGTACTAAAATAATCAAGTCAGAAGGAAACCGCAAACCTCACTAAGGAGGCCATGGAAACCGCAACCTCGAGGTATGTCTCAAGAATTTTCCTCTTTCAATTTGTGGAACAATGCATATAATAACCAACAATATCCATGGCAATATTCTACTCATCCTTCAGCACAGTTCCCTTCACCCTGGAACCAATGGTATCCATCTCATCGTATTCAATATCCTCAATCCCAATTGTACCTGTGGAATGAGAACTAGATAGGAAATGCCTAGAATTCAGCTCTGCATACACCACCAATGCAACAACAACTACAGTTAACACCTTTCCAAGCTCTACTCCTCCACCACCTCTGTGACCCCAACTACCTATGAAACCTAACCCAAACCCAAATAATAAAGTAACTCAAGGCATAGAGGCTCCTACGACCTTCCAGACCTACCTTATAAACCCGTTGGAACTTAATGAAATACAATTGCGCTCGGGAATGGTAATTAAGCCTAGCCACTCCCCTATCATTATAGAGGAGGACTCTGAACCATCTAGAGGAGAAGATGGAGGCTCTAAGGCGACTACTACACCTACAATAGCTGATATAGAGGAAGTTGTTACATCTATAAAAGTCGACCCGTGAAGAACTATTACATCTATAACAACTAGTTTGGGGAAGGATGATACACATATAACAACATATTCGATTGTTATTATGTAGGACCCCCTGTACCCTTAGAGACTGGCCGAACCTAGGATGACATCACAACCTAAGTGTGATTTTCTTAGGGAGTTGGAAAATTTGTGTGTATGAATTCCTCTAATGCAAGCACTTAATGGAGTACCCATCTATGGAAAGACAGTGAGAGATTTGTGCATCAAGCCTAGGAGAAAGCCTAAAGAACCTGCCACCATACATGTGATGGGAATGTTATCTAAATTAATGTTTGCCCAGCCTCTCATTACAAGTACAATGATCCAGGAAATCCTACGGTCACTATCTACATTAATGATCAGCCCATAGCCAATACATTGATTGATCTTGGGGCTGCCATTAATGTAATGACGAAAGATCTCTTTATCACTCTTGGGCTACAGGGACTCAAACACACTCCTACTGTGCTGGAATTGGTAGATAGGTCCTGTGTTAAACCCAAGGGGATGTTAGAATATATAGTGATTATGATAGCTTCCTCAAGATATGTGACTTATTTTCTTATCCTATATCCCAAATCCAATTGGGGGGGAATCCTTTGATCCTAGGGAGACCATGGTTGGCCACTACAAACACATTTATAGGTTTAAGGATGGGATCGATGTGATCTTGGATGGCCACGAAAAACAAAATCTTAATATTTATGCCCCAAAACCAAATATCGATGTGTACAACCCTTGGTGGGATGAGTTTGAGCCCGAGTCAGATCTTTCCTTGCCACACCTCACTCTGGGGAAAGCCCAATATTTAAAAGATGAGATAGAAGATGATGTTACTAATGGTTTTATTAGTAATTCACTTTATGTTGCTTCTTCTAGAAATGAAAATGAGGAAGAGGTGGAAGGTATAGATTTTGAACAAATGAGAACCACTTTGAACATTGCTAGCAATCTAATTGAGATTGAATTTGGAATGTTTTTTAATATTAATCCGAATTTGACTGCTGAATAGAACCAAAGGCTGTTACAACTATTATAGATGTATGAAAAGGCATTTTCATGGGATTATACAGATATGAAAGGGATCCACCCTAACCTATGTACTCACCGTATTTATTTGAATGATGCCTACAAACCAGTAAGACAACCACAACACCACATGAACCTTGCACTAAAGGAAGTGGTGAAAGAAGAACTACAAAAACTCCTGAGTGATAATATTATTTATCCAATATCAGACAATCAGTGGGTGTCATCACTTGTCATCATTCCTAAAAATAATGGAAAGTGGAGATTGTATGTTGATTATAGAGAAATCAACAAGGCCACTCAGAAGGACCATTTTCCATTAAGATTTATAGATCAGGTCCTTGATACTCTATCTAGAAAGAAATTCTTTTCATTTTTAGATAGATTTAGTGGCTACAATCAGATACGTATTGCCCCAGAAGATGAGGATAGAAAAACCTTTACTTGTCCTTGGGGAACCTACGAATACATAGTGATACCTTTTGGGCACTGTAATGCGCCAGCAACCTTTCAATGGGAAATACTAGGAATTTTTCCTGACTTATTGAATGATTGTATGGAATATTCATGGACAATTTCGCACCTTATGCAGATGCTTTTGAAACAACAATATTCAATCTCGAAAAGTGCTAGAGTGATTTGTAGAGTGTAATATTGCCTTGAGCATTGAGAAATGTCACGTGATGATGACTGAAGGGTCATGCTTGGAAATTACATTTCTGTTGATGGAATCAAGGTAGACCCTACAAAAATAGAGGTAATTCTAAAAATACCAACCCCCAAAATGCCGAAAGAGCTACGCAATTTCTTGGGGCATGCAGGGTATTACAGAAGTTATAGAATTTTTTTCAAGTAATGCATCACCATTATTTTCCTTCCTGATGAAGGATGTTGATTTCTTGCAGATAGGGAAGCCTGAGTAGGCCTTCTTAAAGTTGAAATGTTATGTATCAGTAGCTCCTGTCTTTCGAGGAACTAATTGGGAGCTGTCATTTCACATAGCTACAGATGCATTGGATATTGCTGTAGGTGTTGTTTTGGGCCAACTGGAGGATAAGAAACCTTACGCTGTTTACTACATAAGTAAAAATCTAACTCCAGCCGAGCTCAACTACATAGCGAATGAGAAGGATTTCTTAACAGTCATGCATGCCATCAATAAATTATGGCATTACATCATTAGGTATCAAGTATGTGTACACACTGACCATTCTTCCATTCGTTTCTTAATGAATAAGCCAATTACAAATGGTAGGATTACACGCTGGTTATTATTGTTACAAGAATTTGATATCACTATTGTAGATAAGCTTGGAAAAGATAATGTAGTAGCTGACTTTATTTCTAGGCTAAATATTGATGACAGTTGCATCCCTATTGAAGATTATTTCTCTGACGAATATCTTTTTGCTATTTCTACTTACTGACCTGGGTATGCAAATATAGCCAATTATCTTGGTGTAGGGAAGTTTCCCCAGTATTTTTCCTCCAAGGAGAAAATGAAAATCGTGCAACAAAGTGCTATATATACCTGGATAGATGGGAACCTCTACCACATTGGACCTAATTTCTGAATCAAACCTTGTGTTAGAGATTACGAGGTCTTTGATATTCTCAAAGCCTCCCATGAGGAACCTTGTGGAGGACACTTCACAGTCAAATAGACAGGATAGAAAGTCCTTTCAACAGGGTACTACTTACCAACAATATTCTAGGATGCCAAGAATTTTATGAGAGGATGTGATAGTTGTCAAAGGATGGGCAAACCACTGCAAATATATGAGATGTCATTACAACCCCATATCATCATAAAACCTTTCGATAAGTGGGACCTATATTTTGTGGGACCAGTCAATCCTTCATCTAGACAGAGATCCTACATCCTGGTCTATACTGACTATGTCACAAAATGGGTTGAGGTGAAGGCACTAACCATAGCCACTGAGCAGGCTATCTCAGACATTGTATTTGAAGACATCTTCATCCAGTTTGGCATAACTAGGGAGATAGTGGTGAGCTCCAGTATTGTAGCAATAATGCTACAACTCCTGAGGCTTCCTGTCTCTCATTTTATCAACCCGGTTGTTCGTACAAACTTGGAAGCAACGGTGCTATAT
>APFE030272183.1:0-17622 GCA_000404065.3 Pinus taeda
TGTGATGCATATGTACATGTTCCAAAGGAGAAGCGAACCAAGTTGGATAGTAAATTTGAAAAGTGCATCTTTATTGGGTATAAGGATGGTTTAAAGGGTTATAAGCTTTGAACCCAGTCACACAGAAGGTTGTGTACAACTGAGATGTGGTGTTCAGAGAGGTGAAAGATGTTATTAAACATGAAGTCTAATGAAAGGAACTTGAGAAGATAGAGTTTGAGCTAAAGGAGGAAGAATCAGACTCTGTAGCAGAGGAGGAATCAGAAGATGAAGAGCCACAAACTCTGGCTGTGAGAAGATCAGTTTGAGAAAGAAGGCTTCCTGAAAGGTATAGTCCATCTGCTTTCTTTTTAAATTTTGCTTTGTCTGTTATTGATGATGATCCCAGAACTGTGAAGGAAGCAGTGGATTCAGAGGATGGAAAACTCTGGAAAGAGGCCATGGTTGATGAAATGGCATCTTTGCACAAAAATGAGGCTTGGGATCTGGTGGAGTTGCCGGCTGGAGGGAAACCCATGGCAGCAAATGGGTGTTCAAGAAGAAGACAAATGCAGAAGGGAAGGTGGAGAAATACAAAGCTCGGTTGGTAGCAAAAGGTTATTCCCAGGTGCCGGGAATTGATTTTGGTGATATTTTTTCTCCTGTTGCCAAGGTAACTTCTATTAGATTACTTTTATCTGTTGCTGCTGCTTTTGATTTTGAGGTAGAACAGATGGATGTGAAGACAACATTTCTTCACGGGGATTTGGAAGAGGAAATCTACATGAAGCAACCTAAAGGCTTTGCGGTAAGGGTAAGAAAGAACTGGTATGCAAGTTAAAGAAGTCTCTGTATGGGTTAAAACAGTCACCAAGGATGTGGTATCAGAAATTTGATACATTTATACAGGGACTTGGCTTCACCAGAAGCAAAGCAGATCATTGTGTGTATTTTTAAATTAATTGGTGACCGTGTTATTTATCTGGTCTTGTATGTGGATGATATGTTGTTGGTTGGAAATGACAAAGAAATTATCCAGGATTTGAAGACCCAATTGTCCTCCAAATTCGACATGAAAGATCTCGGTGCTGGAAACTATATTTTGGGCATGGAAATTAAAAGAGATCGGGCAAAGAGGAAGCTCTGGTTAAACCAGAGGAAGTATGTCGAGACAATATTGCAGAGGTTTAATATGCAGGATAGTACACCGGTGAAGGTTCCTATTCCTGTAGGTGTGAGGTTATCTGCTGAACAGTGTCCCAAGACACAAGAAGAGGAAGAGGACATGTCCCGTGTTCCATATGCAAGTGCAGTTGGTAGCTTGATGTACACCTGGGTCTGTACTAGACCAGACATTGCACATGCAGTGGGAGTATTGAGCAGGCTTATGTCAAAACCAGGGAAGGAGCATTGGACAGCAGTGAAGCGGGTTTTCAGGTATTTGCGTGGCACTAGTGATTATGGTTTGCACTACCAAGGAAGACCAGGATTGGACAGAGTGTTGGATATTCATGGCTTTGTTGATGCAGACTGGGCTAGAGATCTGGATCGGAGAAGATCTACAAGTGGGTATGTGTTTAACCTATTTGGAGGTGCAATGAGTTGGATGAGTAAGAAACAATCTGTAGTGGCACTATCAACTATAGAGGCAGAATACATGGCAGCCACTCATGCAAGCAAGGAAGCAGTTTGGTTGCAGAGATTGTGTTCAAGTATGGGGTTAGTACAGGGAGCTATAAAGATAGATTGTGACAGCCAAAGTGAAATTTTCTTGGCAAAGAACCCTGCTTATCATTCAAAGACAAAGCACATTGATGTTCAGTATCACTTTGTGAGGGATATGATAGAAGACAAAAAGGTGTTGCTGGTAAAGGTGGACACTTTGAAGAATACTGCAGATGCATTGACAAAATCTGTGAGCTCTGAGAAGTTCTCTTGGTGTAGAGAGACAATGGACATTTCAGGGCTGGGAAAATGACTAAGCTCTCTTGTAGCCCCCTGTGGAAAGAAAACAACAAGTGGGAGAATGTTGGGTTGTGTTATATTCTTTCCACGTAGTTAACAAGGGGTTTGAAGGGCACCCGTAACCCCACTTTATGGGGTCCAGGGCAGCACCCCAGAAAATTTTGGTTTTCGACCCTATGGTAGGTTGGGCAAACCCACTTATGGTTTTGTGCATGATTTTCGCACATGTTTTTTTTGGATGCGATGGTTTTCGGTCCATGGTATTGGACACGATGGTTTTCGGTCCATGGTATTGGATGCTTCGGCATGTATAAATATGTATTGTAATATTGAAAGGAACATAATGAAAATTCAAGCTGGTAGTCCCGGCTTTGGGATCCAGTGGGAAAATCTCTGTGTATATGTGTTTTACGTGTTATGCTCTCGCATTGTTTATTTTTCTGTGTTTTAGAATTAGTATGTAGGTAATTTCTGTACGGGGTTAAAACCTACAGGCGATGCCATGGTCTCGATGTATAAAGGACCCTCGGAAGTCTTGAGCGCCAATTGTGATTATACTGCGGACCCAATACAGTATAGATGCGGGTGTATTAACTCTTGAAGTTCGGCCTTCAACATTTTCGCCTGTTTTTTCTTGATTTTCTATGTATTTGAATATTGGCCTTGCGTGCGGTTTGAAGGCAAAAATGCACTATAAACGCACCCGATAGTTCAGGAGGCCTGAACGATGGTTCAGTAGGCTAAATCATGGCGATTGTGATTGTGATTTAGACGTGGCAACTCCGTTAAACGATAAAGCCCTGTGTATATCAAAATTATTGATAAAAGGAGCGTTGTTACAGGTTTTAACTGGTAATACGTATTCTCTGTGTATTATTTGGTTCTCGCGGTTGAATCAACGTGTCTCAGGAGTGTTGCTGAGCACGAAGAGACAGAGGGAGCCACAACGACTAAGGAAGGAAGCCGAAGGATCAAGCGATGCAGAGGAAACTACAGAGACCGAGGAGGAAGCCAAAGAGCCAGCGAAAAAGAGGAAACCGACAGACAGAGGCATGAGGAATATAAAAAAACGGGAAAAACAGAGAACAGTGTGTGTGTTGAACACTGTTGATACAGTTGGAGGAAACAGAGGCAGCGAGAGGGTCCAACAGAACAGAAAAAGGTCTGAAGGACAAACAGGACAGGAGATAGTCGAAGGGCAGAAGTAGCCAGCAGAGAAACAATCATGCTGAAGCATTCACTGTAACAATAAGAACATATGATTGAACAGAAAGCTGGTTCTTATGCAGAGCTTAGTGCAGCTAACAGTGGACTAACTAAGGCTGTGTGGAGACATCATCAGAGGTCATGAAGGCTATTGGAGACTCTGTGTGGGCAGTATGAAGAGTTGTAAAGACTCCTTCACAAGAAGAATGGTTGTCATTGATGCTGTAGCATGGAGACTACAATGAAGCTATAAACAGACAGAACTCAGTAGAGGAGTTCTGAGAGCAGAACATTACTATCAAATGTGCCTTGAGAAGATTGGGTAGGAGACCTTGGGGCTGGTGTCTTAGAAGTAAGTAGGATTGGAGTCCTTAGGGCTGGTGCCTCAGAAGTAAGAAGGATAGGAGTCCTTGGGACTGGTGTCTCAGGAACTGGAAGGATTGAAAACCTTGGGAGTTGGTGCTTCTAAGTCCAAGATTGGTGCCTTGGCGAAATAGAGTTGGAGCTCTGGAGGTTGGAGCCTCACAAAAG
Source organism: Pinus taeda (assembly GCA_000404065.3). Taxonomy (NCBI): domain Eukaryota; kingdom Viridiplantae; phylum Streptophyta; class Pinopsida; order Pinales; family Pinaceae; genus Pinus; species Pinus taeda. The sequence goes on from APFE030272183.1 coordinate 3,682, forward strand.
TCCAAGTTGGTGCTTGGCAACCGATTGCAACTATCTATATATTATATCTATTTTACTGCAAAGATTATATTAATAAAAGCCTTTATTCTTGTTATTTATCTTGTGCTCTGAACATATATGTTTTAACTGGTAAAACAATAGTCGGAAAAATAAATACTTATTCACGCCCCCCTCTCAATATTTCCAATACAAACAACCCTTAAACAAGCCTTCCTTGCCTTAACCCTTTAGCAAGGATCCTCGACCCTCCTCCAGCAATTCGGTCACCCTAAAATAACTTTGAAACAGTCCCTAATTGTTGCACTATTATGCCCTCCTTTGCTACGACCCAAAACAGAGACTTAGTATCTCCTCCAACGAGCTGTTTGTGATGTAAGTGTTGCACAAATGGATGAGGAAATGCCTCGATCTCACCTCCAATATATACACATAGAGAGGGCTCCTCAAAACGTCACTCTAGGGCTTGACAAGTTGTCACAAGGTTAAATAACATTAAGCTAACCTTGACACTTCTTGTGCAAACCCACTCATAACCTTAAAAAATTCATAACTTCATTTCTAGAGCTCTGATTTGAGTGATCTTTGAAGCGTTGGAATCGCCACACCAAGCTCTATCACTTCAAATTTTTTCATGCTCAGTTTCTTCATGGTTTTGGCCCAAATCTCAATGGTGTAAAACCCCAACCTTGGGTTCCAAGCCCACAAGTGACTCTTGTGGTGTTTTGCTGTCCAAACCCCAAACCCTAGGGCTTGGAGTACCTCCCAAGCTACCCAAAAATCAATAATCCAAAGTGATGATGAGCAATTGAACTCATCTCGCTTGTATTTATACACTAATGAGGAGTTTGAATTAGCTTCCTTGGCCTACATAAGTCCCAAAAATAAAATAATGTTCTAATAATCTAACTTTTGGTGACAAGCCCTCCAAAGTAGATCACAAATGAGGGAACAATCCTCTCAAGAGGTTAAATAATTATCTATGCATGTCGTAGGGCCCTCTAAGAGGCTTGATGAGGTTCATGGATGCCATAATGGAGAGTAGGAGGCTCAAAAGTGATGGATAAGGGGTTGGCCCCTTCTCCAAACAATAAACCTGTGGTGCTCTCCATGGGTGTGGGGGCACAACAATAACCTCATGGTCTCCAAATGAATCAAAGATACCTGTAGATTGTCTACAAGAGATTTGATGATGGTGTAGGGGATGTCACATCGTCCTACAAGTCTTGGGTTAGCTGCCAAGTGCATGATACATCTATGGGGCCAGCTAGGCAAAGATGAACTAGGTGCATCTTCCTCGTCTAATGGGAGTATCTCGAGCATCTTTGACAATCCTCCGGGATCCATGGAGTGTTGTCTACTTCTGTGGAGGCCCATGGCTCACAACGCACACCTTATATGTGCCAATATAGCCCTTTGGAGGTTGAGGACCCTGTATAGAGAGACCAAACCCAAGATGGAGACCATCTGCAATCCTGCATAAGATCCAATGAGTCCCCTAGCCTTCCAGTACGACAAGTCATTAGAGAAATTGAGTAAATAAGCTTACCAACCATGGACCACAGGTGGGGACTTCATAATGGCATGCCCTTCCATAATGGGCTTCGGGATGTGCCAATGTCTCCTAACTCCTAATGGGGTTAACCAAGTGACCTATTAGGTGGTGTCTACTTCTAAAGGAGATGATATGTTTACAGTACATCTTTCAAAAGGTGGTAGCATGTGATAGATAGGTGAATGAAGTAGGGGATCAGAAGGGGCAACCCTGGGCCACATATTGGGGTACAAGTGTAGCTAATAAAAGGGAAGCCCTCACTTGGGTTTATATTGTATAGGGGGGAGCAATTGTGGTAGATGAGGTGCCCCGACTTTGATTTTTCCACCCTTCTTTATATGCCTTTTGCCTTTTTATGCTTTTCTTTGATTAATTGCTCGGGGCTCAAGGGGTAAGAGCATGATGCATAAGATATAGCAGTGAATATCCCCTTTTAAGGTAGGGCGGCTCATTTCCCACCAGGGATTGGGACAATCATGGGTTCCTATATGATGAAGTAGGCTCATAGAACCTGTAGGAACTAAGGTGATGGCCATGGTGATGGGGTAGAGCTGATGACTTGGCTTTTTCCCACATGCTAAATGTGTTTGTCTCGGCCATCTTTTGCATTTTGTGGTACATCTTCCAATTGAATGTGGCCAAATATGATTTTGTCTTTCTTTTTCGTTGCATCAACCTTCGGGGCATCATTCCAAGCCTGACCCAAGGTGTGGGTAAGGAGAAGGGGCGACTAACTCTATGTGGACCTAGTGGAGGAATGTGGACCCAGGTGGGAGAAATGATGATGGGGTAATAATGGGTGGAAAGGGGGTAATATAAACGGATAAGGGAGTGGGACCACACAACCAAAATCGGGGTTTTCCCTAAAATGCCATCTCTAAAGCTAAGTGGTCCGTGAAAGAGATCCCACGGGACTAGAATCCAAGGTTAATATCCAAAAGGGGTATAAGGGACAAGAGCACATACCTAACCCATTCTTTCCGCCGAATCACCCCATTAATCCATGCCCAAAAGTGTCCATGATAAGCAAACTACAATACTCAATTACCAGATGACAAGGCATACCTTTAGGTTCAGGAGGCCCACCTTCAAACATACAATCATGGCAGATGGGCGAGGGACCACATGGCTGGCTCAGGTGGCGGAGAAATGGCACAATGAGCTAGCTGGTGGTTGCAAGGGGTTGTTTGCTGTTGGCTGAGGACCATCTTGGAGAAAATTTTATCTCCTAGGGATAAAACCCACAAAATGGTGGGTAATAGGACACTCTGTTGAAAATAGTAGTGAGAAAGGTCTTCTTGAATTGTTCCTTAATCAAGAAAGACCTTGACCAATCCTTCTTTAGCATGCATGGGTTCGAGGACAAGTTCATGGAGTAGTTAACTCATGTGAAGAAATTGGAGGCTTAGTTTTGTTGTTCTCCAAGTGCGAGTTTATATTTTGGAAAAAGATGAGTGAGAGCCTCAATGTCTAATTGAGGTAAGGACAAGTTAGAAGAGTCAAATTGACTTAGTTAACAGATCAATCACAATTCCGCGTTCTAAAAATAAACTTGCCAGTTATAGCATGAGTCGAAAGGCTTAAAAGGACGACGAAGGCACGTCATTGTATCATAATTTTTGAGTACGAGTTTGTTTGAGAAAGAGATCTTGCTAGGAGACTGTGTAAGGAGAAGCCTATACACAGTTTGAGAGAGACAATTTCCTTGCTGATGTGTGCTAGGATCTAGGGAGAAATTCCTAAATAACAGGGGGCCATATTTGCGCTAGGAAATAAGAGATTTCCAATGCTAGAATATAGGAGCAGAAGTTGCGCAAGGAAATTGGGGTTGGGTCGAGTTCTTGCAAGGAGGTTTCGAGCTAGGTATTAGTAGAGAGAGCAATGTTGTTCTCTGTTGAAACAATTTTCCTTGTAAAGAATTATATTTGCTCAATTTATGTCCATAAAAATCTACATTAAGAAGAGGGTTTTCCCAGTTGGGTTCCCTAGAAAAATATTGTGTTATTGTTATCGTGTGACTATCGTTTTTAATTCTATTTCTATTCCGCTGCAATTTTAAAGTAGAGAAATTTTGGGTCTTGGTGAATCGAACCTAGCTTCAGTTAGGTCATTCAAGCAGTTCCAAGATTTCAAGGAAATCCTACATGGTATCAGAGCAAGGAACAACATAAAGACTAGCACACAAAGATTAGGTTGTGAAGAACAAAGATTAGATTTGTGAAGAACAAAGATTAAATTTGTGAAGAGAAGTTCCTTGGACAAGGAGGATGGCGTATCGAGGATTGAAAGTTGACCATTGTTTAGAGGGAACATCAAATTTCTGTGCATGGAAGGAAAGGATCAGTATATTGTTGGACGATAATGGGGTGGGAGAGTTTGTCAAGAATCAAATACCGCCACCTCAAGATCCCCAGTAGTTGGCCCAACATACTAAGAATGATATCAAGGTAAAGAGGATTATTCTAGAAGGGGTCAAAGATCATATCATTCATCATCTCCATGAGAACAAGACAGCATATGAGATATTCAAAGCCATCTTAGACTTTTTCCAGGGTACCAGTGATACTAAGAAGCTAGCTCTCAAGGAGAAGCTAAGGAGTATCTTGAAGAAACAAGGTGAGCCCATCATGACATATCTTCCAAAGTTCACTTATCTTTGCGATGAGCTAAGTGTTGTGGGTGTGATTGTACTAGAGAGTGATCTTGTGGGCCTTGCACTACTAGGACTTCATAAGTCTTGGTATGGTTTCTAAGGTGTAGTTAATGTAAGAGAATTTTCTCAATTGGGAAATATTAGGGACTAACTATGTTTAGGAAGAGATCCAGAGAGGGACCTGTGATGGTAGATTGGCAAATAGAGAGGGCGAGAAGAAGAAGAAGGGTTTGAGTTAGATCAAGTGCTTCCATTGCCATGCGTTTGGGCACTATTCTACCAAGTATCCTAATCGAAAGAAGAAGGGGTTGAGCAAGGATCATGTGGCTTCATTAGTTGAGGTAGATGGGTCTGCTTCTCAGTTTGAGAAAGATTTCTCATTGATTTCTTGCATGCCAAGCTCAGTAGGGAGCAACATGTGGTATATTGATTTTGGAGCATCCTTCCATATGACTGGGAAGAGGGAGTATTTTAGCCAGTTGGAGAAGGAGGACATGCATGTTCATATTGACCTAGGAGATAATGGCAAGTACGAGACCAAGGGAGTTGGTACTGTGATCTTTGAGAGGGAGTTTGGAAGCTCTCTCTATCTCAGAGATGTTGGAAGCTCTCTCCATCTCATAGACGTCCTCTATGTTCCAGGCTTGAAGAAGAACCTTGTTTCAGTAGCAACCCTTGAGGACGAGGGATATGATGTCATCTTCAGCAAAGGTAAGGCATACCTCAAGCACTTAGCTTCTGAATTAGTGAAGCAAATATGCGTGAGGATGAAGAACCCCCACAAGTTGTAGGTAGAGACTTGTGCAACCTTGAGTAGGAAGGCAGGCGGTGAGCAAAGTAGATATGTTGGAGAACTTTGGCATAGGCACATGGGACACTTGCATCATGGGGCGCTAAAGATTCTTCAGCAGATATCCACAGGATTACCAGCATGCAGCTTTGAGAAGAATGGAGTGTGCAAGGGATGCATGCTTGGCAAGTATGCCAAGACTTCTTTTCAAGGCTGAGACAACAGAGCCAAAGGTATTTTGGAGCTGGTGCATTCAGATATATGTGGACCCTTCTCTTCTTCGTCTCTTATGAGACACAGGTATTATGTAACTTTCATTGATGACTATTCTCGAAAAACTTGGATATTTTTTATGAAGAAAGATGAGGTCTTAACCAAGTTCATGGAGTTTAAAGCCTTGGTAGAAAACCAAATCGACAAGAAGATCAAGGCCGCGACGAGTGATAGTGGTGGTGAATATGCCTCCAATGCCTTCAAGGGATTGTGTGCGAAGGAGGCCATTAGGAGAGAGCTGATAACACCCCATAACCCTCAGCAGAATGGGGTGGCTGAGAGGAACAACAACATTGTTGGAGTAGCCAAGGCCATGTTGCATGATTAGGGACTACCTATGTTTTCTAGATTGCACGTGGGAGCTAAGGGGATGGCCCTTTGGAGCTGGTTTGAGCTGGGAATTTGGGGAGTTATACAGAGGAGAGAAGCATCAACATTGTGCATCATTTTGGAGGGTCAGAGCAGTGATTTTTCCAGGAGGGCCAAAATACCTAGCCAATTGAGGAGCACGTAGAAATTGGGGTCAATTTTAGGGGTCAGAACTACGCTAAACCCTTTCTGGGTTTTGGTGGGTTATTTGAGAGGAGTCTGGGGTTAATTTCCCAGAATTTTCAAGCACTGGAGGGGGGTCAAACAACAACTTCATTTCAACAGACAATGCAATTTTCTCGAAGGCAGCGCAGGGCATAGTGTAGGTGACATGTTCTAGCACCTGGGCATTGCATTTTACCACCCGAGACTTGTCTAGCTTGCCTTTGGTAAGCCTAGGTGCACTCACACCATACCCCATTGTACTTCTATTGCATAATAATTAAATGGCTCAGCTCATTGCAATTTTTGGAGAAATTTTGGGTGTTTACTTGTGTTTTATTTTTGTGTATGCATGTTCATTTTTGCTTTGTTTATCACTGTATTTCCTAAGTAGGAATATTAAAAATATTCCCACAACGAAGATAGAGATGGAGATCAAAACACATATTTTCCATGGTACCGACTTGATAACAATGTTGGCACTTAGCATTCCGATGTTGAACTACAAGTGAAATATAATCTCTTTGAAGGAATCCTGCTCTTTGGAAGTGGATTGGTCTAGAATACTTGGATATACAAAGGTAACACATCATATCCTAGCCCTTCGTTATGTTTGTTGTTGTGAATTTCTTCCCAAGGTTTGATGATAGGCTTGGAAAGATCATTTTGAACCTGTTGAATGAAAAGCCGTGGAAATTGATTTATTATATGTTGTTGCACCATTGAAAAGTGTTCATTAGTGACTCTTGATATTTAGGTTCATGTTAAACTTCTACTTCATTTGAATCTTTATTTGTAGTTGCATTACTATGTTGATCCTGAGTTGACTGCTAATTGGAATTTGGAATTTGGAATTGATGGACATCAAATTCAAAAAAAAAATTGTTCTAAACAAAGAATAGTTCAAAATGTTAGAAGTTGTTTATTTTTTGAGTTTTATTTCATCATGCTAGAATTGTCGTCGAGTTTGAAGAAGTTCAACTTTGTCTTGTGAAACTTGCAAACAAGTTAGAACAGATTGAAGAATTCCTTTGTGGACTTTGATTTTGTTGTCTTCAATAGCGAGTATTATAGTGTTCAGTAACTAATAATTCTTGGATTTGAGCCATTTTAAAGATTGAATAAGGCATCCTTGTGTAGGTAGGTCTTGGGACAATATGCTTAGTTTAGAAAAAGTGTGTTTGGCTAAACAAAAAGAGGGCTTTTGGAAAATCTACCCTTTGACAATAAAACCCAACAATTTTAACTTCGATGCATAAATTGAAGGGTGTTGAGTTCAACCAAGAATGCACTTGACAATTACAATGCAATTCAACTTTTTCAAATAGAGCACAACATGAACAATTGCAAGTACCAAATGTTGAATTAATACTAGTGTAGATTTGTCATTGAACACTGATGTGATTGGCAACTTGATTGTTTGATTATGCTTTGCTGAATGATCAAGTTCTTATGCCTTTTACTCCAATATGTGAATGGTTGATGTAGATGTTTAAATAACAAGTTTCATGTGTCAATACAATGTGTCAAAACTAGACATAAGACACCTTTTGGTAATCTAATAAGTCATCTGCCATACATGAGTAGAAATGTCCTTAGGTCCCCTTATTTTGATATTAGGAGAAGTCTAATACCAACAAAAAAATTGATTCTATCATGACTATCCTTTTTGCAATGACCACACTCTAATACCATTTCAAGAAATACAAGACACTAGACACAAAAGAAAAACTTGGGGGAAAAGGCTTCAAGCCATTCTCAACATTTGTATTCATCTCATGATATCATTTTTAAGAGATCTACGCTAAGCTTAAGCCAGGGCCGACCCACATGTTCAATGGAAGAATGATTTGCCCAACTGTAGGATGCTGTCACCAGGTTGTATGAGGTTCAATCGAGCCTGGATACACCTTGGGATGTTTTTTTATCACCCATAGTTGGCTCTGACCTTCAAACCCTCCCCATGATGTTTGAACTTGAGACTTGATGGAGACCGTTACTACAAAATCTAGTAGCCTAGTGCAAAGCCTCACTAGGCAACCTAGGTCTTAGGGCAACAAAGAGATGAGACACCATTGTTACCACAATGGCCTCTCCCTTGTCGTTTTGTGGTTGGATGTTATGCCCATAAGGGAGGCTTCCTTGGCAAGGTTTAGAGGATAAATAACCTAGGATTACTAAGATCATTGATTTTTTAAGGATCTTGCTAACAATATCACTAAACAAAATCTTTAGTAAAGGAAGGCTCAAGGGTGACAAGGTTATGGAAAAATGTATTGGCAAATCCTTGGAGGCTAGGATAAGATTTACAAGTGTTCAAGAACACTTTCAACCAACCCCAATAAACTAAGAAAAAAACTATTATAAATTGGGGTTTCAATGATGGGAAACTTTACAACATGCAAAACCATATAATTGCCAACAAGTGGCCTACAAAGGATAAACTCTGTTCTCGCCCGGATTGTATAGGCACGACAACAACGCTTAGGATGAAGGTTGTCACTCTGATCCCCGCCCACTCCGTTCTAGTTGTCTCCCAACAACAGGCTATGGGGCGTAGTCCCTATGGAATGAGATGAAGGAAAACAAGTTGGAAACCAACTTGTTTGGGAGACACAGATGAGTGGCCTAACCACTTGGTTGAATTTAAGCAAGGTTATTAATTCGGTTAGATTTTAAAGTATGAGACTAGTGCCTTAATGGAGTCACAAATTCTTGCTTATAGTAAACTGGAACCAAATGGCCGGATGGATACCCGCTCCTTGAGATGATTGACTAACCTAACTGATATGGAAACCCTATGACCTATGTGTGATGTAGTGATCTTGGCTATTTTTAGTTATATGTCTAATCTAAATGTAACCTTCCCTTAACTATTTTGAAGTTGGGCTCCAAGGTAGGTTGTGGGAAGGAGGCCAACAGGAAGTAGGCTAGGGCCTGATCAACAATACCTTCTGTTGTCTCCTATCACCGTATGCCTCCAACACTGCAGAGGCTATGGCTTTGATGACTGCAAGGTCACCGTGTTAACCATTGAAGAGTTGTTGAGGCCCTTCAAGCTAAGTGAGAAGGGTTGCCCTATATTTCTATCAACCCAGCTTATGCTAGGTGGTAAGTTATTAGTGCAATCTAGATCTAGTATGCTTATGCAAGAGATTATGAGTGAGATTTGTCTTGAGTTAAGATTGTTTGAGTTATTTAAGTACTTAGTGAGAATCTTCTTATAACAAGAGCACTTAACAATATTAAAATGACAATCCTGAGACGAGATAGATGCTTAGAGATACAAGTGTAAATTTCAACAATATTCCACAAGATGCCAAATAACCAATGAACTTAAGATGTCAAATGCTTGAGATTATAACAATTATCCAATTAGAAGCCATAAGATTAAAGATTTAGAACTTATGAAAGAGTGCAAACCTATACAACCAAGATGAGATAAGTCAAATTCAGATTTATCATAATTTATATTAGCAATAGTAATTCATAAATTTCAGACTTTATCAATGTTATGACAACAATGAGAAACTTTACCTCAAACCATGAAATTTGCCCAAAACATGAAATATAAAAATTTCCAATGACCAACAAACGTAACTTAACTTTTTTAGGCCATTTTGTGATGATGTATTAAGTGATATTTCAGATCTGAAACATTTATTACAGCAGCAAGTAAATGATAGATCAACAAGTTAATGATATCAACACCAATACTTAAAATGCGCAAAAGTAGTAAAAATTCACCAAACTTGAAAAATTCAAATTTTAAGGCTTCTAGAGGGTATAACATATAAAAATTCAAATATGATATGTTTATTACAGAAGTAAAACAATGATAGATCAGCAAACTAGCAATGTCTAAAACACTGCCCAAAATATCCAAAACTGACAAATATTCAATGAAACTGAATTTTTTTAAGTTTTTGATCCAATTTAGGTGTATGCTTCAGAAATCTTCAGATCTGAATTTTTCAATTGTGCAATAAACTCGAACAAGCTTAAAAGTTAGATTTGGGCCAAATTCAAGATGCCTAAGTGGCCAAACCTTGTGAAAATTTAGATTTTACAATTCTAAATGATTTTGACCATATAATATGTGATTTTAGGACTAAATTGTTAATGATTTTCATTTAATTGCTGTAATAAAACTGAAACAAAACAAGGGTTTAGAGGTCAAACCCTAGGCCCAAAACCTTGAAGATCTTGTGGTTGAAATTTGTTGAAACTTGGGGACCAAGTTGCTGCTTGAAAGATATGAATTTAGTGATCTTAAACTTGCAAAACCACCAAGTATTTAGCCTTTAAAATTCAGATTAGGGTTTCAAGTTAAGCTAGGGCAAGATAGGGCAAGAAAAGAGGAAACAAGGCTAAAGAAAACCAATTTCCGGGGATAAAGGGCCAGAATGATATATCGGGGCTCAAGGATGAAGGAAAAGGCCACAAAGAGCCAACGCTATGCCTAATGAGGCTAACGTTAGGGATAGGGAAGCATAGGGAAAATCCCTAAAGCCTATGGCCTAGGGCCTAAAAGCCACAAAGGGGAGCTGCAAGCCCTTAGAGAGCTGTGGCCAAGGACAGAGCGAGAGAACGCTGAGGGGAGCTGGACAGAGGGAGGCCGAGGGGATGGAGGGCCGAGAAGGAGAGGAGAAAGGAGGTCGAGGCCTCAAAACCCCACGACAAGGCCAAAAAATGGCCCTAAACCAAGACTCAGAGGGCAGAAGGAGGGACGCTGAGGCTTAGGAGGGAGAAAATTTCACCATGGAAAATCTTGCAAAAACTTCCAAGAGACTAGATCTTACCCTCAAGGGCCTAGATCTAACTCTTCTCCCACTTGAATTCTTCATCCAACCTGCAGAAATGAAAATCAAAACACCCAAACCCCAATTATATACAAAATAAATCTAAAAAACCCCATCCAAAGTTAGAAAAATAATTTACAATTAATATTGCAAAAGTATTTTACAAAATATACATGGATATTTTAAAAATAATTTGAGAAAACAAATTTTTATGATAATTTTTCCTTGAAAGAATGGCCAAAACGCTTAAGAAAAATTCATGCTCACTATAGCCCTAGTGAAGATTCAGTCCACCATATAAAAACTAAGGATCCAAGCAAAGTAGCCCTTGCCCACCGTCTGTGAACTTGGAGACCAAGGATTGAGTACCTGCAAACACTGTATTATCTCAAAATAATAATATAAAACACCACATAGGAAGCTCGTATTCCATACATATCACAGATCAACGAACAAGAACACCTCAAGTTGCACCCCAAAGTTTTTTTATTGTAGTAGAAAAAATAGTTCTCAATCGGACAATAGTTTACAAAATGCTTCAGCAACAATTCTAGCTAGAGATCAAGATGACTAGAGACTCAATTGACTCTCTAATTTATAGATAAATCCTCAAAATGGAAAAACAACAGCTAGTTTCTTTGATCCTTGTCAAAATAATCTTGGCCGTTGATAAATACTTCAAAATCTTTTAATCTTGACCCTTGATTTTTTTTTTTTTTATTTTTGAGGAATTTTCGAATTTATCATTTAATTCCATTTTAATTAGCTCAAAATTAATTTCCTCAAAAATTTGACTTTGATTTAACCACCAAGGTCCAAGGGTCTAAATTTTCTTGAAATATACAATATTCCCTTGGTGGAGGACCTTTAAAATTTGACTCTTTTAAGATCCACGAATTTTTCCATTTAGAGCATTTATTTTCCTAAGACTAATTAATTTACACGAGGGGATTTAATTATTTTTCCAACCTTCTAATACATAATATTTTTGATTTACAAAACTCAAAGAAGGAATGCACATTCGGCTTAGACCCTCAAAATACATAACCCGTCTGTGACACAATATGATCTAGTAAACCAAGTGATTTGTAGTAAAATAATCAAGCCAACTAGCTTAAATTATTCCCAAACCACTTTTACATCAAACTCGACTAAAACACTAGGACTCACCTAATAATTCGACAATAAATTTCACCCTAGCTTTGGGGTTTAAAGTTGGAAAGAAAAAACTCTTCTGATTAGCCGTGTCTATAAACGCAGGTAATCAACAAGGTTACAAAACCTCATAGGATGGAATTCATCATCAAATTATAGGCTTACATAGGTTGTTACATAGACTCAAGGTTTTACTAAGATAATTCACAATATATAACTTGCAGAATGGGATGACCATGTCACATGGACTGCTGGTCTGTGGTCTGATCCTTGTTGAAAAAGTTGGTACTTCCGTTTCCCTGAAACTTTGACAATTTGAGTGCAACAAGGTCAACAAAGTGTTAGGAAACCAATTCACAAAAAGATAAAAAAGATAGATCAACACCTTAGAATTCAACCTCTTCGAGGGGGCAACCTCCTTTGCATTACACAAATGAACAATTCTTGGATGATACAAATGACTAAATCTCCCTTCTATATATAGGAGTCTAAGGGGTCACAATATAATCAAGCTGACATAACAGTAATAACATAAGGGCACGAAAATAACAATAGTGGGTTTCTTTGGGGCATACTAATAACAATATGGGGATAATAGGGGCACAATAATAACAATAAGGGATACAATGACAATAGTAATTGGGGAATCACTAGTATTATAGGGGCTTAACATGCCTCTCTCTTTCGAAAAAACGTTGTCCTCAATGCTTGAGTAGTTCTGGATGCTTCTGTATAAAATTCTCGTCCTCCCATATGGAATTTTCAGCGGATAAGTTCTTCCACTTGATGAAATACTCCGAAATTGATTGATTTCGTAGCTGTCGAGTTCTTGTTTCTGTGACTGCTTCCGGTCGCAATATGATTTTTCCTTCCTCGTCAAGTTCTGACAATATTGTTTGATCTGGGAGCTTGTCACCTATAACCTTCTCTAAACATGAAACATGGAAAACTGGGTGCACTTGGCAAGCTGCAGGAAGCTCCAATTTGTATGCCATAGTACCAATCTTTTGCAACACCTTGTATGAATCATAATACTGGTGATAATTAATATCCTTCTTAGCTTGCTTGAGGGACATTTGTTTATATGGTTGTAGCCATAGGAATACCCAGTCACCTACATCAAAACTTCTTTCGCTTCAATGTTGATCTGCCTGTTGTTTCATTTTATTCTGTGCCAACGTGAGGTTATCCTTTAAGAGTTGGAGAACTTGTCGTTGATGTTCGATGTGATGTTCCACTGCTTGAACCTTAGAATTTTCTCTTAAATATGATGTGATGGATGGTGGATGATATCCATAAAGTGCCATAAATGGGGTCATTTTCGCTGCAATATGGAAGGAAGTGTTATACTACCATTCAGCCAGAGGTAACCATTTGACCCAATATGTCTGTTTATCAGATACAAAGCAACAAAGATATCCTTCCAAACATTTGTTTACTATCTCAGTTTGCCCATCAGATTGAGGATGATAAGATGAGCTATGAGTTAACTGAGTACCGAGACAAGAAAATAATTCTGTCCAAAAATTTCCAGTGAAAATGGGATCTCTGTCGCTTACAATAATCTTTGGGTTTTCCATGTAGCTTTTGAATTGTTTCCATAAATGCAGTAGAAACTGTACTGACTTTAAATGGATGTGATAATGCACAAAAGTGTGCATACTTGGTAAGTCTGTCAACTACCACCATGATGACACTCTTTGCTTTGAACTTGGGTAAACCTGTGATAAAATCCATTGAAACCTGCTCCCAATGTTGACTTGGAATGGATAAAGGTAGTAATAGACCTAGGGTCTTAATTGTTTCAACTTTATTTTGTTGGCAAACCAAACATTTCGCCACAAACTTTTGAATATCCGATTTAAGGCCATCCCAATTTTTTTTTTCTTAACCTTGTGGTAAGTTTTTAAAAATCCTGAGTGCCCTCCTAAGGGAGAAGTGTGCAATTCCATAAGAATCTTTTGTTTGAGTTGGGAATTATTACATAGTTATAAGTGATCTTTGTACCATAACGAATCATTTTTCCAGCTAAATGTATCAGATGTACTGGGATCTTGTTGTAATTTTCGAATGAGTGCCCACACTTTCGTCATTCTTCCATTCCTCGCTTGCTTCGTTTATCCAATTTGGTTGGATAATAGAAATGGCGCACAACAATGCTTCCACATCCTCATCCTTTCTTGAG
>APFE030272183.1:20765-44089 GCA_000404065.3 Pinus taeda
AAACCAATCTTATGCAAAATTAAAAAAAACTACACACCTTTTTTTCACTTTGTAAGAGCTCGATATTGAATCTGTTGTATCTCTGTAACTGCGGATCTCGAATATCTGAAATCTCATCCCGCAAGAGCCCTTTGAGTCCTCTTTCTAACCCCGCAAGTTTGATCAAGATTGGATTTTCCAAGGAAGAGTTATGCCAAATGTCCCACAGTGACTTGATTATAGACTAGCTCAGTAGAGCGAACTTGTACGACGTGCCACGTGTTACTCTTTCGACCTTAGTACCTGAAACTGATACACAGAAAACTACAGGCCGTCCTCTTTTTGAAAGTTCTTACGAAATTTCAATCTGATGTTCAAAACAAAAGTTATGACGATTTTCCCCAGGTCGCCTGTTTGGAATATAATTCGGGAGTCTGCAAAAAGTCTAACTTCCTCAGATCATATCTCCGCAAATATAGCGAGACAAGCTCCGAAATTCAGACACGAAGTTCAGAACGATTTTGGCTCAAACGGGTTTTTCTTGTAGCTTCTGAAATGTCGCAGAAAAAAGTTATAGTGAAAATGCCACGATGACATGTTTGGAGCAGCGAAACCCTAGAATCCAAAGCTTTGATACCAAATGTTAGGGAACCAACTCACAAAAAGATAGAAAGATAGATCAACGCCTTAGAATTCAGCCTCTTTGAGGGAGCAATCTCCTTCACATTACACAAATGAACAATTCTTGGATGATACAAATGACTAAACCTCCCTTTTATATATAGGAGTCTAAGGGGTCACAATATAATCAAGCCGACATAACAGTACTAACATAAGGGCACAAAAATAACAATAGTGGGTTTCTATGAGGCATACTAATAACAATATGGGGACAATAGGGGCACAATAATAACAATAAGGGATACGATGACAATAGTAATGGAGGAATCACTAGTATTATAGGGGTCTAACACAAAGACTTTAGAGGCTACAAGGAAGGTAGGAAAGGGATAAGTCAACAAGGAGTTCTTAACGTTTGGAAATGCATAAAACGACAGCATTAACCTATGATATCAACCCTAAATTTGATGGTAAAACATGCAATAAATGATAATTTTTCTTTTAAATCATTAATAAATGTAATTCCTACCTAAAGGACAATAACATATAGGTATAAAAATGTTATTAAATGCAGATTTTGACCAAAGCCTAACCTTAGCTACCATGAATAGGAGGAAAGAGAGAAATTTAGGGTGGTTAACACAACTAACTAGTGCCTCTGCTCAATTGGGCAATGGAGTCAAATAAGTTGAGGTCAAGGTAGGAGGATCTTGGATGAAGAAGGGTTGAAGACGATTCACTTCCCTTGGAAGCCCTAACGACTTCTTCTATTGGAGATTAAGGTCAAAGGATGCATGAAACAAGTTCCTTTGATGGACTCTTGAATGACAAATTGGCATAAATATGTAGAAACAAGAGTTCATAATTTCAAAATTTACGTGGAAAATGACAAAAATAGCATTAAACTTACACCATTATAGAAAGAATCACTTCATCAATCCACAAGATAGTTTCTCCATGCAATAAATATCCTCCCCATGACAATTCACACTCTACTTAACCATTGCGTCCAAGTGAACAAGAGAAAACACTAATGCCCACTTTCTCAAGAGAAGAGAAATGAGTGTGTGATGATGATTCAAAGGAAAGTGATTTCCCTCTATTTATATGAGGGCAACCAAGTCAATTCTCCTTAATTTACAATGAAAAGCCTTAAAAAGTTTGCTTAAAGTGCTCAACAAGTCTAATAGGTCACACGCTGACCTAAAGATAGCTTTACAAATGGATAAATCATAATAGAATGTCATAAAACCTCCACATGTGTCGGAGGAAAAGCTCTCCAACTGCCAACATGATGTCATCCTCCATAAATGAGCATCTCCATCAAGCAAGTGACAAAGTGGGTACAATAGTGCTCTTCATTACAAAGGACATCATCAAAATGCATGGGTGCATCTCCAAGTAGCACCACCTCCACCAATATATCATCACTGGGAAGGATTGTGGCATCCTCCTAGGGCATGCATGGGCGATGTGGTAGCCCTAGGGCACAATTTTAGTTTCAAAAGGGAGTGGGCTAGCCCTCCCAAATAATTTCAAGTGATCTCCATTCTCATTTGGGCTCAAGAACAAGGTAATGCCCATTAAGTATAAGGCCAACTGGGGGGTCTCTTGGATCTTATCATGCATGATAAATCAAGCTAATTTCCTAGCTTCTTGGCTCAACGTTTCAACATTTAGAGGTGAAAAGGGGCCATACATCCATGTGGGGCTCCTGAAGGCCCAATGCTGATCTCTAGAAGGGCAACACTCGTGCTGCAAGGTCTCAAGTGTTGTCACATTTGGGCTAGATGTCCTTCTCAATGTGATGGAAAGGTGACAAACCATCTCTCAAGGGACATCCAACGTATTTGTGTGAAACCTTTTGAAACATGCTCTCAAGGTCAAGTGAGATCAACATCATTAGGGACAAAAACCATCAAAATATCATAATGGACCATATCCAATACTAGGGGTGCAAAATACTTGCACAAACCTTTCCTTCAAATGTCTTTCTAGTTATTGATTTGTAAGCAAGCTACCACATTTATGTTAGGGATGATTATGCAATTAGCCATATAAGGTGTGTCCATCCCCTAAGGGGAGGGGCTATTTCCTAGGTAGGCCCATCAATCCATAGATGGATATGATAAATATGGTCATGGAATAGGAAATACTTCAAGAAAGATGGCCATAGCCATGGTACCAACTAAAAGGGGTCCAACATCTCGAGTATAATGATGATAAGAGAGAGCAATCGTGGAGGCATGAGTTATCCCTTTCCTTGGCCTGCTTTTTCCACCCCTTTGGTGCACCTTCTACTTTAATGTTTTGTCTTTCTTTCTTGCATAGCATGGGTGACCTAGCTTTCTTTATGCTTTTCCAATACCCTTTAAAGATGTAGCAATTTATCGCTCATCGGGGTTGCGGTGTTCAAAAGTTCCTTTATCTAGATAGAGCATGAAATACTTATGAACTGGGTGATGGCTAATGAGTGGGGTGGAGCTCATTAAAAGATTTTCCTGACGGGTTTATTATATGTCCCAACCTTCTTTTCCATTTTTTATTTTATTTTTTTCCATTTGTGGCTTCACATGCTTTTATCTTTCTTTCAGTTGCATCAACCCCCTAGGGCAAATTTTCAGGCCTTGACTCAAAGATGAGGATATTGGGTGCAAGTCCAAATAACTAATGAAAATCAACCCAAATAATGAAAGTGAATATAAGGGAGAGATGGAAGGTGGTGAGTATGGATTACTTTGGGCATACTATATTAATCAATTCCTCTTATTAGTGTGCCTCCTATTAGTGTCCCTCTTAAATAATGGAAGAAAAGGGCCTCAAGGGAGGTCACATTGAACTAGGGTCAAAGGATAATCTCCCAAGTATGGGAGTAAGGCTACAATCAAGAGTGGTCAATCATCTGGCTTGACTTGTGATCCATAGTAGTATGCCCCAAACATTAAATGAAAACACATGATTACAGAAATGGTTTGTGTACTTTTGATAGATGACCCACCTTCCTTGAAGAAGCATGCTAGATAGGAGAGTCCATTGAGCGGAGCATAGTTGGAGAGCTTTGAAGTAAAGCTATTTGTGGATCATCATAGGACCACTGGCTGGCTGGTTGACCAATGGGGAGAATTTTTTTCTCCCAGGGTTTACTCATTTTTGGGTGGGTAATAGGGACTAAACCCCACACAAACCAACTGATCTACACTTGATGGGTTCTCATGGTATCAATTCATAATACAACTATTTGACCACTTCTAGTCTAGATCTCATTGACAACTCATTAGTGGATAATGACATTCTTATGAGTTGTCATCTAGATAAGGATGACAACTCATAAGAATGTGGTCTCCAATTTTGTGATTGTTTAGGCACTGATAGTCTAACATTATGTACTATTTATGGCATCGATTTCACTTGGCACTCTTCCTTACTCATGTTGGGGGTTTGATCCACTTCATGGAGGCTCTTTCCACATTGTATTATGCCTTTGCCACTAGAAGAGTTATCTTGCACACTTTTTTATGGGTCAACCTCCTTGTAGAGAGAGAGAGAGAAAGGGGGCATTTGAGTTCCTTTTCATTTGCATGGATAGTTTTTCTTTTGGGCCTCGTCATTGATGGAGATTTGTACATTTTGCATGGCCACTATTTTATATTATTTCTTTGAGTTGCTCATGTAGTTTAGTTAGATACAAACTATTTGTCTATAGTGACACACCCTAAAAACAGATCTAGTGTTTTTTTCATGGATATTATTATTTTATTGGAGGAAGTTTTGAGCTCTTCATATATAAGATGAGCTCCTCCTATTGTAATAATTGTTGAAGAAATAAGGAGTGAACTTACGGTGTTATTGTTCTACTTGCTTTGGGATCTTGTGGATGGTTGAATAAAGCACTATACTTTGAGGATTCTTCTACAAGCTCCTCCTTACTTATGTTGATGGAATTGTTGCGATGGCTACTATGGAATGTTAAAGGATACTATAACTTCTTTAATGTTGTATTTGTCATTAGAAATATAGTATCAATATATGTTGCTCTATGATAGGTTTCATGCATGATAAAAATATCTTGAACCTGTTACGCTCAAACTAGCAGGGAACCTAAGGGGGATCCATAAAGGGCAAATGCTAGGCCAAAGGCAACAAATGGAGGCTTAGCCCACTGTCACCTCAGCTAAGGCTCCCTTCTATTTACAGACTTTCACGATGGGATGAGACCTTGTATGAATAAACTCACTAATGAAGGATAAATCAATGGATATAAGTGGCCTAAATGAATCCCTTTCCCAGAAGAGGTGGAAGGATTGAACTTGCTTACTTTCTAAGCAAGCTACTATGTGTTCTAGGGAAAGGAAGAGAGAATTTGAGGGTTAGCTTTATGGGATAAGACTTGTGAAGGAGTTTCCCAATCCCTAAAATCCTTGTTAGAATTGGTATCCGAGATGGTTCTTGAAGAATGGTCTTTCAACGGAGTGGGACCACACGGGGCCACGTGGACCCAGTCAAGGGTATGAGGAAGGAATGTAGCAACCGATGATATCCTTACCCTGGACAAGGTAGGGAGAGGATCAAAGAAAATATAATTAGTCAAAGATGTTGTTTTGACCCTGGGAAGTGCTAGCGTTGAGGATGGCAGGGCAATTTTCGGTCCTAGATCTAGGGCTTGGCTTTTCTCCCAACTCCACCTTCAGAATGTCTTCAAATTTGGAGGAGGGCTAGAGGAAAGGGCAACACAGGAGACCCTAGGAGATAGAATTTTTTTAGTGGCTAACTTGCTGGGAAATTGATACCCTAGGCACCCTGATGTGGTTAGACTTGGGAGAAGGTGAAAGAATAAGAGTTTTGGTGAACACCCTTAGTAGATCAGTGCCTTAATCTTTGGGAGAATGGAGTCTATGTTGATTTTGTGTAAGATTTCTTGGTTCCCAGTCAAGGAGGCCTCAAATTTACTTCACAAACCCTCTAGGTCAAGTGGAAGCAATCTTGCAACTGTTATACTTCAAATGCATAAGAGGAATGGCTTATCAAGGTCAAATTTTACCCCTAGAAGATTTCGCTCACGCTACATGGCCCATACATGGAGAGAACATTATAATAGAGACAATTCCACAATATTAAGCAATAACTACATGCAACAATTAGCCCTAAAACAACGAAAATTCCAATCCAACATATGTGACAAAAGTAACAAGAATAACATCAAAATTTCGTACTTACATGTAATAGAGTATATCCAACCATTCACAAAAGACAGCAGAGAAGCTCCAAGAGAAGATAGACCAATAACCATACATCAAAATTCATCCATAAAAGCTCCAATTCATCCTCCAGAAAAAGTGCGAAATTCTCTAACGAGAGAGGTATCCAATCCAAAGTGATGATGAGAAATGATCTCACCTCACTTGTATTTATACACACATCTTAGGAGTTCGAATTCGCCTCCTTGGCCTACATAAGCCCCAAAAATAAAATAATGTGCTAATAATACAACTTTTGGTGTCAAGCCCACCAAAGTAGCTCATAAATGAAAAAGTAAGCCTCTCAAGAGGTCAAATAATAAACTATGCATGTCGTAGGGCCCTCTAAGAGGCCTAATGAGGTCCATGGGTGCGGTAATGAAGAGAAGAACCCTCAAAAGCAGTGGGCAAGGGAGTGGCCCCTTGTAATAACTTGTGGTGCTCCAAATGACATCTAGGGGCACACAAGTGTCCTCATGGGTCTCCAAACAAATCCAAGATGCCTATAGGCTGCCATTAAGGGCTAGGATGATGGTGTAGGTGATGCCATATCATTGTGGAAGTCTTGGATCATCTGCCAAGTGTATGGTGTAGATCTGGGGCCGACTAGGCATGATGGATCAAGTGCATCCTCCTCATCCAATAAGTGAACCACGAGCAATCTCTGAATGGTTGTGGGTATCCATGAAGTGTAATCTGCTACTGTGAAGGCCCATGGTTCTCAATGCTCACTCCACATGTGCCAGTGTAGCCCTCTGGAGGATTAGGACCCCATATAGGGAGACCAAACCCCAAATGGAAACCATCTGCAATCCTGCATAAGGTCCAAGGTGTCCCCTAGCCTTCCAATACAACAAGTCATTAGAGAAATCGAGTAAATGAGCTTACCTAATCATGAACCACAGGTAGGGACTTCATAATAACTTGCCCTTCCATAATGGGTTTCAGGATGTTCCAATGTCTCCTCAAAATCCAAATGGGTGAACCAAGCACCTTATTAGGTGGTTTCTACCTCTAAAGGGGACAATATAGTTAAGGTACATCCGCCAAAAGGTGGTGGCATGTGACAAATAGGTGAACGAAGTAAGGGATGAGAAGGGGAAACCCAGGGTCACATGCTGGGGTACAAAGGTAACTAATAAGAGGGAAGCCCACACTTTGGGTTTATAATGTGTAAGAGGGAGCAATCGTGGTACATGAGGTGCCCCAACCTTGGTTTTTCCACCCTTCTTTATATACTTTTTGCCTTTTATGATTTTCTTTGATTAACTGCTCGGGGCTCAAGGGGTTAGAGCATGATGTGTAAGATATAGCAGTGGAATCCCCCTTTTAATGTGGGACAATGAATGTGGGGCGATTCATTGCCCACCAGGGCTTGGGACAAACATGGGTTCCTATATTATGAAGAAGGCTCATAGAACCTGTAGGAACTAGGGTGATGGCCATGATGATGGGGTAGAGCTCATGTGCTAGCTTTTGCCCACGTGCTAAAATGTTTTTGTCTCAACCATCTTTTGCATTTTGTGGTACTTTTCCTATTGAATGTGGCCATATATGCTTTTAACTTTCTTTTCAGCTACATCAACCTCTGGGCTTCATTCCAGGCCATGACCCAAGGTGTGGGCAAGGGGAAGGGGCAAGCTAAACCTTTGTGAACCCAATGGAGGAATGTGGACCCATGCAGGATCAATGGTGGATGGGGTAATAATGAATGGAAAGAGGGTAATATAAGCGGATAAGGGAGCGGGACCACGCAACCAAAATCAGGGTTTCCCGTGAAATACCATCTTTGAAACCAAACGGTCAGTAAAAGAGATCTCACGGGACTAGAATCCAAGGTTAATTCCTAAAAGGGGTCTAGGGGATAGAAGCACAAACCTAGCCCATCCTTTCCGCCAAATCCCCCCATTAATCCATGCCCAGAAGTGCCCATGATAAGCAAACCACAATACTCAATTTCAAAATGACAAGGCATACCTTTAGATTCGGGAGGCCCACTTTCAAACATACGATCATGGCAGGTGGCGAAGGATCACATGGCTGGCTCAGGTGGCGGAGAAATGGCACAATGAGCTAGCTGATGGCTGCAAGGAGCTGCTGGTTGCCGGCTGAGGACCATCTTGGAGAAATTTTTTCTCCTAGGGATATTACCCACAAAATGGTGGGTAACAGGGCGCATATTACTTGGATGTCATCTTCTCTTGTGATCTCCTGTTTATTTTCTGAAGTGTAAGGTGGCAAAGGGTGGCTAAGAAATGTATTGATTCAAACCTAAATTTTGAGGTTTATCTTATGAAAGAACTTTCATTTCAGTTGTCATTCGACCCCATAAACCTAAGTCTAAGAGGCACTGATATCACTTTTTGCAACCACCAATTTTTTTTATTTGGACTCATTATTTGATTCGTTAACTGATCTGGAATCCTCATTGATATTTATACCTTAGTTCTGTCATTGCTAAGCCTAGTTATATTTTTATTATAAATCTGAAGAGGCTGGCTTAGTCTTTGCATAAATCTGATAGACAAGCTGTTGCAACATAATATCTTGGAGGCAGATTTATGCATTGTAACAGTGTACTGCATGCTGGAAATACCTCTGTAGAAGTCCATCATCCATCAGCTGTAGTACATTTTCTAGATCGGGCTGTTTGAGATCTATGCATACTGAAAGGATCATTTGATTCAAGGTGCAATCAGATATGCGAAATATACTCTGACAGTTTGAAAGCGATACTGAACTGATTTTTAATCTCTATGACAGCATTAATACTCTGTCCTCATGGTGGTCCTAATGTCTGGAAAGAACTGTGATTAAAATTCTTAACAATTTTTTTACCAATTTTGGAAATTCACTTGGTTGTATGCTGCATAGAATCTTGTTTACGGACTTGAAGTTTGAGCTTAAAGTGAGCCTGAAACCAACCCACTTTGACCTTTAAAAATATACCTGCATGAGTGGTTCTATGTGTTGACAAAAGAATGTTTTCCAAGCTGCCAATGAAACACTGATTACTGTGTTCTCCTTTCATGATAATCTCAGCTTCATTAAAACAGAGTATTATCCCCTTCAAACAGAAATACATTAATAGAGTGATAATCCTTTCATCACGTGGTTTCAATAGGTTATAAAGTCATAGCAAAAGGGGGAAGTATAGGGATGCCCTCCTAGTGGTGATCATAGATCATCCTAAAGAGAGGGAAGAGAGTACTGTGGTGATAATGATAACTCTTCCAAGTTCTTTTGTGTAGTCACCTAGTGAAGACTTTGCACAAAGGGTGCTGGATAAAGTGGCATCACAACCCAAAAAGTCCTTAAAACTGTGAAAACAAACCTCAGAAATTACATAAGACCAACCAAGGCTATAATAGCCTGTGGCAGAAATTTAAATGATAGCTTTCAAGGATTATGAGATCAGCACTTTGTCTTTGAACTTCTGCCCCAGGAGAGTTTTTTCCTGGTGCCTCTTTTGACAGCTTATCAACCTGGGAACTTAATTCTCTGAAGATGTGGGTAAAACTCAATAGTAAGTTGTATTTTCTCTCTTACAGATAAAGGTGATTTTCATTTTTATGTAATTTTACGTTCTTTCCTTGTTTGACAGCAACAGTGATTATGTTGATTTTTCTTGAAGCTGAAAAAAGGTTTTGACTGTTTAACTGTGCAAATATTTTTTTTTTGTTATAGGTAGCTCATTTATCACTTTAAACAGCAGGGAAGGAAGAGCCTTGCAAGAGTTTATGATTTCTTCATTCAATTGTGGCATTGGAATACGCAGATTCACATACTCCAGTAGTAAGTTGAAAACCATGCAAACAGATTCTACAAAGGGGAGTACAGAGAATACAGACCAGACTGGGAGTTCAAAGAAGTGGCCACAATGGGCTCAAGCTTTGCGAAATGTAGCTATTCATCCAGAGAAATACAAGGATAAAGTACTACAGAGTACAGATAAAGCTGTGGTCTTTCCAGACTTGTACCCTAAGGTTTGCTTCATTTGATATGCATGCATGGTTTATATAATTTAAACTTTTTTTGCTGAGCTGTAGTTTTCTGTTATTGTAAAAACAGTGGCTTTGAATGCATTGTATGTCATTTTATCATCCAACAAAATTAGACAAACTACAATGCTGTTTGGTCATCCTTGCAGGGGAAGAAACATGTGCTAGTAATATCAAGATGGGATGGTCTTGACAGATTGGCAGAGGTTAGTAAAGAACATTTACCATTGTTACAGCACATGCACAAGCTTGGAGAAGATTGGATCACATATTTTCTAAATAAGGACCCTTCATTGATCTTCCGGCTTGGTTATCACTCGGTAACAGCCTTTGTGGTTGAAATTTTTTGTCTATTTTATAAATTTATTCTGTGCTTAATCTTCATGTAGAGATGGTGCTAATGAGTCTGGATGTGTCTGAATGTTCTATGGTGAATCTGGTGTCAATATGCTGAGAAAGTTATCATTAAATGCTCAAAAGGATGCTTGATCCTGTCACACATTTATTAGATACATCTGTAACATAATATGATATATCTTGTGATGATGCATCTAACTGTACTGGAATGATATCTAGTATATGGGGGATCTCATAGGAGACATTAAAGATATTGATAAAAAATATATAAAATCCTATTAATGTCCATTGTCTAAGACCAATTACATGTGTTAAGTCTCTTTGATGACAGAGGGAAACCAACCTTGGCAGATCAAATACCTTCCCTAACACATATACAAGGGCTCTTCACTCACCATGGTTTGAACTTGGTTGTTTGCATGGCGTTGCACTGTCCTAAGTTCCTAACCACTAAGCCACATGTATGATGGAGGATATGAAGATATTCATTTTGGTTTTGCATTTTGGACAACATAGTATTCACTATCATCATTTGCTGATGGAATCTCAGTATGCATCAAAGCTGGAAGAGGAACATCCTAGAAGCCTTAATAAGCCTTGTGTTGAGCTGTGGTTACTAAAGAAATTGGTGCTTTTGGTCTTCGTGAAAATTTCCAATTATGAAATTCTACTGCAGCAACTGATTTATTTCACCTACTTATTTTTCAATAAGCTATTTACGAAATCCCTTCAGTAAATATTAAAATAAATTCTACTGCAGTTATCACATAATTTACATAGAGAAAATAATAGTGATATACAAACACAAGAACCAATCACATCAACACAGTTGTTTTTGGACAATTGTCCCCAGAAAAACCCAACATGGGAAAATCGGTGCAATAGATTAGGGTTTTATTAATCTTCAGCGACAATCGCTATATAAGGAATGATTTTATAGAGAAACTGAGACACTACTGAGAGAAAACACTTGAGGCAAACTTCATCCCTCTCCTGGAAACTTTCTGACACCCTGGAGACCTTTCTCCCACTTCTGCATCACCTCTGCATCACTCTGCGTCCCTCTGCGTCAGCTTGCGTGATGATTGCGTCTTCCCTCTGTGCTGTCTCTTGATATCCCTGCGTCACCTCCTCCTTAGTCACTGACTGCTACTGATGCCCTCCTCTTCTTCCACCCTGCAACTCTCCCTCTGAAATCGATCTCCTCTTTGAGAATCGATTTTACTTGGGATATTGAGTATCTGCCGGTGTGTCTCCAAATGATCCTCAAGTCTTCTCTTATATTTTTCCTGTTGATGAATCAACGACCGAGATTAAGTCTTTAATCAACCGCTAAAATAAAAGAGACTTGATCCTCGTCTCTTAGAAGCTTCTGACCCTTATCTTTATTAATACCCATTAATATTTCTATTTTCCTAAGTTTAGACTTAGGAACCCATTAAAAATATTAATTATTTTAATAACTCTTCATTCGGGTGGAATTTCTCCAAACGATTTCTAGGTCTTGGAGATCTCATGTATTCTAGCCCCTCCACAAAATTTTGGAGCTACAACACATCTGATGCTACCCAAAATCAACACTCCCTCTTAGCGAGGAATGTGTTCTTGCAGTGCTTCCTAATAGAAGCACCACACTGATCCATGGCATCGGTCCTCTACCCCACATCTATTGCACTGCTGCAACTTGTACTGCTACCCATGACACTACAACTGTCATTGCTACATCTGTACTGCAGCTCCCTCTGAGTATGCTGCATCATGTTGCCCATAGCACTGCCACTGCTAACTGCTGCACTGCAACTCCTGATATTATTCCTTTTTGCTAGTGAAATGGATTCTTCACCATCCCCACCTTCTCCTTGAAATAAACAAACTTTATTCTTCCGAAAGCCTTGGTGAGGATGTCTGCCACCTGTTCTCCTGTTGGAGTGTACCTCAACTATAGTGCCCCTCGTTGAACACAGTCTCTGACAAAGTGACACTTGATATCAATGTGTTTCGACCGATTGTGAAATACTGGATTCTTAAAGAGCTTGATGCAACTCTGATTATCACACAAAGTTCTGGTCGCTTCCATCCTTCTCCTGAATAGATTCACAAGCAATTTCCCAAGTCATTTGGCTTCGCACGAAATTGTGCTAGCTGCCATATATTTTGCTTCAGCTGAGCTAAGAGCCACAGATTTCTGTTTTCTACTACACCAGGAGGTCATTCCTGATCCAATGTTGAAATAGTACCCAATTGTACTTTTCCGATCTACTGAACTTCCAGCCCAATCTGCGTTAGTGAACCCACTCAGCCTGATGTCATTGCCTTGGGTGTACAATAATCCATGTTTGACTGTTCCTTGTATATACCTGAGAACATGTTTGGCTGCTGCCCAGTGCGCCCTCTTGGGTTCCACCATGAACTGAATGAGGGTGTTGACAGCGTAACAAATGTCTAGCTTGGTATTGACTAGATACATCAAAGACCCTATAAGCTGCCTGTACAAGGTGGGATCGACGTCTTTATCTTTTGATGCATCAATCTTCTTCTAGATGGTGATCATTGGAGTAGCCATAGGTCTATAGTCCTGCATCCTGAATTTTTTCAAGATCTCTGTAGCATATCTCCCTTGTCCAAGGAAGATCTCACCCTTTAGCTGCCAAACTTCCAACACCAGGAAATAATGCATTTGTCCCAAATCATTCATGTCGAATTCTGTGGCTAGGTTCTCCTTGCAGTCTTTGATGAGCCTAGATTATCCTGTCAGGAAAAGATCATCTACATATAATATCAGGATTAGAGGCTCATTATCTACCACAAGATAGTAGAGATTAGGATCTGCGTCACTCTTGACGAATCGCATCTTCTGTAAGTAGCCATTAATTCGACCGTACCATGCTCTAGGTACCTGTTTAAGCCCATACAAGGCTTTCTTCAACCTGCTTATATGAGATTCCTTCTCATGTGTCTCAAAAACCTTTGGTTGTTCAATTTATACTTCTTCTTCTATCACCCCATTCAAGAATGCTGTCTTGACATCCATCTAGTGAATCTCCCACCCCAATTGTGCTGCAAGGGATATCATGGTTCTAATATAAGTATATCTGGCTACTGGGGTGAAGGTTTCTTCGTAATCTATCCCTTCCTTCTGAGCATACCCCTTAGCTACAAACCTGGCTTTGTATTTCTCCACACTGTTGTCTGTAACATATTTGACTTTGTAGATCCATCTCGAACCTACCACTGACCTGTCCTGAGGCTTAGGTACCACTTCCCAGACATCATTGACCATTATAGAACTGTATTCCTCCACCATAACATCTACCAATACTTGATGCTGAACAAACTCCTGAAAACTAGAAGGTTCCCCAACCTGAGCGACCAAGGCCTGGTATCTGTCTGGCTGTCTTTGCTCCCTTTTATCATTCCTGGGTGCACCAATGAAGTCCTCTACATCCCGTAGAATCTGTTGGAGTTCCCGGTTCGTCCTTCCACTAGTAGTGGGTACATCTATCAGTTCTTCCTCTTCCTGAGATTCCTCCTGTTCTGAAGCTTTGCCTTTAGGATAATTGCTGGTATTAGTTTCTGCTGGTAGAAGTGGTTGGACCAACGGATTGTCTTTTGACATCTTCGGAAGGCATTTCTCGGGATTTCGTGAAAGCTCTGTCCTCCATGAACTTTACATCCCGTCGAATTCCTACCTTCCTATTCCCTGGAAGATAGACTCTATATGCCTTAGCTTTCTCGCTATGTCCCACAAGATATCCTTTCTCTTTGATCTAATTTCTTTCTCTTTTCTTCGGGTATACGACAATACGCCAAACTCCCAGATACCCTGAAATGATTGACTTCAGGTGTCTTCTTGTTGAAGACACTTTCCAGAGTGATCTTGTCCAATGCCCTGTGTGGAGTCCTGTTTTGGACATCAACTGCCGTGCTGCATGCTTTTGCCCACAGGAATTTGGGCATATCTTGATCATCACCCTAGCCACTTCCACAATAGTCCTTTTTTTATTTTCTGCTACTCCATTTTGCTCCGGATTGTAGGGAGCTGTCCACTCTCTTATGATGCCTTCCCTAGCACAAAAAGTGACGTACTCTCCACCATTGTCTGAGCACAACACTTTTATCGTCTTTCCTGTCAGATTCTCTACTAGAGCCTTGAACTCTTTGAATTGACCAAAGACCTCATCCTTGGTTTTCAGAAAGTAGATCCAAGTCTTCTTGGAATGGTCATCGATGAAGGTGACGAAGTATTCGGCACCACTAAGAGCTTTTGTGCACATAGGTCTGCAGATATCTGAGTGTATCAATCCCAGAACAATCTGAGCTTTATTGTTACTTCTGGAAAAAGCTGCTTTGGCATACTTGCCTAGAGCGCACCCTCTGCATACATCATTTCGCTCAATACTTAATTTTGAAACTCCTGATACTATTTTCTCGAGAATTCGCAGGGCCCCATGGTGTAAGTGTCCCATCCTTCTGTGCCATAGTTCATTCAAATCTTTATTCTCATTGCTGCCTATTAGTGCCATTGGAGATTCAAGCTGTAATCTATACAGTGTGTTACTTCTGATTCCAATTTGGACTCTCCAACTTGGGTGTTTGACATATACTTTCTCTTTAATGAAGAAAACGTCATAGCCCTTGTTTTGAGTTGAGATACATAGAGTAAGTTCATCCCCAATCTTGGCACATGAAGCATATTGGTTGCTCAAAGCCGATCTTCTGCTTCTATTTGAAAGACTACAGTACCTCTTCTTACGGGGGTACATTTTGCCTTATTTCCCATGGTGATCTGAAAATTCATCCTTTCTTCCTGATAATTTGAAAAACATTCTCGTACTCTTGTCATATGCCAGGAAGCTCCACTATCTATATACCAAACCTTAGAGGAGTCAGAACTTGCTAGGCAAGCGACTTCTTCTTCCAGTTTGGAAGCTAACATAGAATAATCATGATCCATGTTCTTCATGCTTTCTTCTTTCTTTTAGAGATTTGCGTGAGTCCCTCTAAGTTGATGCCTCAGCATCATGCTCCTGACTCAGCAGATTCTTCTCTCCTGTTGTCCGATCTTCGCTCTGATCCCATGTGAAAATTTCCAAATACGAAATGCTACTGCAGCAACTGATTTATTTCACCTACTTATTTACCACAATAAGCTATTTACGAAATCCATTCAGTAAATATTAAAATAAATTCTACTGCAGTTATCACATAATTACATAGAGGAAATAATAGTGATATACAAGCACAAGAACCAATCACATCAACACAATAGTTTTTGGACTATTGTCCCTAGAAAAACCCAATTTGGGAAAACCGATGCAGCAGATGAGATTTTTATTAATCTTTAGCAACAATCGCTATACAAGGAATGGTTTTACAGAGAAACTGAGACACTATTGAGAGAAAACACCTGAGGCAAAGTTCATCCCTCTCCTGGAAACTTTCTGACACCCTGGAGACCCTTCTCCCACTTCTGCGTCACCTTTGCATCACTCTGCGTTCCTCTGTGTCATCCTGCGTGAGGATTGCGTCTTCCCTTTGCGTTGTCTCTTGATATCTCTGCGTCACCTCCTCCTTAGTCACTGACTGCTGCTGATTGCCTCGTCTTCCTCCACCCTGCAACTCTCCCTCTGAAATCGATCTCCTTCTCTTTGAGAATCGATTTTTCTTGGGATACTGAGTTTCTGCTGGTGTGTCTCCAAATGATCCTCAAGTCTTCTCTTATACTTTTCTTGTTGATGAATCAATGACTGAGATTAAGTCTCTAATCAATGACTAAGATTAAAAGAGACTTGATCCTTGTCTCTTAGAAGCTTCTCACCCTTATATTTATTAATACCCATTAATATTTTTCTTTTCCTAAGTTTAGACTTAGGAACCCATTAAAAATATTAATTATTTTAATAACTCTTCATCCAGGTGGAATTTCTCCAAACGATTTCTGAGTCTTGGAGATCGCATGTATTCTAGCCCCTCCACAAAATTTTGGAACTAGAGTACATCCGATGCTACCCAAAATCAACAGTCTTTAGATTTGATAACATAGGATTGATTCTATAACCCATGTTTATAAATTATTGTCAGGTTTCCTACTGAACTCTGCATCCCTATCCCATAAATATGGGCTACAAATATGGTTTTCTCCATTTCAAAGCTCTTAGAGATGGTAAACTTGATTATGCATTGTTTTGTCTCATTGCCCCTTTTCATCTACTTTTGAGACATGGACAAGTAGAGTGCACTTACTTGGACATGCTTGGCTTGGAGGGCATACATATTGCATGAAAATATGTAGAGTGGGTGAGTTGGCACATGTGGCATTTGCATGCTTTTCATTATGTAGATCTACAGATAGATCATACAACACTAGCAGATAGATGGACTTTTTGGATCTTGGTGACAAGTTACATCTTTTAGACAATGAGGTATGCTGCAAGCCAACTCTTCTATGTCCTCTAGTTAGTCATGTACCAGGAGTCTTCTCTATGGCCTTGGATGTTAGGGATGATTTAGTGAGTCCCTTACCAATATGATTTTCTCCATTTAAGAGTTCTTTAAGATGGAAACTTGATTATGCATTATTTTTATGGTCTACTTTGTTATGTAACTCACTAAGGGTCTAGGGTGATAGCTATGCTAGTAAATTGGATCACTTAATTTTGGTTCCCAAAACCAGATTTGTTTACCTGAATCAAAGAGTGTTGTAACATAATCTACCCATTTTGTAACATAATCTGTGCAAACAATGATGTACCTATTTTGTTTGGTTGGAGGATTGATAGGTCCAACAAAATCTAGATAAGGTAAGATAAGATAATTGTATTTATGTCCAACTAATGACCACAAAGTAGGTCAAAAGGATTGTTGAGTACATTGATGTCCATAAAATGAGGGAGAATGAAACGGTCTCCTATAAAAAATACAATGCATGAATATAAAAGGTACAATGCAGGAACATAAAAGATACAATGTATGGAATGCCCTGACGAAGAGGATCAAACCCATCTCTCCTAACATCCGAGATTGACTGAAGAGCACTGAAGAAAATTCCACAAAGTTTGCTGGCCTGATGAAGGGTCAGTGGGAGGTACAAACTGTCCACTAACTCGTTGTCTGGGGGAGTTTGTGCACTGCTGAGGGCTGGAGTACCTAGTCTGTCTCCCAGGGACGGATCTGAGACAATTTGGCTGCTGGGGTCTCGTGTGGCGAGGTGAGGTCCTACGGATCCTCATTGGTCTAGAGTCTGGATATGAAACGATATCAATTGTTCTCTTTGTGCCCCTGTCTGAGTACCCTAAAAAATGTCGTGATCTTTTGTGTGGGGTCTGGTCTAACGGGAGGTTGAAGAATATGCGCTCAAAACCTAAGAGCCTACTGCATATATAGGGCCAAACATCTCTGATCAGGATACCTGAAAAACTCTGTGAGGGTCTGAGAGTCTCTGAACAAGCAATGGAACCTTCCTCTGATCTTGTAGTAGATAGGGCATCCAAAAATGAAGTGTACCTCAGTCTATACTTCCTGTAAATAACATACTTGACAGATTCTGTCTGGTCTATCAATTTGGTGGTCTGTCTCTACCCGAATCTATGAGAACCTACTCTGAACTGGCCTAGAGGAATGTGAAGAGCATGCATCCATTGGTGAAATGTATACTGGGGTCGAATAATGAGCCCATCTCTCAACTCCAAGAAGTGCTCAGCGTAGAAGTCCATCTTTGGATGCAACCCTCCCGGAGGATTGACCAAGGTGATCTGGATGAACTGCCTATAGATGTCCTCCGTGATGATCTTGTTCAACTCTTGTCTAGTAGGTAGAAGGTGATCAGGAGCATCCAAGGAATATCAGAAAGGAGGGAGACGATCCAACTGAATGCCCACTGACTTTAAGAGGTCTGAAACTCCTGTAAACCAATATCTAGCCTAGCCCGAGGGAGTAGAACGAGCAATAGTCTCAGAAGAGAAATATGCCAAGTAAGGTTCATGGTCCCTACTCTTTATCGAGTCTGCAAATCCCCGGACACGATGAAAGAATGAGACCAAATTGAAGATTGTCTCAAGCCAAAAGGGTTGAGCTCCAAACTCTGCAAGGATGATGTGCTGAGGTATTCTCTGTTTGCATCTAATGATGCAGCGGAGAAGAAGAGTCTGGACTCTCTCAACTGAAGCCCAATTTGACTCAAGTAAGGAAGGTCCCCAAATCTCTGAGGCATATAGAATAGTGGGACAAATCAAAGTGTCCATGAGGCTCATCTTGGACGAGATGTCCTAGAAGTGATGTCGAAAGCACTGTCTCTCGAGAAGGGCTAAGGATCCATATCCTTTGTTGATCTGAGGCTGAAGAGCTAGTCGCAAACTGAAGAGGGGACCTGAGAATTTCACCCCCAAGTACGTATATGTGCTGGTGATTTCAACCTACTCCCCTCTGAATAGGAAGTGAAGGTTCGAAGTTTTCTTCACCCCATTGAAGATCATAACCTTGGTTTTACCTAGGTTGACCGTCAATTGACGAAGATCGCAAAACAAAGCTAAGGCATTCAACTACCTCTGTAATCCTTCTGGAGATGAGGAGAGGAGGACCACGTCATCAGCAAAGAGTAGAATAGATATCATGACCTCGTGAAAAAGGCAACCATTAGTGTCCTGGATATGCTCGTGTAGAAAGGCCTCCAACTCATCAATATAGATCCCAAACAGGGTAGGGGAAAATGGACAACCTTGCTTAACCCCAGTAGTGCTTCGGATGAAATCAGACATCCCATGAACCATGCGAAGACGACCAAGAACGGACTCATATAGGTGCGTAATAGTTGTCAATAGGGTCGTCGAGATGCCAATATCTTTGAGTCTTTGGAGTAAGGCTTCCCTCGGAACAGAGTCAAAAGCTTTCCGAAAATCTACGAAACAACAGTAGACTTTCGAAGAGCGATGTCGTGCCTCAATCACGACGCGAAGGGTGAAGATGTGGTCAATGGTCTGATGAGTTGGTCGAAAACTTGCCTGTCCCCTAGCTCTGAGTTGTCTCTGCTCAAGGTCACTAGAGAGCTTCCTATGTAGAACAGTAGCATATAACTTTGAGAACGTGTGGACCACCATGATCGTTCTGTAGTTATTAGGATTTGAGTTGGAGCTTGATTTGTGGATCGGATGGATGATGTGGTGTGACTGTGCTGGTGGAAAACCTTCACGGACTACATCGTTGAAGAGATCAACCAAGTGACTAACCAAAGCACAGAAACCGTGTTTAATGAACTTTGCTTGGTAGCCTTCCTCATCGGCTGCTTTGCTGTTGTTCATCACCCAAATGGCCTCTCTAATATCTTTGTCTGAGAATAGGTAACAAGAAGGGGGTAGGGAGGTAACACGAACTTGGCCCTGCTCCGAAATATCACAAAGGTTGGAAGTGTGAGAGAACATGGATGTAGGGTCGAGGTTAGATGGAAGAGGGGAGCATCGAGGAGTGGGCAAAGAGGGCAGAAAGTTCCCGTCTTCTATGAGAGACAAAGAGTTGTTTCTTGCGACGAAGGAGACAGTGGTAAGAAGCTTTGATGTCAGGGTAGAAGGGTTTAGAGTGGGTGCAAGCATATTGAAGTTCTCGATGTAGAGTCTTGCATTCATCATCGTACTATTTGTTCATGGGTAAAGATCCAACTTTTCAGGAGGTGAAAGTGGGACGAGTGGAGTGAGGGAAGGATTTAAGTGCTGCTTCCCAAATGGCAGATTTAAGACGGGTGTATTTAGGGAAAGCAAAAGCAAGCAAGGAGAACTGGGCTTCTGATGGGAGCATCTTGCATAGAGTAGAGGAGAAGATGTCAAGGTTGCTTTCATCAAATCGAAAGGTGGTTCAGGGTGGGCCTCGAGGGGAAGGATGGGGTGGAAGGGGAGGGTCAAACCGGAGAGAGAAGGAAAGGAGTGCATGATCAACAAGGGGGATGGGGGAGGCCGAGAGATGGCGAATAAAAGGGAGCAAGTTCTGGCTAGTGAGGACATAATCAACTACACTCGCACCTTGCCATATGGCCGACACATGAAAAAGCGAGAATCTCAGAAACAGGGAAGACCATTTAGAATTAACAACTCTTGTGATTCCCCCAACTGCAATAGATGCTTACCATAAACTGTTGTAGGCCCCAAAGCATCATCTGACATCCGGTGAAGCCCTACTGAATCTGGATCTATCCCCTGGGTACAAAACACGTCCTTTGATCGATCATGGAGAGAGGTTTGGAGATCTCTAGTACGAGCATTGAAGTCACCTAGGAGGACGACCTCCCCAACAACAAAGTATTGGGTGATGCCAGTGTACAAGTCTATAAAGGGGTCCCCATTTGAGCCATTATGGATGGCAAATGGTGAAGAGGTTGAGGGAAAGTAACAAACTACAATGTAGATGTCCCTCGGACTAAAGACTCCGACGCTAATCCGAATCCACATAAACCTGACAAAATCGTCTTTGACTACCACAGATACCCTGTTCCGAAGTGAGTCACTAGCCAAACAAGCAACTCCACCTGATCCTCTAACCCCTCCCGAGCTCCTCGTCTCCTGCCTGCAAACTGAGGACCAATGGTAACTTGTGATATCTGGGAGAGGTCGAACAGGGCTTGCATGAGTCTCGGTCACGAAGAGGATGTCCGCTGATTCGAGAGTGTCATACAAAAGTCCTGACGATCACCAGAAAGATCCATTGCCATTCCAACAATGGATAGAGATGCCTGTACCCCATCATCTCCCCAAGCGGGCTCGTCATTTGGAACCTCCAGTTCGGGGTTCCCACCCAGGTGGGAAGGAGTCTCGAATGATTGCCTGAAGATTCCCCATAACTGACCATTTCCCTGCCTGCCGTGCTGCAATATCCTGATCTCTGGATTATTTAAGTTTTGCAACCTGTGCTCGGGTGAGGTCCTCATCCAAGAAAATCCTGTTGGGGAGAGAAAACAACTTTTGCTTAGCCCCGAGGGTGCGGAGTCGATTAGATGCAGTCCAAAACTTGAGGAAGATAGTGGAGTCGTAGCCCAACTAGGCTCTATCCAGAGCTATATCAAGGAGGCTAAGGGTATTCTGAAGGAAGCTCGCCCCCACTTCCATGGGATCCGAAGAGGAGTGAGGTAAGGGGATGTTGAAGGAAGTGTAACTAGGTTTGGTCTTCATAAATGTACTTTTGATATTTGTACTTATTCAAGAAAAGAAATATTATTTCTATAATATATGACAATGAGTTTCTTGCTCATTGTAGTAGGCCTAGCACATGTCAAAGTGCTATAGGTGAGTCAAATAGTCAAGAGAAAATATTGAAGGCCTTAAGGGCATGTTACACTATGTAAAATATATATTAAAGTCAAAGGGAAACCTCCAAGCAAAGTCAAGTCTACTCCTAGGCAAAGGCACCTTCAAGAAACTCCTCCAAGCAAGCTACAACACCATGGAAGAACATGTGATGTCTGCTCAGCAAAACAGTCACCAAGCAACCTTCTAAGTCGGCCTACAAGCAACTCTTTAAGTCGGCCTACATACAACCAGTCAAGTCGGCTTAAATGGAGGGACAATCATCTATTTATAGAGGTTGACCACTCTAAAGACAATGCATCAACTTGTGCTCTGAAATATGCGAAGAAAAGACATGAAAGATACGAAGAAAAAGGGTCTTAAAAGGCAGCGAAGAGAAAGGGTACACCTTTGAGAGCTAGAAGTTTGTTTTAGGGCTGCCACAGTGACACGTGTGAAGAGATCTAAACGCTGTTCCTATGCCTAGGACAACAACAATACAGAAACACTTATCTACCTTCGTTTGGGATGAAACTAGGCCTACTAGGCCTCCTCCTCTAGCGTGGAAGGAAGACACTCAAGCGAAGAAGAAAGGAATACAATATCTAGCAATACTCTCCACACATACAAAAGATTAAGGCAACAGAACAACAGTATAACAGAACAGTCATACACTCAAGGAAGGATCTCGGTTGGCCAAAGATATACTTGAGCCAGGAATAAAAGAGTAACACTTCATTTAGGAGACTCATTCAAGGAAGGTCTAACTCTAGACAAGAATCATATCAAGAAGAAGAAGTGTCGGAAGAAGGAGGACGAAGTGCCGGAGAATAAAGTGTCGGAAGAAGTGCTGGGGTACATGGTGGAGAAAGGAGTAAGGACTTGACTTGTGCTTGGAGGAACTCTTAGTCAGGGGTCTAGGGTTTGGAATTGATCAATAGAATCTTCAATAAGAGAAATCTTACGAAGGGTTTTCCTCTCAAGCAGGGTTGCGTTGGGAGCGGCCCCCCCCCCCCCCCCTCGCTCCCGCTCCCAATTCGCGCTCTGAGTGGGAGCGGCTTCAGAGCGCCTCGGGAGTGCGCTCCCTAAAAAAAAAAGCTCCCTGCCTTTTCGGGAGCATTTAGTCTTTTTTGCAATTTTTTTTTTTGTAGTAATATTCCAAATGCAATTTTTTTAGAGAAACAAATAAGTTTTGAGTGGGCAGCCTAATGATCAAGCCTATGGCCCTAGTATTGATATGCGATTCATGGTAATGTTAAATTCTTACAGTAAAAGTGACATTCTCCTTAATCTTCATTTCATCCTTTTACTTAAATTTTTAACATTACCATGAAATGAATCGGGATGTTTGAGAGTGGTTCCGACCTCATTGGATTTCATATGGAGAAAACTAGAATTTTAGATTTCATTCGAAATCTAGCAGACTTATCAGTTTTTCAGGATTCAGGATTGGGGGGATTGCAATGTTTCCATTGGATATTGTCATGTATTAGGGTATGGAATTCGTATTTAATCAAGAGCACCAATCCCTCCAAATGTACGCATCACTCAAACAAAATCTTGACTTGACATGCTATGCTTTTTCTATTTTATGTTAACGCTTAGAGGGTGATATTAATGACAAAGATCCCTATACAGATCCAGAGGTAATGAGAAAGATACCTCTGGATATTAATGCTTAGAGGGTGATATTAATGACAAAGATCTTGATTTTCCAACAAGACTAAAAATTAGACATTTCTCGTGGTGGCAAGAGGCCCAAGCATTAGCAATAGATAATAGATTTACTTGTATTTTCTAGTTTCTAGTAGTTTTTATAACTATTGACTCTTTCATATTTATTATGATATTTTTTGTAAACAATATATGAC
>APFE030272183.1:54058-64751 GCA_000404065.3 Pinus taeda
ATATATAACGAATCCTACGTGTCCTGTTCTGGGGGGTCAACGTATCTGAATCCGACACTCGAATCCTTGTATCCTACGAATCCCGAATCCATGTGTCAGGTTACTTAGGTTGAAAGTCTTTTTGTCGTCATGTGTATGTTCTCCCTATTTTATAGGAGTCCAGTATGAGTTAATTGTGAGTTGTAATTAGACAACTCAGTTTACTGAGTTAAGTTTAGTTAAATTAGTTCTAAACTGTTTGAGGAACTAATAGTGAGTTAACAGTGAGTTGGATCATTAATGAACTCAACTAGTGCTACTCTAGTTAACGAAAGATTCACTCATCAAAAACTCATGCATGTCGAATCAGAGAAAGACCCAATTGAGACTAGAGTGCAAGGACAATGTACTATTTGTTGTATAATTTTCTGAGTTGTACAAATGGTGCATGCAATCAAGACCTGAACCTAGAAGGGATTGTGCAGTTTTGGATGCATTGATTTCCCTTTAAGATGGGCTAATCAGCCATAGGAATTGTGCAAGGAAATAGGGGCTTGGAAAGCTGGAGAATTGGCTAAGTGTTGGCCAAGAGTTTGCTTGTGAGCTGGAGATTGATTTTACTGAGTGTTGGGATTGTTCTTGAGAGATCAAGCATTGTATTATCATCTTGGATTTATGATTAATGCAATAGAGATAATGGGGTTTTGAGTTGTGGCTTTCCCCAGATATTTTTTGTGTTATGTGCCATTGATGTTCTTCCTCTTGTCGATTATTGTTTTGCTCAATCTTTATGTGCTTCTGCTATAAAGAGTAGAAATAGGTTTTTGTCTCTTGTTTTAGTAGATTACATGAGCTTGTTTTAGTAGGTTTTTGTCTCTTGTTTTAGTAGATTACATGGTATTGGAGCTGGATTGATTTTTGGGTTGCAAGTTTGCAGAGAAGATCTGAAATTTTTTGTGCAAAATTTTTAGAAACAAATAGCAGATCTGGATTCCTTTCGAAAAAATACCCAAATTCAAAAAAACGATCGGCTGAATCAGAGTTCGGATGAGGGAGATATCGCTAATTTAAAATCAGCTCTTGTTCTAGAAAATTTCGTAACGGCGGGATAGAGGAAGATATGGTGAGCCTTGCTCTTCTTGGACTCCCAAAGAGTTGGCATAGTTATCATCAATGGTCGGGAGAAGTTGCCAGATTGGGAACGATGATTTTGGATTTGATGCAGGATGAGATCAGGAGGAATACCAGAGATGGGACCTCTTCCAAGGAAGTGGAAGAGGATTTTGCCTTAGCGAGTGAGGCAAAGTGGGCCAAGAGAAAGAATTCCCAAGGCGAGGAGGGCGGAAAGAAGATGGACTTGATGAAAGTCAAGTGTTTTCACTATCACGAGCACGAGCACTATGCCAAGAATTGCCCACAAAAGAAAGCAATCAAGAAGGAGTCGATAGTAGCGGCAACAGGTGAAGCTCTAGTTTCACAATTCAAACTTGATTTCACTCTCATTGCATGCATGGTCGGCACTGCCATGGGAGGCGTGTGGTATCTTGACAGTGGTGCCTCATTGCACATGACAGGGAATAGAGATCTCTTTTGTGATTTTGAGAAGAAAGACCTTAAGTAGAGCATAGAGTTTGGAGATGACGAAAGGTATAGAGCTATCCGGGATCGGTACGGTTACCTTTCAGAGGGAGCCTGGCTCCCTCTCAGGATCAAAGATGTGATGTATGTTCCAGCACTAAAGAAGAATCTTATTTCAGTCGCGGTATTAGAAGACCGTGGCTATGATGTGGTTTTTAGTAAGGGAAAGGTTTTCCTAGACACATCACCACGAGACTGGTGAAACAGATCGGTGCATGGGTCAAGAACCTATATGTTCTTGAGGTTCAAGATGCATGCAAGGCAAAGGTTACAGACTTGGTGGTTGAGAGAGAGAGTAAATTACCTCTCAACATGCAGCCCCAGAAAAAGCCTCGGAAGTAGCTTGAGGAAGTTGAGGAGCAGCTACAACTAGAGAAGTTGAGAGGAGACCGAGTGGAGAGATCCACTCAAGCAGAGACGGAGTCTCAGAAGCAGTCTCAGACAATTGTGGAGCAGCCACAATTGGAGAAGCTGAGAGGAGACCAAGTGGAGGCATCCAGTCATGCAGAGACCTCCAGTAAGAGGAAATTTCGAGCCAAGTGGGCAGAGGGATCACATGCAGCCATACCTCTAGGTGTGAGGTGGGGTGATGTGAAGTGACAGTCCCAAGAGGTTTGAAATTGGGCAGGGTCCATTGAGAGGTTTTATCTCATGGATTGTACCTTGCTATGGGAGCCCAAAGTACATAGTAACGGGTGGAATCAGTGCGATTGATGCAATTAGAAATTAAAGTGACAGAGCCTAGCACAGTCAAATATTGAAGAGCACAGAGAGGGTTGACAAAAGTGCAAAAAGGCAGAGTCAAAAGAAGCACAGTTTTCAGTGGACAAAGGCAATAGCAGTCAAAGACTTTGATGACAGAGGCATCATTCTGATTCAGGTTGGATGTTTTTTTGTTTCTAGAGTTGCTGGAGCAACAACACCAGAGATAAGTGTTGCATGCAAAACATTCCAAAGGTTCGGGATCGGGATCGAGTTGAATTTCTTTCTCGTTGAGAGGGAGTGTTGAAAACAGCAACAAGAAATTATAAAAATAGAATCCAAAAATTCCAATTTAATTTGTCCTTGAATTAAACTGTGAATTAAAATCAAATTTGTTTCTCATAGAAACTTGTAATAGTTAACTAAGTTAAGTTGACTTAGTTAACTTAGGAATTTTGAGTTGAAAGTCTTTATGTCGTCATGTGTATGTTCTCCCTATTTTATAAGAGTCCAGTATGAGTTAATTGTGAGTTGTAATTAGACAACTCAGTTTACTGAGTTAAGGTTAGTAAAATTAGTTCCAAACTATTTGAGGAACTAATAGTGAGTTAATAGTGAGTTGGGTCAT
Source organism: Pinus taeda (assembly GCA_000404065.3). NCBI lineage: Eukaryota > Viridiplantae > Streptophyta > Pinopsida > Pinales > Pinaceae > Pinus > Pinus taeda. Next base: position 57,006 of record APFE030272183.1, read on the forward strand.
TAATGAACTCAACTAGTGCTACTCTAGTTAACTGAAGATTCACTCATCAGAAACTCATGCATGTCGAATCAGAGAAAGACCCAGCTGAGACTAGAGTGCAGGGTTAGTGTACTATTTGTTGTATAATTTTTGAGTTGTACAGATGGTGCATGTAATCAGTGACTTAACCTAAAAGGGATTGTGCAGTTTTGGATGCACTGATTTCCCTTTAAGATGGGCTAATCAGCCATAGGAATTGTCCAAGGAAATAGGGGCTTGGAGAGCTGAAGAATTGGCTAAATGTTGACCAAGAGTTTGCTTGTGAGCTGGAGATTGATTTTACTGAGTGCTTTGTGAGCTGGAGATTGATTTTACTGAGTGCTGGGATTGTTCTTGAGAGAACAAGCATTGTATTATCATCTTGGATTTCTGATTAATGCAATAGAGATAGTGGGGTTTTGAGCTGTGGCTTTTCCCAGAGATTTATTGCGTTATGTGCCATTGATATTCTTCCTCTTGTCGATTATTGTTTTGCTCGATCTTTATGTGCTTCCACTGTAAAGAGTAGAAGTAGATTCTTGTCTCTTGTTTTAGTAGATTACATGAGCTTGTGAATCTACAAATAATTCTACAGAAATAACAAAGTTGGGATCGACTAAAATCCCCCACACTTCTCTATCTCAAAAAGCTATTCCTGCTTCATTTTCCCGAAGTTGGGGTCAACTAAAATCCCCCCACTTCTCTATCTCAAACAACTAAATACCTTACAGGTATTCCTGCTTCATTTTCCCAATCATCGTTAATGCCAAATGGGGTGTTCTTGGCTAGTTGTAGTTGGTGGTTCAGTTCTCTTTGGCTTCCATAGATAGCACTACACAATGCCACGTGCAGAAGGAAAATGTTATGCACAATATGCCCAGTTTATTGGAGAAAGTGTCATACATAGCACTACACGATGCCCTGTGCAGAAGGAACTAGTTATGCAACCTATGCTCAGTATATGTCAAGTTATGCAACCTAGGCTCAGTATATGTCAGATGGGCACAATATGCCCAGTTTATTCGAGAGAGTGCGCACCATCCTACTAAACAGGCTATAATTTGCTTGCCTACAAAACAGTGTACATCTACTTTAATCCCTATCTATTAAGACCGGAGAGGGATTAAATTTCCTGGGTTAAACTCTTTAAAGTTTTAAACATTATTTTGAATGTTTTACATAGTGTAGATCCATCTTAATCTCTAATATATTAAGAATCCCTAATGTATTCAGCGTAGAGAGGTATCAAAGATTTTAATCTCTCTTTTCTTTAACAAAGTCATAATTAAGATGGAATTATATTGAATTGTATTCAGCAGAAAAAAATTAATTTCATTTAATTTGTTAATATTGATTTTTTTGTAATGTATATATCTACATATATACACGATAAGGAGATTTATTTCGTTATTATTATTTTTTAGTGGATGTACAATAAATAAGATTACGTCAGCCTTACACCCAATAGTAAGCGATGGTCTCTTCATACTGGGCTCGAGAATGCCTGAGTGCGATTAGCAAGAGGACTTCGTCGTCTATCAGCGTCACTGACTCGGCTGAAATATGAACCAAAAAATGATCCCACTGTACATAAATATATGGATCCAGAGGTTTTAATCTCCCCAAGATTTTGGATCGAAATGCGATCCCTCTTTCTTTGTAATTTTGTGTTTTACTGGTAGAAACATGGAGCTGGCATTCTTTGGTTGACCTTTGAACTTTGATCTTCGAATACAGAGGTTGAAATTTGATATTTAGAAGCAGAAGTCCAGCTAGGTGAGAAATTACGAGGGGAAAAATCCTAAACGAATAGACCATGGTGATTAAAAATTTGTGAATAGTCAATGTGGAACTCCAAAGATATACTGAGAACATGGGTTTAATACTCATCTAAGTTAAAGCTCTAAGGTTCTGCAGCTCAAAATTAAAACTATCTTTACCTCGTATAGTTCTTTCTCTGTTTTTATGGAATACAAACTACAGAGATGTCAAAAGAATCCATATAAGAAAGCATAATTGCATCGATTCACCAAATGGGTTGCATAGAACTCAAACTGCGTAGCAGGGAATAGGGGGAATATCAACATTCTGAGGTATACTATGCTCTAAACTTCCTATAGCTCGTTAAATCTACGTGAGTTTTTATGCTAAAGCCCACATAATCAAATCTCAAACTTTAAATGTAAAGGGGGTAAGATAGCAACTCACATCATAAGCTTGAACTTGAAATCCTGCTCTGAGGAGTGAGGAGGCCATGCCCAGCCCCATGGAACCTAGTCCAATGAAACCCACCGTTGCAGACGCCATGGGTCGCTCACTTCACTTCTGGAACTCCTCACCTGATTCTGCCGAGAAAAAAAAAATCAAATGAACATAAAAATGAAATGGACTTTAAGCACACTATATTTGCTTTGCATTTCTGATTCATATTCCATACCTACTGTTCCTCGGAGATGAACAAATCACTCTGTACACAAAACAAATACAAGCACAAAAACATGTTGTATGCGTGGACGCTGTATATATAATTCATATTTGCTTGAAGCTGACACGGATCCACGTGATACTCATTAAAAAAAAATCAACTCACGATGCGTGTTTCGATGAAATTTAGATATTTTTTATTTGATTTAATGCATAACTTATATTTGTTCGCGTAATTTTGTAATTTTTAATTAAGAACGTAAATCTAAGACGAAAGCCTGGTTTTATCTATCTTTAATTTCATTGGATCGCGGTTAATTACGCAAATGCTGTGATATCTGAAAAATATTAAAAATTTGTTTATGTTTCCCATGATAATGGTAGGAGTGCTTCAACATCACATTAAATGCACTTCCGTGACATTAACCCTTAAAATATTGCAATAACATAGTGTAACTCAGTAGTCTATAACGCGACTTTTTGAAAGCTTTTTCGCCTGATTTTTCCGGTCAAAATCCGGGAGCAATTCATTGGAATCCCAAGTTTGATAGCTAGTTTCTGCACAATCAATGGCTCCCAGGGGTTTTCCAGGGTGCTGAATCCAAATACGCAGTTAAAAAACCATTTTAACTGCTAAAAATCAAGATTTAACCTCATTTCTTCGGCCAGATTCCGTCACCGGAATCTCCAAAAAGTCGCATTATAGACAACTCCTAGTGTAACTGTCATAGTAGCCAAAAAAAAAAAAGATTAATTTAAGCATGACTTGGGAGCATCCGTGATCAGTCAGTGCGGTATTAGAGTTATAAGTTTTGCATTTTTAGGAATTCTTTGTAATTACAAGTTTGAGTTGTGACATAATGGTAGGTTTTGTGGATTTTATGTTAAATGAATTGTTTTTAGTGTGATTTTTTTGGATTTTCTGGTGCTGGAATCTGGCAGAAAAAATTGAGGCGAAATCTTAATTTGTGTTATTTAAAGTAGTTTTTTCACTGTATATATGGATTCAGCGCCCTCAAAAACCCCTAGGGCACCTTGATTGTGCAAGGTTACCCATCAATTGTGATTTCTTTAAATTCTTGTCAAATTTTGGAGAAATTAGACCGGAAAAACCTACCATAAAAGTTTCCAAAAAAGACAACTCCTATGTTAAATTGGTAGTCAAAAACATATTTTAAACAACAAAATCATAAGTTGACTAAAAATTGTTATAAGTTTTGCACTTTTGGAATTTTTTTGGTATATTTTCTAGTTGAATTTGTTTATAATTTGGTAGGGATTTGTTGGAATTACAAGTTTGAATTGTGACATAATTTCAGGTTTTCGGGATTTGATGTTAAATTCATAATCAAAAACATATTTTAAACAACAAAATCATAAGACTAAAAATTGTTTTGTTGAATTCACACCAAAAACTGCAAAACATTTAATAATACCCTTATAACATGTCTGGAGTGTGGAAAAGGAGATGGCCTAGAAGTTATTCTTATTAAAGAACTATTCATGAATTAATTTTAGGAGATTTTTTACAAAGTATTATTAGAATTTGGTGAGATAAAATGGATATAAAAAATATTGACATGAAATTGAGTATTAGATTTTAAGATTTGTGATCCATATTGTAAAACAAGAGAGAGTCCTTCGGATTAATCATATTACTAGGATTTGGTCGACGTTTCGAACCAGCTAATATGGTTCATCCTCAGAACAAAGGTGAAAATTTCCATAGATCCTAATGAAATTGAGTATTATTAATAATTCAAATTTAAAAATATTTAAAAATCTATTGTAATTTTAGTAAAAAAATAAATTGTAATATCTGAAATTTTAATTATTAATTATAAATTAAAATTATTAAAATATTAATAATAAGAACAAAATAATTGGGAAGAGAAGTCAAAAATTAAAAAATTATTATCTGTTTTTTTATATTTTATAAATATGTTTTCATATTATATCATAATATTGTTAATGTAGTAAGAGGAGTGGAGATACTTAATAGTGATTTGTATATGATACATTTTTAGTAAAACGGTTTCAATAATTATATTTCGAAGATTTAAGAAGATATTGGACAACTATCTCAATGTTATTGAGAGAAAAATCCACAACCCAAAAAGCAACAATTATAAGTGGAATGTTATCCACCAAGTAATATAACAAATAGCCAAGGTCCTTGAATTCCCTCTACATAATTGTTGGAAGACCTTCAATTATCTAGGTTATCGTGACTACACTCACATACATGAAGACCTTAGACTGGACATCAATCCTACAAAATATCATAAGCAAAATGATTGATTAGGGGTCATAATGGGTCAATCCATTAGGCAAGGTAGTCTTGATAAACTATGTTTTATCCCTCATCGCTCTAGAAAGAATAATGCAAATCATAAGGAAGGAAATCAAAAGCTTTTTGTTTCAAGAAGGAAAGGAAACACACTAAAACACGTCATTTAGTAAACTAGAACATACTAAGAGTGCCCTATGATGAAGAAGTGTTGGCAACAAGAGAACTAACATAAAATGAATCAAGCATTGGGAGCTAATATATATCGTGGTGATATATATTGAGTAAGTCAAAGTCGTGGAAATAAGTATTAATGAAAAAGAACATTTAAGAGGGTGAGACAATTTGGTCAAATGGAGCAAGACCAATATTTTTAATAAACTATGAAGTAGAATAAAAGAGTTGGGTCAAAGATTTAATGATAAATTAGCACGAACAACCGAAGGATTTGATAACAATACCATGTCAATCATCAAGTTGGCAACTTAGAATGGGGGATTTAGAGTTTTGAGAGTGTAGAGAAGCATGAAAGCAATATATTGTCTTCTTTGAGGGAGCTTCAAAAGGAAAATCCAAGGTTGGTAGGTGTGGGGAGGGGGAGAAGGATCATCTTTGAACCTAAATGAAGGAAAGAAATTAAAATTGCATGGGGGATGGGGATCTGAATCAATAATGAGGTAGAAGCTTTAACATTATATAAAGGTTAAAAGACCAAGGGTTCGAAAAGCAATGATGGTGGTGGGACTAGGAATAATTCTAGGATCTCTACACCGCAAAGTCCCTCCAAAGAACTTCAAACTCTCTAAAATTTCAAATGATGTGTATAATATTTTGATGAGCCCATGCCATGCAACATTGGTAGGATAACAAATTAATATACTAATGTCACCCCCTTCACTTCTACGTCAATCCTCTGGTGCAAGTGATTGATCATTGTATGATGGTAGAAGTGAGTGATGCATGAGGCTTTGTTTGGCTTGCGATTGACATATATGTAGAAATTTACAGGGTAAGTTCCTCAGACAGAACACCAGAAGGACACCGCTCACAAACAGATCACAGATCAATACACCAGTATTTTGACGTGGTTAAAACCCTCAGAGAGGGAAACAGTCCTCGGCCTGCGCCAACGTGGCTACTACAGGCAATTTATTAATAAAAGAATGAAAATTTACATAAGCTTCTCTCATGCACGGTTAACCTACAAATGACCCTCCATGCGCTTTAAATAGAATTCATGGACCAATCGGGTGTCAAGCCACGGATCAAGTGTCGGTATACCGAGGAGAGAATGAACCGTCAGATCACTACACATCGTGATCGTCGGATTGTAAGTTACAAATGTACATAGTAAAGAAACACACTTTACCTAACTCTATACTAGACCAAGTTATACTTAACTATTCCTATGTGTCGGAATATCCTAACAATCGTCCATGAGGAGAGAGGGCCTTCATTACAGTCCGACATTCATGAGACCGAGCATGTTGATGCTCCAGCATATGTGACATATCCGAAAGGCCCCAGGGCCTTATTTGCAACTACACGACGAGTATTATCTCCACGTCAGGTGGAAGGGGTCTCGTTGACATCATCACCAGAGAAAGTATTATCTCCACGTCAGGTGGAAGGGGTCTCGCTTCCATCTACAGCACAGGCACAGAGTCAGGACAGGGGCAAGAGACCCATGGTTGATGAGGGTCCTTCAGGAGTTTAGGATACCGGTATCATTAATGTTGAGGCTAGTTCACCCAGCTCAGAGCTTAAGGAGATTATCCAAGAACAAAAGGCCGAGAATGAGTCGCTGCAAAAGAAATTACAGATGGCTAAATGGGTGATCAACTACTTAGAGAAGCGCAACAAGCAGTTGGAGGATGAGCATGAACTTTATGAGCTACGCAAGATTCATGAAGACCGGGAATTGGCTCGTAGGAGACCCGGTAATTTGACACCTATTGATCGGGAATCAATGCTCATCCGGGTCAACACTCACTTGGAAAAGTTGTTGGCAAAGGCAAACAGGGACAAGGACATGCTTCGCCACATGAAGACTCACTATTGGGCTCGCATGCATGTTTACAAAGCGAGAATGAAGGTCCTCAAGAGGCGTTTGAGCAAATCGCTAAAACAAAAGAAAAGGCCCGATCCCCTTCGCGTTTTGGCTGAGGCTTCACTAGTTGAGCATGATACATGATGGAGGATCTTCACTCCAATTTTGGGCACATTTGGAGAAAATTTTGTCATTTCAAAATTTTTGGCTTGCAAAACAGGGTTTTAGGTTCTATGCGTCGCGCTCAGCACGCGACCCACAAAATGGAGAGGTCCAAATCACAAGTGGCTTACATTTTTGGATTTTTCATGATGAAATACACATGCTCAGAAATTTCCAAGGCATTTAATCAAGTTTTGGGTGATCAAAAGCTCAAAAAACATCATGAAAATCACCTTTCTGCCACTTTTTGCATCAGCAGGTAGTACTTCTAGGAGAATTCACTTTTGGAGGGTCAAATGGAGACCAAATTGAAATATTCAACTTGTGTTGGAAAGTAGATATCCAGACCTTTGCAACAAGCCCACTTGAGCACAATTTGGAGGTCAGGAAGTGCCCCAAAAGTAGCTGCAAAGGCGCGCAGCACACAAGGCTCAGGCGCGCGGCGCACAAAGCTTTTTGGTCAAATTTTCACTGTTCAGCTCAGAAATTCGCCCAGTTTTGACTAGTATTGACTTGTGATGGGATTTTTCACCCTCCTTGATGTAATTATTGGATATTTATGTTGTTATGACACTTATTTACCTATTCTAGATGGTTCATTCATAAAATAGCAAAAATGTAATGAATGAATTGGTTTCCTAGCTTATAGAGGCAAATTGTTTTGACTGCCTAGATTGTAGTGCTTAGTTTAGAATTGGTTGAAACAGATCCTAGGATAATGAGTTCAACCCCTAGAGGCAAGGGAATGTGTTAGCTTGCCTATATTATGTATTTTCTTAGTCATTTTCAGGGTTGGACTCTT
>APFE030272183.1:71261-155864 GCA_000404065.3 Pinus taeda
AACATTAAGAGATCTATCATCACCAACATATATATTTTTGGTGTTACAATCATTTAAAGAAGAAAACATGGCTTTGTTTTTGGCCATGTGATAAGAGGCTCCAGAATCACTGAGCCACTCATGAGAATGAGAAGAAGAAGATACATTTAATGCATAACCAGACTGAGATGATTGACAACGACATGCAGAAAGTGCCATTCCTGAAGATGAAGTTGAAGTTGAAGTAGAAGAATGCTCCACATGGATGTATGTTTCTTCATTGCGGCTTCCAAGGCTTCCATCTTTCTTAAAGCATTTAGATTCCTAAGTGGCCATCACGATTACAAAAGTTACAATGTCTAATCAGTCCCTTCTTCTTTGTTTTATTGTCTATCATTTTGCCTGAAATATCTTTTCATTTTGAGGCTGAGTTTGCTTAGGCACCCTTGTTGGTTTAGGACCATTCTTTTTGGGATATGACTTCTTTTAGATTCTTTAAATTTGGTTGTTGCTGGGCGGCTAACGCTTTCTTGGAAGAGTTTCCAAGATTAAGAAGACCAAGGTGTAAGAGTTTTTCTTGTTCTCTTATTAAAGAATCACAAAAAGAGTCAAGGAAGGGGCCTTGTAGTCTTTTCCTTGACAAATGAAAGCTTCCCTTGTAGAATGGAAGGTGGAAACAAATACAGAGTAGGCTGGTCCCAACTTAGTAAGGATGGAATAAATAAGGTTACTATCTTCTTTCTTAACCTTAACACCTTCCAAAAGATATCTAAGGGTCTTGAATTTGGACAAGAAATCTTCAATGCAAGAAAAATTATTAGGATCCAATGTAAGCAACTCATTTTCAAGTTGATGGGCTCTAATTTCATTTTTAATCCCAAAAACTTTAGTGATTTGTTCTAATGCTGCATGAGGAGTATCAAGATCTACAATATGAAATCTAAGATCAGGAGAAATAGACATCCCTATCAAACCACGTGCTTGATCTTGTCTATTTTCCCATTTTGCAACCTTGTCTTCATCTGTTGGTTTCTTTTCTTGGCCCGTGGCTATTCTGTAGAGACCTTTACTTCTAAGTAAATCTTCCATGTATGATGCCCATTGGAAGTAGTTAGTGCTGTCAAGAATGACTTGGCATGGACTTTCCATTTTTTTTTAAAAACTGAAGCTAAAGATGCTGAAAGTAAGTGTTCCAATGGATAGATCTCGAAAAATTAGGTTGTTTTAAAAAAAACGGCTCTGAAAAGGCTTCCGGATGAAGAAGTTATGGCTTTTTGAAAAAAAATTGTTGAAGTTGCCGGCAAAGTGCGCGAATGTGCGGGAATGAAAAAAAACGCCCCCACAAAATGGAGATTTGAAACCAAGACCTCTACTCTCTTAAAATAGCTTTGAACCAATTGATCTATACAAAAATTTGAGAGAGAGAGAGAGAGAGAGAGAGGGGGGGGGGCCTTTGGTTTGCGTGCTTGCCTTGAGAAACCTCTTTTTCCCTACAAAACACAAAACACAAAACACAAAACCCAACACGGACATGCAAAGAAAAACGAACCTTATGGCTCGAAGTTAGCTTTACCCAAAAAACTAAATATTTAAAAAAATTTAGCTTTAGCCGAAAAACTAAATATTTTTCTCAATGTTTCTGATTTTCCGAGATCACACTAAGGTGCAGGGAAAAGAGCATACGCATGAAAAAAAATCCTTCCTTTCTGTTTCTGATTTGCCCAGATCGCACAGAGTCGCAGGGCAAAGAGCATACGCAGAAATGAAAGGTATAGATCCGGTTAAAAAAAAACTAAATAAACCGAAACCGAAATAAGCAGAGAGAAAATAACAGTAAACTGCAAATAAAGACTGTATACCTCCAGATCTTAAAAATGACGCAGATAGGGCTACCGGAAACCTTTTCGCGTGAAACGAAAGGGGTTCCTCACTGGAACAGATGCTCCGAACACAACAGAGCAGTCCTCTCGGCCCGAAACCAGTCAGAAACAGTAGATCTAGGAAACGACAGCCGCATGCAGTTCTACCGGCTTCAGATTTGGATCACCAACGGACGCGGCCCTCAAATAGCTCTGATACCATTTGTAAGGATTCTGGACACCACATATTTCCACAATGATATGATATTGTCCACTTTGGATGAATCCATAGATAGAAATTTCAAACAGATCACAGATCAATACACCAGTATTTTGACGTGGTTAAAACCCTCAGAGAGGGAAACAGTCCACGGCCTGCGCCAACGTGGCTACTACAGGCAATTTATTAATAAAAGAATGAAAATTTACATAAGCTTCTCTCATGCACGGTTAACCTACAAATGACCCTCCATGCGCTTTAAATAGAATTCATGGACCAATCGGGTGTCAAGCCACGGATCAAGTGTCGGTAATACCGAGGAGAGAATGAACCGTCGGATCACTACATATCGTGACCGTCGGATTGTAAGTTACAAAATGTACAACGGTAAAGAAACACACTTTACCTAACTCTAACCTAACTCTATACTAGACCAAGTTGAACTTAACTATTCCTATGTGTCGGAATATCCTAACAATATAGCCTGAGTTATTTTCCCCTGTTGTAGATTGTAGTTCCTTCTCCGAGAATAAGTGGTGGCCATGTGGGTTTATAAAGTTTGGAATTCGAATATGACCTAAAATCCCACTCTCGACAATAACATTTTCTCCAAGTGTAAGCAGTAAGTGGAGTTTCTCATTTTGTTGGTTAAAAATTATACATCTTATCGAGAAGAAGTATGCCTACAATGGCACATTTCTAGTATAGGAGTGGATGGTTTGTCTTACATGAGCATAATGAGATGAAGAGAGAAGTAAAGTGGTGTGAAATGGAAACAACATAAACATAATGTCATACAATGAATTCAACCATTCACTAGAATAAAAGGGAAGATGAATTTGAGTGGCACATCCATAAGAAAAATTAAAGTGGGGATTCTTGTGGTTGACACAACAAGTAGGAGTTCATATTAGGAAACACATGGAGCTCAATAGATAGTTGAGAACTTTGCAGCTATTAGCTAGAAGAATTGCAGACCATCTCAAATAATTTTGGCCCAACTCAACCTACATCCAAAAGTGAATTTGCCACTCCATCTTATTAACTTGATCCCATGTGAAGACCCCTCCCTCTATGGCCTCTCTTCAACCGTGGAGGAACATAGGGACACTTTGTGCTCTCAAAATTTGGAATTGGTGAATGACACAAAAGAGGTTATCCCTACTACTACAATTGAGAAGGACAAGTGCTCTGATGAATCTAGAATTGAACCACATGAGGACTTGCAAGCATAAGCCTACCATAGTCATGAATTAATCATTTTATTTTCAATGTTTAATATGTTTTGTCATGTTAATTTTTTACTTAAGCAATATGTAAGGTAGAACATCTACCAAGCTTATGGAGGTTGGAACAAGGAAGATAGACCCCTTATGAAGATGGGTATGCAATTTATTGTTTTGGATAACTGGTTATAACCATCCATTATCTTTTTGTATTACAAAGGTGTTCAATTCAGCCACAACATTTTCTAATATAACTTATACTTGTTACAATGAAAAAGACCACAAGAGAATAATTGAAAAAAAAAATGAACTCTTTTATAATTATGCACACAATTTCAATGATATATCCATCATACACAATACCTAACAAAGAACATATATTCTAGTTAATTTTTAACCATCACATGATAATATTGACAAAACACTGTAATATGAAATTCCAAGTAAGAAAGCGATTAAATTAACATCATAATATAATTATAGTGATGATAATGATTATTGTTTCCATCCACTAAGACCAATCTTGATATAATGGACAATGAGAAAAATGGTAAGAGATAAGTATATATGTCAGAGAAACAATTCCAAGACAAGTGTCTTTTAGGTGTGTTTGAATCAGTAATGGTTATAAGGAAGTAATTAATTTGATTTAATTTGTGTTTTTATGATCTAGGAGATCAAAGAGAAGGTTTTCAAATCTCCATAGTTATAATAAGTCAAGTTTTGAATATTGGTAGTGTTCATATATTTTGAAATGGAGATTTAATGTAAGTATAAGCAAGACATTTTAAAAGACCATATTTTATCCTCCACCTTCTTATTATAGCAAGTTGGACAAATTTTATTTTATTTTATTTTGAAAGTGACAAAACCTATCATAACTCAGTAGTCAATTAACAAAGAAAACAACCATCATTAGCCATTGTCCATGAATGCAAGCCAACTCATTATTATTATTCAAGAAAATCATGCCACCTAAATAACTTAATAGTGGTTTATAAGGGAGTTGTCATGTCCCCAATTTTATTTTCCTCTATAGTACAGTCAGAATGGGTTTCTAGGGCATGTGATGGTCAGGCCACAAGAGCATTATTACATCATCAAGGTTCCCGACGGAGTTTTGAGGATTTTTTGTGGATTCGATGGCATTCGCTTGGCATATTCCATCATCCACAAAACTTTCCTTTCATTTCGTTGCATTCCATCAACTTTCAAAAAATAGCATTATTATGGGGCCTAACTTAATTAATTATACTTGAGGTGGCATTCCGAGAAGATTATTTGATGGAACACCTCGGTGTAATAACTTGTTGGAACCGGAACGAGAAGATCTACATGATGGGATGATGAGAAGTGACTTTCAATGGTCGAGGAGAGTATGGTGGGCGATTTACCATTTTCTTTAATTAAAAATGACTTTAATTAGTCATTTAATTAAGGCAAAATAATTAATTGGAGGAAAAGGCCCAAAAGTGGCATTAAAAAAAATAATAATAATAATAGAAGAAGAAGAAGAGGTCATTTGGAGACATCTTGGATTGGAGAATTCAATTCCCTACCATAGTAACCCCAAGATAGAAACCCTTAGGTGATTCAGTGAGAATGGTCGAGTACCCAACTCTCCCCTCGGTGAATTCATCCAGAATTCACGGGTTACAACTTATTGATTTTTAGTATATTATGGAGGTCAGATGTGGCATTGTTGCAGATCTTTGAGGTTGTCACCTTATCCATTTCCATTTCAGTTGTAGAATTTATTTCCAATTTTGTTGTTGATTTTTTGGTTCATAATGGTGCATGTTATCTATTTAAATTAATGACAATTTTTCTGAAGCAATTATCTGCCAAAAAATATTTGGGATATTACAATGGTATCAAAGCATGATTTTGGTCAGTTGTCAGTTAAAATTAAAGTCGTTGTATTGTTCCTAAAGAATAAAGGAGCAAAGTTTGTGGGTTAAATTTCTTAATCTATTTGTCGAAGAATAATTGTTGCATGTGATTTCTCAAAGTGTCGAAGAGAACATATTGAATGGAGTAATATTGGTTTGCAGGGAAAAAATTATTTTACTGCGCTGAAATTATTTTGTTGGGCTAAATTTATCTTTCTGAATTGAGATTATTTTGTTGGGCCAAACTATCTTGTTAGGCCAAAATTATCTTGCCATGCTAAATTTCTCTTGTTAGCCTGAATTTCTCTTGTTGGGTTCAATTATTTTGTCGCAATTGAATTTATTGGTGAAGAGGTTCTTCCTCGGTATTATTAATAAATTTGGCCATATTTCCTGTTGCGGCATTTTTCAATAAAAAAAATTGTGATTCATCGGCTATCCAACTTTTGTTGGAATTTATTAAAATTTCGGCATAAATTACTTCTGGATATTTTTTATTTTTATTTTTTCTGAAGAATTTTTATTTACTAAGGTCGTACCATTGTTCCATTTATCGTAATTATTTGTGGGATCCATATTTGTCTATTGGTGCCGAGATTATTTGTTGGGCTCAGTTTATTTGCCGAAGCCCTGTTTATTTTTTGGAGCTAGATTTATCTATTGGGGTTGAGTTTATTTGCTAGAACCCAATTTATTTGTCGGAGCCTAATTTATATGTTTGAGGTTTTGCAGGAGATTTCTTTCATTTGAGCCAGTGATTTCGCAGTGGGTTTCAAGACTAAAGATTTGGAGAAATGTGGTACGAATTTATCTTATTTGAAGCAATGCACAAAGCTAGGCTGATAAGGGAACTTGCACTAATTAGGGCTTTCAAGGTCAGCTGGAAATATCCCAATATTTTTATGGGTTTTATGGGTTTTGTGAGAGTTCATGGTTAAAATTTCATAATTTTCTTGGGCAGTATTCAGGTTGTAAATCAACATTCCTTCAGCAATTCATTTTATTGGTAAAGTGGGTAATTCACACCACTTGGTGGGCTTAATATCGGCTTGGAGTTAAGCCAAACCATTTCTGAGTTTTTATGGTTTTCATGTGAAGAGCTCCATGTTAAATTTTCAGAATTTGAGCATTTTTTAGGTAGAAACTTCAGTTCTGATTCAATAACAGCAGTAGTATTTTCTTGGCAATGCGTGCTAATTGTTTAGGCCATTTCCAACACTTGGGTCTACTCCATTTCACATGGGTTTTGCATGCATGCAGTGTGTATAAAACTCATTTGAATAATCTAAAACATGGATCAAACCTTCATAAATTTCCTTAATAAACTAGCAACGGAAATCAACAGATCAGTTTCCAAGTGGATACTTACTTTGCTACAGCAAGAGCAGCCACAAAAAAAGAGCATGAGTTGGGATACAAAATCTATGCATTTGGGATAGATTTGAGATTCAAAGGGTTTTCAGTAAAATCCCTTCTCAAATTGGAAGAGCTTGCTTCACTCCTCTCCAAGGTAGATCCATTAGATGGGAAGAGCTTGATTTGGGCTCTAAAATCATCCATTCTTGCTTTAGTACAACACAAATATTTGGACCATCCATGTATAGGATTCAAATTTCTGGTTGCCTCTTGTATTAATAGTATTATGATGTTGATTGCACCTAATCCCCCTTACAGTGATGGCATTATGAGGAGATTCTTTAGGAGAGTCTTCACACTAATAGTGGAAACCTTTCAGGATTTGGATAATAGTGAGAGCCCTACATTTGGGAAGAGGCTAGAGATTCTATAAGCCATGGCCTTGGTTAGATCTTATGACCTCATGTTTCAGCTAGGGTGTGATGACTTGATCCTGCAAATGTTCCAAATCTTCTTCAACATTAGGAAACATCATCATGACATAGTCATAACAAACATGCAATCCATTTTGTCCTCATGTATGGGAGGTTATGATGCCATTTGTAGGAGGTTGCAGTCTAGATTATTGATCATTTGGAGGAGAGAAAAATTGGTCCCACTTGTTGCTTATGAACTAGCCGAAAGGTTGGTTAGGTAAAACATTGGCCTATTCAAGAGATGATTAACCCAAGAAGAGTTGCGGAGGATTCGTGGTGACCAAACATGCAACAAGAATGAGCTAAGGAGGAAGGATCTTTGCTTCATCTGCAAGGAACCTTGGGGACCTGACCACTCATGCTTGAGAGATGCAGATGAGATGGTAGAGGTAAAGAAGGAGGAGATTCCTTCTAACTTTCAGGATGAGGATTCTTATTTGGATGAGTCCATGGGTTCATACGAAGATGCCTCTAAGGAGCATGAGCATTCATCTGGAGTTTTTGAGAGTAGACCAAATTTGTATTCCTGTGTGTATAGTGAGCAACCAGTGGACCCTATGGGAGACATTCAGGGTGATGAGACATCGGTGATGATTCAACATGAGTAGAATATGGTGGAGCATGAGACAATTGAGGAGGATGATATGCATAGTATGCATAATGAGCATTTTATAGAGAGTCAATTGGAGGTTCATGTTGAGCCCATGACAGAGGAGGATGAGCAACCATCTTTTGGACCAGCCATTGATGAGGAGCATGTAGAAACACCCTGTGTGACACAGGAGTCACCCTTGTTGGAGATTCCTTTGATATTCTCAGTTGACACATTGGGGAAGAGAGTTGAGCATACAATCATAGGGCCATTCGTTGATGAGGCGCCAGGAGACACAGAGATACCCACCATTGATGAGGTGCTGAGAGGCACATCGACCGTTGATGAGGTGCCAGGAGACACAGAGGTACTTAGAGTTGTGCCCGAGTTTGTTGATGTTAGCCACCCACAACAGGTCCATCAATTCCAGGATGTCTTAATATCATTGAGAAAGAAGTCCACTACATTCCAAGAGACCATTCTACAGCGAAACGAGGAACTAGATGGCATGAACAATTTGTGTCAAGTCAGTGGCTAAGTTGACTCACATTAGGGAACAGTTGGGTTCCCTAATAGTACGTCTACAAGAGTACACATTGGAGCATTGGAGTAGCCCTCTTCAAGCATACATAGGTGGGGCTAATAGCACTGTTGGGGTTGTTATGTGTATGGGTATACATACATTCGATCCTTCCCTTGGGGTTGGATGACGAGAGATATTGAGTTGGTATTGCACAGACAACTAGAAGGGTGGTAGACTAGGGGAGCATGGAATTCCTCGTCAAATGAAGGAGATGGTGGTGAATCCATCTTTGGGTCTAGCCATTGATGAGGTGCAAATAGATGCAGTGGTAGCCAACAAAGTTGCAACATTTTTAGGCAGAAACCTTCTCCAGGAGTACATAGACAAGTATTGCAGCACAACATGCCCACTTTTGCCCATTATAGGGAGAAGGACAATATTTCTTGGACATATCTTGTTGGGGAACCAAACAAAGCAGCATGAGTTGAGTGTGGACCAACATCATAAGATCAGACTTGTTCCTTATGTTAGAGTCAGTATTTTCATATTGCCGTCAGAGATCAAAACCCCTCTTTTATATCATATTAGGATCCCATTCTAATTTTTTTGTCATTCCACCTAGGTCCTCATTTAAAAATTTACTCATTGATGGTAGCCCTATGTCAAAAGCCCTACTCTCTCTCAAAAATCGATATTTGTTGGCCCACCTTCATGTTCCTTACTGAACATACATTGACCATAAAGGCTCATTTCATCATGTTTTGTGTCAGTCAAGTCCACATGGGGTCTACTCATTCAAGGTCCCATTAGATCACTAGGTTTCATTTCTTTCAAGGTCCAATAATACTCCATTCACTGCATAAAGCCAACAAAAAAAGTATGAGAGTGAGAAAAATAATATCCTTTTGTCATTTAAAAAGGATTGGTAAACATGTGACTGTGTTTTCCCAGGTTCTAATTTTTATTCCAAGTATCAGTTCTACTTTAGAGTGTAATTTTATTTCAATAAATAGAGATGTAATATTTTTTTCTAATTTATGTAATTTTATGTTCATTATATGTAATAAGTTACTAGTCCTAAGTTGTCAGCTCAAAGAACTATGTGCCAACTTCATCCAAGCAAGTTCAAATGTGAAGAGTGCCAATACTCCATGCATCATCTACCTACAAAAAAAAAAACAGAGAGTAAAGGGAAATTAGCAAGCAT
The DNA here is from genome assembly GCA_000404065.3 of Pinus taeda. Classification (NCBI taxonomy): domain Eukaryota; kingdom Viridiplantae; phylum Streptophyta; class Pinopsida; order Pinales; family Pinaceae; genus Pinus; species Pinus taeda. Next base: position 80,592 of record APFE030272183.1, read on the forward strand.
TTCAAAAAGGAGAAATGAAACATTAGAAAGTGGGTTTTAAAGCTAAAAGATCAAATTAATTTAAGTATAAAGGCTTTCCTAGCATCTAACTCAACTCCATTTGCCTCTTAACATTTCTTGAGCAAACCCCAAGACATCATTTTTCACAATTCTGGGCGAAAATCAGCAAAACAGAGCAAGCGTTGCGTGTTCTCTTCAGGCACTACACACTTTCCTGGCGCTACTCACTTTCCACAGGCACTGTGCGTTCCCTTCAGGCACTGTGTGCTTGCCAGAGGCACTACACACTTGCCACAGGTGTTGCGTGTTTGTCTAGGAGAGCTAAAATTGCCTCCTCAGCTCCACCAAAGTTGCATTCGACTTCCCACAAGTAAGTAACCACTGAAGATTACCTGTTTCTTCCTCCTAAAATCATTCTCATGGTGTTTTGAAAATTTGTTGAAGATTTGGTGTTATTTTCACATCTAAACCGTAGTATCTCCCTAAAAACTACCCTTGCACTATCAATTCCTAAATTTTAACTTCCCTACACTTTCATACACCCCCTACACCTTCATTCCCTTTCCCTAAACCCTTTTATCCCAAATACTCTCTAAACCTTTGTACCCAAACCCTAAGTCCTAGGTGCTACAACTACCTATGCTCCCAAACCCCCTACATTGCAAACAATTTCCCCATCCCAAAATCTATCATATTAATACCCCATATCCTCCTCAATTACATACATCCCTTCACCCATCTCCTTCATATTTCCCTTCCCCATTCCCTATTCCAACAAAAAAAACCACATTCCAACAACCTTATACCTCCCTAGGGTTTAATATTAAAACAGTATGGCAGAAGATGAATATAAACCATACAGTGAGGAAGAAGAAACAGAGGTCAAGAAAACAAACAAAGGAGGCAGGATACTCAGATTTGAGCCAACAAATCTCAAGGAACTCTTGGCATCTCCTATGGCTGTGACATCCTTCAAATATATAGGCTGTTATGATTTCTGTGAGCAAATTCAGGCAGTCCAACACCATCCTATGTTGACTAGACTCTTCATATCCAAACTCCAAGACAACCAAGTCACTTTAGAAGGTGTCACTTTTACTTTATATACTACCAATATATCAGCTGCCACCGGAATCCCAGATGTTGGGGAGAAATGGTTTAAACAAGGTGAGTTGGAGAGACATTATTATGAGCCTTTCATAAAACCAAGGTACCGAAATGAAATAAAGGGTTGTTTTCCTTTTTCTCACCTACTAGACAGGTATGCTCCCATGATGAAAATTATCATGAAATACTTTTAATATGAAGGTAGATTTTCTAGGCTTTATTCCTATCACATCCAGATTTTAATGCATTTCACTAGGGTAAAGATGCTCAATATACCCTACTATCTGTTCTGGAGCATTGATAAGATGGCCTACATTGTCCAGAAAAGGGAGTATGAACATCAAATGAAGAGTCTCTTTCATCATTCCCTCATTAAAATCATAGTCCTTTATAATCTCAAACAGCTCAACATTGCGTGGAGTACCTTCATAGCCAATCCCATATTCACTGATTCATCTACTCATAATGTTCAAAATATCCCTTCATCATCTCACCCTTCCACCTCCATTCCTCCATCTCATCCCATAGATCATTCTTCCTAATTTGATCAGTCACCATCCCCATCACCTCCATCATCACCATTTCATGAGCATATTCATTCACCTAAGAGAGATGAAATTAGAGCGCAGGAGTAGATTGAACATGTTGAGGTCATCAAGCCTAATGGGGCTGATTTGGGCACTTTGACATACATTTATCAGAGAGGCCATAGGCAAGTGTTTGCCCCACAAATTGTGGGAGGGACCTTGCCTTCTTCATCAACAAAGCAGGTATAGAAGGGCAAGGAAAAGATGACAGAGACAGAGATTCAACATGAGGAGGAGGACCTCCATGAGACAGAGAAGGATTTTGACTTGGTTGACCTAGGTGAGCATGATGACAGTGAAATCACAAGCATTGTCATCAAAGAAAAAGATGCACTCATCAGGGAGCTCCAGATCAACCTAGAGAGATCAAAATACATCATCTCATATTATGAGCAGGAGAATAAGCAGCTTCAAGCCAAACATGATGTCATGGAGATTAAGCTCATCAAGGAAAAGAGGGAAGCATTGAAATCCAAGGCATTTCTAGATGAGGCATATGATAGGTATGGTGAACTTGAAGAAGAGCAAGAACCTAGAAAAATACCTAGAACTAGAGGGCTGAAAAGAGCTCTAGAACTAGAGAAACAAAAGGAGGCTGAGCTTTCTAATGAGCTCACATGGAATGAGAAATTTGGCATCTTGATCAATGAGAATCGGGAGCATTGGCTTGATAAGGTCAATCAGCATCTAGAGAAGCTCCTAGACAAATCTAAACAGCAAAATGAAATTCACAAGAAGATGGAAAAACACTATGCCAACAGAGAAAGGAATGCCAGGGCAAAACTCAAGGCTACAAAGGTAAAAATTGAAGCCCTAACTCACCAAAAAGAGAAGGAGAAGCTTGACATACTTGCAGAGGCTTCACTCTAAGCCTAGCGACACCAAACATTAGCTCCTTGACCAAATTTGAACTATCTTGGCACATTTTAGCAAATATATATTTTTTGTGTTTTTTAGGCAATTTAAATATCAACTGCATGGTCAAACACACTTTTTTGGGACACGTTTTGCAGAAATGGAAGCCACAAATGGATGTACAAGGATCAATACATCTAAGAAAACCTTGTTTCCAACCCTGGTTTGCAAAACTGGTAGGTGAAAAGGGAAAAATACTAGCAAAAAATCATGTTTTTGCCCTCTTTTTCAGCGAGGCACTGTGCACTTGACAAGTCTTGGGAGAATGAAGTTTTTGAGGCTCAAATCAAACCCATTTTAAAAACTAAAGGAATATTTGGAAACTAGACAGGATAAGCTTTCCAATGAGCTATCCTAGGCTCAATTTGGACACCGGGAAGGCAGGAAAAAGTGGTTCTGAAGATAGGGTTGCGCACTTTCCACAGGCACTACACACTTGACACAAAGATGGCGCACTTAACGGTTGGCCTAATTTTTCACTATTCTTCTCCAGATTTAATTTTCACCTATGGGAAATCAACTTTTTACTGATGTAATTGATATGATAAATTTAATTATGGTCTTTTACTATTACCTAGGGGTAAATACATTAGGTTAATAGCCTTCATCAAGTCAGATGAATCAGTTTCAATGTAATTAGGGATGAGTCACTTTGACCACCCTACATTCTAGCTATCAGTTTAGATTTTGGTGGAATTGCTCCTCTTCTCATGGATTCAACCCCTGAGGTTGGGAGGAGTTTGTTTTTATGTCTATGTCATTCCCTTCTTCACTCTTGGAAGAGGTTGGACTCCATTGGATGTTGTACTAGTGTTTCAGACTTTGGTATGGAATATATTGGATGAGTTGCAACTATTTTAGTGGGATTCCCATGGCATGGTATTTTGATATTGTTTCTTCTTCAGTTACATGTGTGTGAATGTTTTGTATTTTCCATGATCCATTTCACTTCTAAATATGTTATGATTTTCACGGGTGATAAGCAGAATTCATCTTCTATGCTCTGTTTTGGGAAGATCATCATAATTTGTTTCATTTCTTCAATTTAAAAATAATTCATGATTTCCATGCTCTTTTTAGCACCACATCAGTCTAAACCATTCCATCAATATACTACAAAGTGTTAAATTACTTGCCTACCTTGCCCCATTAGATGTCTGCAATTCTGATTTTCTTTTGCCCTGGCCTAGTTCACTCTCTGACCTAATTCACTCATCCAGTGACTACCCCAATCAAATCAAATCAAAACAACCTCTGCACTTTATACCTAGCCTAAAATCCTAATCCATCCAACCCTCTTGGCTATGATTCTTTGAAGAGAGCCCTCTCCAGCTTGGTAGGGCTAGCTACCAAGTCAAAAGATTGGTCTGTGGTTACCTCGACTGGACTCTTCCTCAGCCTTGGAGATCTGGAGGAGTGATAACACCTTACATTGGTGTCCATGCCTTATATTGGCGGGAGATCATGCGTTGGTATCTTATTGATGTAGTATCATTCTTAGTCAGGGGCACAATACAACATGGGCCTTTAGATGAGAGGGTTACTACATGTTTCAGTGGGTAGTGGGATGTGGATCGATAGTTCATTAGTATTACAGGGGCACTAGCCCAACATCAGCAGAGTGGGGTTGATCTGGAACTATGCCAGAGGTTGGATTGGAGAGAGGTGATGAGTTGGTATTCGATTAATGGAGCAATAGTTATAGTTGAAGACAAAGCACAACTAGAGTCATGGGATAGGGATGTTGTTGATTGGCCATGGTGGCATTGGGATCCAAGAGGATCTATTAATAGCAGGTTGAGTCAGAGATGGGATTGGGATCCATGTATTGGGGGATCCCTTCATGTTTAGATTGTATGGAGGCATAGCATGGCACAATGGTTCAAATGGGATCCAAGTATAAGCTTGTAGATGCCTTTGTGGTGGAAAAATATAGATTACTTGAGGGCAAGCAATCTTGGGGCAGGAGGATTTGTCATGTCCCCTTTTTATTTTCCTCTATAGTACAACTAGGATGGGTTTCCAAGGTATGTGATGTCTAGGTCGTAGGAGCAAGATTACATCATCAGGGGTCCCGAGGGAGTTTTTATGGGATCCAATGGCATTCTCTTGGCATATTTCATCATCTGCACAACTTTTCTTTCGTTCCATTGCAGTCTGACAACTTTCAAAAAGTGGCATTATTATGGGGCCTAACTTAATTAATTATGTTCAAGGTGGCATTCTGGGGAGATTATTTGATGGAACACCTCAGTGTAATATCTTGTTGGAACCAGAACGAGAAGATCTATAGGATGTGATGCTGAGAAGTGACTTCCAGTGGTTGGAGAGAGGAGGGTGGGCGATTTACCATTTTCCTTAATTAAAAATGACTTTAATTAGTCATTTAATTAAGGAAAAATAATTAAATGGATGAAAATGCCCAAAAGTGACTTAAGTGAAAAAAAGAAAAAAGAAAAAAGAAAAAAGAAAAAAGACAAAGTCAATGGAGGAGATTCTAGAACAATAATAAAATAAGATGCCTCTAGAGGCTTGGAGATCTATCCATCAAATCTATAAAAGAGAAGGAAGAAGTCACTTAGAGACATCTTGGATTGGAGCATTTGTCTTTGATGTGGATTGGAGAATTCAATTCTCTACCATAGTAGCCCTACGACAGAAACCCTCAGGTGATTCAGTGAGAGCGTGTGAGTACCCAACTCTCTCTTCGGTGAATTCATCGAGAATTCACAGGTTGCAGCTTATTGATTTTCAGTCTATTTTGGAGGCCAGTTGTGGAATTGTTGCAGACCTTTGATGCCATCGCCTCAACCATTTCCATTTTCTTGTATCAACATATTATATATTAATAAAATAAGGTTGAGATTCTGTACATATTATCTTGCTTATTTTTCAATTGTAGAATCTATTTCCAGTTTTGATGTTGATTTTCTGGTTCATAATGGTACAAATTATTTATTTAAATTAATGACAATTTTTTTGAAGCAATTATCTACAAAAAAATTATTTGGGATATTATAGGAGCAAACTTTCACTCTCGCTAGATGCTTATGGGTCTTGGACCATTATTTGTTTCCTCGTGTGTGAGGAAGACAAGCTCTTAGAAAATCAGAAGCAATTTTAAGTTTTACTATAAGATCAAAAGGTAGGTTCAACTTAGACAATATCTTGAAGAAAGGCAATGTCCTTTGTGGTAATAATTGAGGTTACCTTCCATAGGACTGTGCACTTTCTAGTAGCATGTAGCCTTAATCTCATACATGAGACCAAGTACTATACTCGATTACACTTTAACCTATTGCCTAAGAAGTCGAGGCTAGATTCTTTTATCTTATAGTGTTGTAGGATTTGTCAAAATTATAATTATTAATCTAAAAAGATTATACAACTTATTTTTAAGAATTTTAAATATAAATTCGTGAATATATATTGATAAAAGGTTGTAGCAAAAGCTCACAACAAAAAACAACCTTCGAACTAAGCTGAACTTTTAAGGAAAGGTCTTGTCTATATCTAGTAGTTGTTAAACTTCCAATAGATCAAAAGTCTAATGTTCCCAACAATATATACTTGAGAAAATTGATGTGATAAGTTATAGAATTCCAAAAACATATGCGTAAAAAAATAACAGAGAAAAGTTAACTAGCTACAACCTCCTTGCCTCTTATTTTCCCTGTTTACATTTGCTTCCACCAGTGATGTTTGTTTGTCCACTTGAGTTAGTTGATTTTGCGCCTTGGTATTCATCTCTTGCTAAGGAAGGGTTTTGGGCATCGAAAAATCCATGTCATTGTTTTTAGCATGCCTCTCAGTTGATTGTTAGATCAAGAACAACACAATCCATGGATTTCTTGTTCCAAAAAGGTAATATGCTTCTTTTATTGAAGAAGAATGCCCATGCAATCATGTGACAAGGGCGGTGGTGTCTCATCGTAATAAACATTGTATCGTGGTAGAAGAGTGCCATTAAATTCCCATGCCCCATGTTGATACAAGGTTATATGGTGCTTTCATAATATAGTTAGGGGATTTGTTACACATTGTGTGCCAATGATGAGTAAAACCACATTTTTTCCTTGATGACTAAGTTAGCTTGATAACCAACCACTAACTTTTTCTCACATAAAATATCATAGCTATGAACCTTTTAAGATGACCTTTTGTCATGCTCGATCCTTTCAAGAACAGCTTCCGACCATAAATCTAATGGAGACCAATAAAGAAGTGGATACTTAACAATTAATTTAGAATCCCCTACTACGATGAGGTTTAAAATGTTGATATTTTGGTTGGATTTAACCCTTGTAGGAGTGTAGCATAGCTTTTGCCACATTATTGGAGAAAACCTCAAGACTATAGGCATAAGTATAAACTTTTATCGCTCTTAAGACTATAGATAATTTATCCTACATAGCCTAAGTGGGCCTAATAGTTAAGAGTACGTGTTTCCTCCTAAGAGATTATAGGTTCAAAACCAGAAGGGGATAGAGTATGTACACCTTCGTAAACTTTAGCAGTCAAAGTGTTGCGCAAAGGCGAGCCCATTGTCCCACAAACAAGGGAGACTCATACATGAATTTTGTGTTTAACTTAACAGTGACCTTAAAAATAAATTATATATATATATAACTTTAATGACTTGGTTTTACATATTATAAAAAAAATTCAAGTATTTATTTTTATGTCAAATATGAAAATGATAATAAATATTATTAATGGTGTTGTCTAACTATTCTATGTTTTGAAATTTTTGGTTAGAATCCAACAAAATAATTTTTTGTTGGATTGTGAATTTTTGTTATGCAAAACATATTTTTGAATGTATAAATAGATTCAACGCCCTTAAAAACTCTCTTTGCCAAATTTAAGCAAATTCCACTGTAATTATACCAAAAAAAACTCTAAAATCTAAAATAAATAAACTATAACATTATTAATTTTAATAAAAATCAAATATTATATATTTGATTTTCTTTAATAATTTTTTATATATTCAAAAAATAATTTGCTCTTATAAAAATTACATTAATCACTTTTACTTTTAAAAATTATTAATACATTAATAATTTATTATTAGGAAAATATGAAGAATTAACTGAAATCTAAATTTATTCTTGGTAACAAAATTTATATGCTGATGTCATGGTCCACTCTTAAATGTTTAATCTCCTTTTTTTGACGTGTAATAATAAGTGTGACACTGACAAAACGTGTAAGAAAGATCTACTGAATTTTATTTTATTTTCTAGAGAAACTGGAAAAATTAGTGGTCAAATGAAGAAACGTGGAAGAATGATTTACTAAATGAAGGAGACAAATTGATGTACCTTATGTTGAGATGATGGAATACTTTTCTATCAAACAAGGACTGGCTTGTCGTAATCCCTAACACAATCACACCATATTTATTGGTACCACTCGATACTTACAACGTGTTTTACATTGACAGTGTGTTCATATGCACCTAAGTTTAGTGATTGAGCGAAGTTATTCATGTATCTTTTACACTCTCACTTCTTGAAAGGCTAGTGGTGGTGAAAGTTTTTTTTTTTTTTCTTAGTTTATAGAGAATATATATTTGTATTATATAGTTATAATATATATATATAATAGTTGTTAATTGAGTTTATTTTGAGGTAGGAAAAATGATTGCAGTTGTCTATAACGTGACTTTTTGAAACCTTTTCCGGTGGGTTTTTCGGTCAAAATCCGGTAGCAATTTATTCGAATCGCAAGTTCAATAGCTAGTTTCTGCACAATCAAAGCGTCCCAGAAGTTTTTCAGGGTGCTGAATCCAAATATGCAGTTAAAAAACCATTTTAACTGCAACAAATCAAGATTTAACCTCAATTTCTTCTGCCGGATTCTGTCATCGGAATCTCCAAAAAATCGCATTATAGACAACTCCAAAATGATTATTATTATTTTTATTTAAATTAATTTTTTATAAGTAATATTTTGATTGTTAATCGATATGGTTTGGAGTTTTTAATAATTAGTTCTATATAAACATAACAATATAGAAAAAAAGAAAGAAAGAAAATCATTTTAACATTCACGAGGCTAAAGATAGCTTACGGGAGAGATTGTTTCTTCATCTAGTTGATGTATTCAACCATTTTCCTATGAAGTCTCACAATAAATGCTCCTAGCTTCTTGACAAGCCCTTCACTAAATAGATTATCCCAAGATTTAGCTACCATAATATCTGCATAACTTTCATTGTTGCCTTTGAAGGCTTCACAGTCTAAAATGAAATGTTTTTATGTTTCCAATTTTCCAAAAGAACAAAAAATACATACTCTTTCCTCTCACATTTCTTTTGGCCTTTTCCAATGACCTATTTCACAATGAATTTGATGAGAATTAGTCCTTAACCGAGCAATAAGAATTTTGGCTCTCTAAGAAATATGGCCTCTATGTACGTTTTTCTTGATGATTATGAGTGGGATTAAACACTTCAATATAAATATTTTTTCTTTCTCCCTAGCTCCTTATCCCAAGCACGCTTGTGGAACTTATCCATAGCAAAAGCTTTTATCTCTTTATTGTTTATGGGACACACGTTCAAGCAAATACCCCATTTGCTAAACCATTTGTTATTTTGTTGCATACAAGTCTTTTTTTCTTTTGTACAATATGTCATTAAATACAACCTTAGGCCATTTGCCCTCCTCCATTTGCTCATTTTTTATTTTTTTTATTACCTTATGACTTGCACCATAGCAATTGCTTCAATAGGAGCAACCCCTGTTTCTTTCACTTAACAAGATAGCATAAGGAATTGCACTTTTAATTTTGAATTTGTTTGTAATCAAACACTTCTGAATTTTCTCAATCTGTTTCCACTCCATTTCAGATGTACTGCTGACCTAAAGTTCACAACCATAGAGAATCATCAGAATCACTAGAAGCCCAAAAAGAGTTTGAGTGGTTTTCGAGTCCCATAATTTTGCCTCTATACACCTATTTTGAAAGCATAGAATGCTTTCCAACCCACCAAAGTTCTTTTCTTTCTACAACCATCTCAACTTAGATTTTTGTTGAAGTCAATTCCGAGGTATTTGTAATCTGCAACTTCTTCCAAAATGTTGCATTTAAAGTAGAATTCATGCCGGTTATGTTTTTTTTTTTTTTTTTTTTTTTTTTTTAGACAAATCCACTACTTTCGTTTTGCAAATATTGACTTGCATCCCCACCCTTCTACAAAAATGCTCAAGGGATAGTAAGTACTCTTGCAAACCAAGAGAAGATTTAGCAATCAAAATAAGGTCATATGCATACAAAAGAAGCCTTATAACAAACTTTCCCAAATAGATACCATCACCCCGTTGCAAATTCAACCCCTCCTCAAGCTTGTCGATGTATAAACCAAAAAGGGTAGGAGATAGTGGGCAACCTTGCTTGACCTCGATATCACTTCTAAAACTTTCAGAAATGCCTATTGAAGTTCTAATTTTGACTTTCACCTCTTCATACAACCTATGCACAACTACTCTCGAATGTTTAGGAACCTTGAGTTCCTCCATTCTGTGCAAAAGCTTATCTCTAGGAACTGTGTCAAATGCTTGTCTGAAATCAACAAAGAAACAAAATACTTCTTCCTTTTTCTCCCAAAAATTTTCAATGATGTGCCTTAAATTTATACCATGACCAATTGTGGAATGTTTAGGTCTAAAACTTGCTTGCCCTTTAACACACTTATCTCCTTCTTCTGCCCACTTGTTGATTTTATTTTCTAGCACGCTTCCAAATAACTTTGCAAACAAAGGGTTTATCATTATGGTCCTATATTTGGAGGGATTATTGACGTCACCACTCTTGAAAAGAGGTATTTCCAGACTATTTGTCCAATTTGTGGGGAACCCTTGTTGTATGATGTTGTTGAAAATTTTTGTAATGTGAGGTGCAAGAATCTTTGAGCCCCACTTTAGATACTATGCTTGGAGTTCAACTAAATCTTTTGCTTTTCCAACACCATTCTTGATACCCATCTCTACCTCTTGCACCATGAAGAGTTTTATATCATTGTTGACTAGGGGGGGAGGGTCAACCTTGGGATCCTAATCACAGAGTTGTCTTGCATAGTCAAACTGTTTAGAAGTTGTAATACTATTTTCAGTTTGTATCTTTCTCGGTTGGAGCTCCTTCCAAAATAATTTGGGATTAATTTTCCCAAGGAAGATTAGTTCTTCCCTCCTTGACACCATGAAATCGACCTTTTTCTTTCTTAATAGTTGCTTGTAAGCTTTGAGCTTTATGTTATCCTTGTTTGACTCTTTCCACATTCTCCTTGCCTTTTTGCATTCCTCGTCAAACCAAGTATTAACCGAAAAGCAATTTGTTTCAGACTTCTTAATTTTTTCTCTTTTGCACTCTACAAGTGCACTTTGAATTAAATGTGTTAATCCGTGACTATCAAGGCCGTGAATTGGGATTTCTCCTTCTCGATGAGCCGCTCTAGCATCATTTTGAAGGTATTACAATTTTTTGGAGTTAAAAGAATTCTGCCCTTTGGGGGATTTTGTTGAACACACACTGAGTTTTTGACTCTATTTTTTTTTCCTAGTCCAAGAGAAACTTAAATAAATTGGCTTGTGATATGATTTTAAGTGTAAAAGCATATCTCCAATCAAAACTTCCTCCATTTTCTCACGCAAAACATGTGAGCAAATTACATAATCTACTACACTTGCTCCATTGTAAGTATTGCAAGTGAAATTACTGGACTTTTCCCATCTAGTCAAGCCATTACAAATGACTAAATTGAATGCCCCACATAGAGTAAAAAATTGTTCACCAAAGAGATTACAACCCTTGTTCTTTGAAATTCTTTCCCGCTGATGATTACTGTCTTCTGTAAGCCAAATAGGGTCACAATATTCTTTACAACAAAGAATGCTAACTTGTTCACTTGCAGTCCTAACATTGAAATCACCCACTATAAGAACTTCACCTAACTAATAATATGTTGCAATATCTTCTTTTAAGGCTAAAAAGGGATCTTTGTGGTCAAGCCCTCTACTTTTGTAGATTTTTGAAACTTGCAGTGCAAAATAACATGTTACAATTTTGATGTGATTTCCATTTTCTTATACTTTAAACAAAATGAATTGTTTATTTGAGTCTTCTTTTTCTAACTAAATGAGACGACCTTCTTTTTACCTCACTAATACCATGATACCCCTGTTTCCTTTGCCATTCCCCACTGCTTTGTTCCACACTTCCATCTTCCAGTATCCTTCAAACAAAGGTGTCTTGCACCCTTCATGCTCATGCATTTCTATGAGGAAAATTATGTCTCTATCTTCCACAATAGGCCCTAACCCAAGTCCTCGTCTCCATGGATAACCTCTGCAGTTCCAAAAAACTAATCTTAAGGAAACCTGGGTATGACTTGATTGCTATTTATTTTGACATGCAAGACTCACAGTTGAGTCTTTGTCCCTGCTTTCCCATACTAACCTTGCTCCCTGATTCCCTGTTGAAGAGTTTGTTGCCTCTTATTTATTACCATCTTGCTACTCTATTTTGGAAGGAGGTCCAAATCGCACTATCACAACTTTACCTTTATAAATCCATGCTCTCTTGCCTTCATCTCTTATTGCCCTAACCTTTAACATTTCCTCCCTCCTTTCCTCTTGTTGTCGTACAGTTAAATCTTCTTCTAGAAAAAAGCAAGAACCCCTCAAGAGATGCTTCTTGCTTAATATGATATATTTATCATGCAAGCTAGGCATGATGAATTTTATGGGCCTCACCCTCTCACCGTTAAACTTACCCACCCACCCTGCTTGGCATATTTGCCCTTTCCATAGCAACTTGTCTTTCAAGAAGTCCCTTGCAAGGTCAATAGTACATTCATTTTTCCCAAGGTCTTTCATCCCTTTAATAATTATGTTTACTGCTCTATTTTGTCTTTCCTTTATTTCTCTATCTTGCATGTTGTCAACCTGAATGTTTGTTTCTCCTTCCCTATTGGTAGAATTTCTAATAACTTAAGCCCAAGGTTTGGAAATTTTTGTGGAATCTCCTCTCCTTGCTTCTCTTGTTTTCTCTTCATGGTTGTCTATTTGGGCAACCACTTTCTCTTTATCTTAGGATGGTTTCGCATTCACTACCTATGTACTTTCAACTACAGATTTCTTTATGTTTTGCAAATCTGCCTTCATGCGTTGCCATTCTATATTCCCTATGAGGAGAGCTTCCTGTAGCAATGCCACTTGTTCTTTCAAAAATTTATTGTTTTTTGCTAAAGCCTTGTTCTCAACTATTATTATATGAATTTTATAGTCTCTTTCGTGCTCTTTAACTTCTAAAACCTCCAACCTCTGTTTTGCATTTAACAATTCTTTCACATAAAGGTCAGATGACCATGCGAGAGGTGTGGATGTGGGACTATAGAAGGCAGAATCATCAATGTCTTTTCCTCTGGACTTATTGTTGCCACATGCTTGCAGAGGGGACTTGTTTGAGTGCTTATTACAAAGGGCCCTAGTACTTTCTCTTTGAGACCGTTTTTTCCTTGTTTTCTCCCATTTTAGACGAGCTAATCTTAGTTTTAAAATGTTCCGATACTGTTTGGCATTGACCCAACCCACTTCCTAGCTTTGACAGATGAGGCAATTTTCACCCGCCCTAGATCATTTGTTCCCACATGTTCTAAAATTACTTGTCCCGTTGTTATGTTTGAATGCATTTCTAGCTGATTCGATTCTCTGATGCTTGAAACAACGAACTTTGAATTTTTCCCCAAAATTGTAGTTACATGTAGTCTGAGATCCACTCTTTATTTCAAGCCATGGTTGCGTCTCATGGACATATAATCCATCAGAACAAAAAACTGATCAGAACATATTACCCTTGCTGTGACTAGGAATTTTCTGGGCACGAATTTATTTATTTTTACCCACGGAGTAGCTCTCTAGTGGATCTTCTGTAAATTGAATATTCTACTAGATTAAGGTTTTGCTTTTCACTGCGTCTAGGGTTTTCCTGCTTTAGACGGATATGAGTCGCATATCTCTGCTACGTCATTTTCCTTCTCATACCAGATACAACCTGATGTTTTTATCCTTCATTCAATGAGTCACTCATTCAGTCTTTTCACTCTCCGACATCCCCTATATGCACCCTTCTTGCATGCATGTCCTCTCAATAAATGGTTTAAGTTTAACCTCTCCTGAAAAATAAATAGAAAAACCCACAAAGTTTCGAAAGACCTCAAAACCCTCACAACTCATATCGAACTTTAAAAAGGAAAAACACAAACCAAACACTTTAATTATATTGATTAAACAACTTAAAATTACAACTTTTCTAATTTCTATCCAAATTTCAAAAAAATCCATCCAAAAATCTAGCCAAAAAAAATTACATCATTAAACTACTCCATTATCTAAAATTCCTTTTTCACGCAAACCTTTTAAAATGATAGCATACCAATTTTTTTTATTACCTCATTAAACCGTTCCTTTCCATTCCTTCTTTAAACTTACCCTTTTTAAAACTGTCCCCGCAACCTTTCAAAATTATTAGTATGCTTAAATAGTAAAATCACATTTAAATAGCCCCCCGATGGGGATGTTCTCCCATGCGGTAATGACACCTTGTGAAGCGAGCTTGCTCCAATTGCCTTCCATTTGCTATGATGTGTTGAAGGTTTGAAGGTGGGTGTTGGGAAGCGTACAAATCGTTAACTCGTTATAAATCTAGTCTCATGCCTCTCGGGTGGTGAAAGGATGTTTTTGGGGTGAAGGGTGGTGAGGCTACTCCCTTATCCCACTCTATTATAGTGCATATAGAAGTGTTCGCATGGGGTTCTCTCGTGCATGAAATTGAGCTTGAGAGTAATCAACTGTCTTCTATGAGCAGGTGATGAAAGGTATTATGCATTATAGTTAATATATTGAGTACGCATATGGTTTCACTATTTTTCTCAGATTCTCTTCAAATGTGAATTATGTATGTCAGTAGTGGTATTGTTTTGCTGGGGGTGCAACCGGTGATTAATCTTCTTATTAGTGGCTCATGGTGCCTTTGTCAGTATTATGGGATTTGCCTGGTTTCATTTCACGTCGGGTGTATTGGGTTCATGGAGTTTGTCCCTTTGGGATTTATTGGACAGTTATTGTCAGTCACATCCTATGTTTTTCCTCTTATCCTGTTTGAGTCTTATTTTGCATAGTTGGTCAATTGTATTTGCTCCTGTTGAGGGCATGCACACAGGTTTTTCCTTCAATTTGGTATGCTCTTGGGAGCTCTGGGTTTTTGTGTCCTTAAGTTGTTGAGTCTAGATTGGCTCATGTCGAAAATTCCATTGGTTCAAAATCTACCTTAGGGGACCTCACAGATCCGCCTGGAGATCCTTGGGATCACGTCGACCCTCCTGTTGATAGTGTGCAAGACCTTACTCTTATTTTGTCTGATCCATAGTGATTTTCGACCATTTGGGATTTTTTGTTTTTTGCCGCAAAAGTGAGAATGGAATTTTGGTTTCCTTTTTTTCTATTGCAGGCATATTGCGGTCCCTCGTGGAGACACTTTTGGTTTGGGCAAGGAACTTGCTATGAAATGAATTATAATTCTATAGTTAAATGTTGGCATACAACTCCTTTTGGTGGTTGGGCACAAATGTTTTCAATGGGATTATGCACATGTCTTTGGCTCTCCTTCTTCTTTAGCTTAGTTGCCCCTTTTGGACTTGGTTATAGTTTTGTATGGGTGCGGGATTCCTGTGGCATCACAGATGGAATATGGCTCTCTCAGTGTTGTCGTTGGTGGTTGGACGTATTGTTGGTTGGTAAGTTGGGTCTTTTGGTTATGTTTCCAATGCTCACGACTTGTAATTTTCTTATCATTTTGTGGGTATGGTTTTCTCTCCTTTGCAACATGGTTTAAAAAGGTGAAGTTGTAATTACAACCTTTGGGGATGAGAGAGGTATTGCTATGGGATATGGGTCTGGTTACTATGGTTATTACTGTTGTTAGTTTGAGTCTTAATGCTTTGTATTGTGTGGATAAATATGTTGGCTACGACCGCTCACTTATGGATGTATATATGTTGTAATCTTTTTCATTGATTAATAGAAGTTTTTTGCATCATCTTACAAGAAATATATATATTTAAATAGTGAAATAGATCTCACATATCTTGCACATTTATATGTATCTAATATGTTTTGAGTAAATAGTATTTATTCTCTTCACAATAACAATTTTTTTGCAATTACTTCACATGGATTTATTTTTAAAAATAATCATCGGTTAAAGGAGATGGGTGTTAAGATGATTTTTTTTTTAATTGTGACGTGTTCAGAAAAAGTTTAAAGTTCAATAATATTCTTTAGTTTAACTGATAAAAATCATAAATTTAGGTTGTTTGATTTGCAAAGATTGAATGCCTTGGGGTTTTTTAGAGTTTTGAATCCATTTATGCATTCAAAAATGCATTTTAAACAACAAGAAATCATAATTTCACAAAAAATTGTATTTTCGAATTCTTGCCAAAAAGTGTCTATTAGTTAGAATACGTATATATGTATGTAGGTATGTATGTATCTATGTATATATATAGTTAACATGTACAATTCACTATTTTTAGTCTCAAATGTTAGCTCAAGTGCTCTAGAGCCAGAAGTGAAATTTTGTTATATTGTTGTTAGTTGTTGTTGATCATGGGTTTACCGTCCACGAAATGTGGGGAAGTACTCCGTTTCTTGTGCTTTCATTCTAAGTAAAAATAATTGTAAAATTCATTGTTTTTAAAATTTCCAAAAAATATTATTGTAACTATACTTTTTCCCACTGAGTTAAAGTGAACTTTCCGATAAAAATGCATTTTTTTCAAAATTATTAGAATTTTATTTATGAAAAACAACAAAATAGTATAATTTAATAAATTAATGTTCTTGAATATATATATATATATATATATATATATATATATATATATATGTATTCTAACTTATAATCGAATAGACTTTTTACCGAAATCCGGGAAAACAATTTCAAGAAAGAATGTGATTTTTCATTGTTTAAAATGTATTATTGAATGCATAAGTGGATTTAGAGCCCTGAATAACCACTAGGGCTCTTTAATTCTATAGATTAAACAACTTAAACTCAAGTTTTTAAAAAGCGATGATGGATTTTGGTTAAAATTAACTAGAAAAAATATCGTGAAAAAGATCATTTTTTTTAACTAGCTTTATTAACCTTTGATTAAAGGGAATGTATGTAGCTTACTCTTACAAATTCGAACCTGAACATATAGTTTGATAGATCCTCCATAAACCAAATCTCATATTCACTAAACCATTTGACCATGGCTAGCTTTGCAATATAATGGTCTCGCCTCTAACCTAGCCACAAAGTTAAAGTGGGTGTGTTATTCCATATACGATTTTATGTTGTATCATAAGTTTAAATTAAAGCTCGCATGCATTATGGTTTAATTCATATTGGAAGTTTTTGGAAGCAATGGTCCACATGTCCTTAGCGAAATCCAAATGGCACATCCCAGATCGTCCAATCATGGGATTCCGATCCTATGGTGGCAAACAGTTTGTGTTGGTCAATGCAACCGCTCACCCCTCAGGCGCCAGATGCTAACCTCATTTTGTTTGCCTCTTGACACCACTCTGCAACCTGCAGGAGGTTAGGGTTTTCTTGTTCAAGCAACTGGGAATCGCTCCGGTGAGTTTCTTATTCCACCTCTATTCCATAACACAACTATGTTTGGTTTCTTATTTCTACTATTGGTTTAACTGTGGGTAATGATGCAGATTGCACAATCCGAGGTATGACACCTTCAACATTTGCTTACCTTAGCTTGCCAACATAGAGTGGGTTCTTCTTCACATGTGAGAATCACACCGACTATAATTATTTTGGCTCCTGGACTTGAATCATGGTAATTGTAGCACTAAGTCTGTCCATTTCCAGGACTGCGACTTGCGGTCTTGAGTCATACCAACAGTTAATACTTAGACCTTCTTTCAACCAAGTCTGAAGACTTTCATTACACCCTTTTATGTGTTTTCTTGGTGGTGTTTATTAGCCTCTAATCATCCTTATGTGTTGGGGTTTTAGGTAAGAGTTCCAGCTACGACCTTCCAATTTCAGGGTTTTTCAAATTGACCTTCTTCAGCTACGACATTAACTGCACCTAGTTCTTTTGTTCAGGTGCTTGGGTTCTACCCCCTTTTTGCTCAAGCTTGGATATCTAGGGTTTGAATTTAGTGAATGTATTCATTGTCTGAGCATATATGCTATGAAGTCGCAGGACATTCATGTATGTTTTGATCTGGGGTTTTTAAAAGAGAACCTAGAAAATTGTTCCAAGATTATATAATATTTCTTGTTTATTTAGCTACCATGGTTCCTTGAACAATTAAACTTTGGTTAATACCATAAATATTATGAGTATGTTGGAAATAAGTTTTTGTGTTTCCTTTTTCTTGTTGTTAACTCCCCGAGAGCACTAACGTACAAGTGTATGACTGTTCTTTTGATGAGTTTTATGTTTTGGAGTGCAATAGTGTTATTTTCATGTTTATTTTGGGCACGACCCCCTTCCTCTGTATAAGCATTACAATCACAATTTTTGTTCGGTTATTTATGTGAATATTGGCTCCGCATTGCTCTAGTGAGGTTGTATAAGTAATTTTCTTTACAGTCGTCCATGCATTTGTTTATATTTAATGAAATTTTTGGTTACATTTCTTTTGTGTGGAATCTTGGTTGTGTTAGTTACTGTGGCAGTGGAACAAATAAGAAATTTTCTTATTAGAGACTTCTAAATATTGCGTTTTCAACGGGACATCTGGGACTGTTATCCTAGCGAGGTCCCTTCCTTGCTACGGATACTAACCCGATTCCTCATCCAATTTTTATTATTTGTACATTGTATTAAACCATGATGAGATCTATACCTAGACCTAAGGTTTTACGATGGTATTCGATTCTTTCTCGTCTTTTCTTATTATCCACAAATGTATATATGGGTTTTTATTTTAATGCATGACTGTTCATAAGATTTCTTAATCAAGCCCTTAACTTGAAACTTGGTAATTATTAATTATTCCGTAATTTTGTAGAAAAGTTTACTTATGAAATAAATGACAATACAAATTTATCCCTTTCTTACTTGGGCTTATAATACCCCTTTTCTTTTCACACACAGAATAACTTGTACTGAAATCCTAGATTTCGCAGAGAGGACTTGTGTCCCTTAACACAACTAAGACATTAAATTGTATTTAACATTAAACTTTACTTAGCAATTCCCAAGAACTCTTTTCTTCTTTCTTTCTAACAGTAATAATTAATAATTAATTCTTTTAGAATCTAACATAACGATGTGATATGTACAAATGTTTCTATCTTTTTTTTTCCAACCAACAAAGATACTTATATGTATAACACCTCTACATCATAATATCTCTATTTACACCTTGCAATCAATGTTAATACTTATCTGTTTGTCTGTCTTGCTAGAAAATAACCAAAGAAAGACTCCTTCCTCCCAACCAGTGAGACCGACTATTATGTCCAAGTTCTCCACCCAAGCCTCTTAATTACCAGAGAAATTTAAACAATGAATATTCTGTAACCTCAGGATTCCTAGTGCTGTCTAGAATGTCTTATTTGGGTTTCCACTGGTTTTGACCAGCTCAAGAAGACCCAACAACAACCAGTTTTCTTTCTTGATAGCGTCCTGTCATACAGTTTCCCATCTGTTCCTCTAGGCACTCTTCTAAAAAAGAACATGCCTTTCTCCTTGAAATATTTTCCTTTAATCTCTTTCGGGAAGGAAAGATAATTGTTTAACTGTCTGGAACCAATATATATATTTTTATCAGTCTTTCTATAGTCATTTCCTGACTATACATAATTTCTTTTAAAAGTATTTTTTTTTAAATAAAATAACATATTTTAAAAATACTTGCTAATTACCTTAATTAACAAGTCTTGCATAGTAAAAGTAAATGCTAATTATTTACATGGCCAAGGGTGTTACGTCTTCCCTCGCTTGGGCAAAACACCATCCTCAGTGTTCATTCACGCCCTTGGAATAGGTCAGGGTATGATTCTCGCATCATCTTTTCATCCTCTCAGGTGGTCTCTTCTAGGCTAAAGTGGCTCCAGTGCACTTTAACCTAGGTGATGGCTCATTTCAGTAGTGTTGTTTCTCTCCGAACGAGAATGCGTAGACGTTTTACCAAGAACTCTCCGTTCGGTTCTACCTCTTCCAACATTACAAAATGTTAAAATTTTTAATTATTTAGAATCTCATTCAATTCAAATAAAATGTGCACATTATTTAATAATACGATTACCTGCACTTCTTGCTAGTTAATTGTGTCTAGAGTCATATATATACTTTTTTTAACAAGGATACGTGAAACACATTATGAACTCTCATGTAGTCAGGTAATGCTAACTAATATGCAATAGGTCCAATCCTTTCCAAAATTTGGAAGGGTCCACAATACCGTGGGGCTAGCTTTGCACACCCCTTCCACTACATGGTGCTTTCCTTGGGCTTTACTCGAACATAAGCATGGTCCCCCATCAGGAATTACTTGAAGGTCCTTTTCTTATCCGCATACATATTTTTTCTATCCTGGGTAACTTTTAGATTCTGCCAAACCCTTTTTAAAATATTTTCCATTTCTGCCAACATCTCAGGCCCCAACATGAATATGTCCTCAAGACTATTCCAGTTAATGGGGGTATTGCATCTTCTCCCGTATAGAACCTCAAAGGGATGCATTCTCAATGATTCATGATAATTGTTATTATATGTAAACTCTACTAAGTGGAGATACTCGTCCCATTTATTCAGGTGTTGCATTACATACATCCACAGCATATCCTCTAAAACTTGATTTACCCTCTCTGTTTGTCTGTCAGCTTGTGGATGATATGTTATGCTGAAATGAACTTGAGTTCTCAAGTCAACAAAGAGGTTCTTCCAAAAGGTTGATGTAAATTTCACATCTCTGTCTGATATGATAACTTTGGGTAACCCATGTAATCTAAAGAATTCCCGCATAAATACATCTGCAATTTGAATAGTTTTATATGTTGATTGAACAAGAATAAAATGGGCTACTTTACTTAACTTGTCTACCACCACCATAATTGAATCATTGAGTTCACCCCAAAGTTCCCCTTCGTTGTCTGATACTGAAGGGTCTTCACAAGGAGTTCATCCAAAAATTCCTCAGTCGCTTGAAGCTCAAGGTTTTGAACTCGGGATTGTCCCGAGCATTCAACCCATTTCTTCTTGTCCACCACCTTCAGATTCCTTGTCACCTCAAGAATCTGATCCAGAAACCCCTGACAGTCCACAAAGGTTTGTCTTATATCCACCGAATCCATTATTTGATCATGTTGTGATATCTCCTCAACGTCCTTACAGTCCTTATGATCGATCTAGTGTTCCTTTGGAGTTATCTCCTCTTACATCTTGGATTCCTCCTCGCCAATTGTTTCCACACTAGATTCAAAAGGTGAGATCCCAACCTCTTCTCCGGGTCATTCAAAAGTTTCCACTACTCATACTCCTCGTGTCGATGATGAACA
The DNA here is from genome assembly GCA_000404065.3 of Pinus taeda. Taxonomy (NCBI): domain Eukaryota; kingdom Viridiplantae; phylum Streptophyta; class Pinopsida; order Pinales; family Pinaceae; genus Pinus; species Pinus taeda. The sequence continues at coordinate 101,795 of APFE030272183.1, forward strand.
AGGGTATGAATTTCCTCCAAAAGGTTTTCCTTTTGCAGGAAGAGTCCCATCCCACACACTTCTTGAAACCAGTGGGCCTATGTTTCCACCTAGTTATACAACCCTAGCCAAGTTAGTTTCAGGTACTCCTAGTGCTTCATCTTTGTATCAAAATCCCATTTGGCCTTCAAATGCCATGCCTACTACTAGTCTGTTCATTCCAAATGCAGTCTCTCAAATTTTTGTACAAATTGATGTTACATCAGTTCCTATTCAACCTATGATCCCATCGCAACCTGTATCGTCGTTTCAACCTTCTATTCTAGTACAACCGACTGTTTCAGGTTAGGTTTCAGTTAGTTCTTCCACCCCTCCACCAAGTGGAAATAATGTGTCACTACCTCGGGGGAAAATCCGAACATTCCTCTTGTGTCAGGTGAAACCCATGTGAGTGGATTACAATCTCACATGGTTGGAGTTAGTCAACCTTATTCTAGTGGTATTCCTAACCCTGTTGGTCCATCTGGGTCAGGTAATATCTAGTGTCAATAGCCTTATATGGTTCAGATTACACTCCAACAGGCTTATTTCCCATATGGTTCACATGCCTTGGTCAACCCATCTTACATTCCACAAGCAGGTGCCGATGTCCAACTTGGTCAATCCACTATTCCTGGTGGATATGGTCAGATTCAATTCAGAAATTTCCAATACCCATAGGGTATATCCCAAGGAACTATCCAACAACCGTTGTAGCAGCAAGGGAAACCGTTACAACAGCAAGGGAAACCTTTGCAACAACAGGGGAAACCTTTGCAGCAGTCTCAACATCCTTTGCAGCAACAAACTTAGTTTGTTCAACATCCCACTAAACCTTTTTACTTGCAAGGCCAACCTTTGCAGCAACAAGGTCAACCTTTACAGTAGCAAAGTTAGCCTTTGCAGCAGTAAGGTAAACCTCTACAACAACAAGCTCAATATGTGTATCAACAAGGTCAACCCTTGCAAACACAAGGTCAACCCTTGCAGCAGCAAGGCCAATCTCTTCAATTCCAGGGTCAACAGGTCCATAAGCCTTACAACCCATATGCCACATATAATGCTTATCAACGGCCTATGGTAGATCAATATCAAGCCTACCCTTGACAAAATCTGCCTTATGGTCAAGGTACCTTTCAGTGGGGCAAAATTCAAGTTCCCTATGGTCAAAATACTTCGTTGTGGGGGCAGATTCATTACTAGTAAGGCTGGAACCCGCAGTTTGTTTCTCCTCAAAGGCCCTACATGCCATTTAATCCGCAATTTCCATTCTTGGCTACATTGGAACTGCCTGATGTCTCGAGGCTCACAAATGATCCTATTCTTCATTCGCCTTACTGACCTCTAGTTCCAACTAAAATTCCAAGAGATTTCCCTAAATTCAAAGGAAAACCTAAAGAGGAACCGCAAGCCCATGTGATGACTTATCACTTATGGTGCTCCTCAAATTCTTATGTTGATGATTCTATGCATCTTCGCATCTTTCAAAGAACCTTAACAAGTGTTGCCGCAAATGGTATGTCAAGTTACCTCAAGGTACCTATGATGACTTTAACTCTTTAGATATGGATTTCCTCATCCACTTCCAGTTACCAGTTCGTTATGAGACTGGCAATCATTTGCTAACATCCCTCAAGAAAGATACCACGACACACATTTCAGATCATATCCATGAATGGAGACGTAAGCGTCGCCTCATCAAATTCGAGATTCCTGATGAGTTGTTGACCGAATGGTTCAAAAAATCATTCGTAAACAAGATTGCTAAGGATATATCAATGGGTGGTTGTGTTACCGAGGATCAAGCTATTGCTCGTGCCCAGTATTTAGACTTAGTCTATTCCCAATCTGGCACATTATATGAGATGTTGCTTGATGCTCCAAGACCATCTTCGGATCCCAATTTGGGAACTTCAAAGTATACTGATGTACCACCTGTTGATGGTATAATTGGATCAGTGTCCCATACCTCCATTAAGACTTCTTCGAAGCAAAATTCTGTTTCAGATACTGGTTCCAACCATCCTTCGAAAAATTCGTCAAATCCAGGTAAAATCTCCGAGGTACATGTTGTTCAGTCTATCACATCAGGTAAGGCCTCCAAAGCTAATAAAAAGGGTAAGGGTAAAGCCAAAACTGATACCCTGAAATAGGATCCACCCAAATCATCTGCTGATGATGCTTCCAAGAGAAATCTGAAATATCCTTGCCTCATCTGTGAGGAAGACCATTATACCAAGGATTGTCCCCGACTTGCTAAAGTTAACCATTTATTGAAAGGGACTCCGATTGTTTTGAAAGAACCTTTTCCATCTTAGCAGATGTAGTTGGTAGACCAACCACAATCCTCTACCTCCTATGATTCCCAAGTTTTCATGATGCAAGGTTCATCGCCTATTTCGATCGCTACTCGAACAAAGGACTATCAAACCCCACAAAAGAAGATGGTGGAGAAATAAGTCACTGATATACCTTCTACTTCCACTCCGTCCAGTTCTGGTCTGCTCCATATTGAGCATCCTAACAATGAATCCATAATCCGACCACCTCCCAAAGGTGTGCTTATGAAATCATCTTATAATCTGAATGCTAGAGCCACACAACATTATAATATTGTTGAAGATTTAGCTGAAGCACCTTTGGCGATGTATGCTTTGGAAGTTCTCCAAACATTTCTAATGCAACGGAAATCATTGTTGTCTGCTATAGGCACCATTGATCCCGCCAATTTGAGTTTAATTACCTTTGATATTGAAAACCAAATTCCTTGTCTTCCTCTTCAATTTGCTTTTCTGATTCAAGTTATCATTAAAGGGAAGACAATCCATCAGACTGTTATTGATGAAGGTGCTTCCACCTGCATCATGTCTATTTCGTGCTGCAAGGCCATTGGCTCTCCTCCTCTCAGTCAGTCCTCGAACACTTTGGAGGTCTTTGATGGCAGAGGCTCCCGTCCATATGGTATTGTCCCAAATTTGTCTATCACGTTGGAAGGAAAGACCATTGAGCTAGAAGTGGAATTTGTAGACGTGAATCTCAACTACAACCTATTCGCAGGGGAAGTTGGACCCACGCTATGTTTTGTGTGGTTTCTTCTTTGTTTCGGGTGCTTTGTTTTCCTCATGAAGGAAAAATTGTCATTGTCGACCAATTGTCTTTTTTCTCTTTCGGCACGTCGAATGACAATGTACCATATGTGGGAAATACCGAAATTCCTTATGAGAGTGTGGGGGGAGGTCTTTTCAAAGACTCTGTTTTAATGGGTAATTTTTCTCTCTCACGTCTGAATATCACTTCGATTAATATGATCTTTGTTTCTACGAATCCTTGGATTATTCCTACTCCAGATCAAATTGATTCATTTGGTGATTCTATGTTGTTAAGTCCATTAAAACAAGCTTATCAAGAAATTGACTTGGCTTCAACGACTGCTTCAGAAAGTCATGTTGTTTTCAGTATGAACCTAGATACTTATGTGCCATCTCCTTGGCTTGGTTCATGGGATTCTACAGATCCTTTGAATGAGACATTCCCCGCCGACGAGAGTATTGTTGAGGTTATGTCTCTGGATGAAACTCCTTGGAATGATCTCCATCATCGTTATTCATTTATTTCGAGCCTCAGTAAGATGCCTTCATGTATTGAAGTGTTCGTTTCTCATAGCCCAATGCATCCACTTCAAACACATGTTTTAGTGGATGAAGTCCTGTCTGAGGGTCATATGGGAAACATTATTGTAACCCTACCCATTGACATTTCAGTCTAACCTGAAATCGTCAAAATCTTTGAACTGGGGGCACCTTTTCCTCATCATGATATCAATTTTTTCGTGCCTCCTTTCATGGGATTTTTCACTAAGTCTCTAATGTTCACCCATTATCGCAATGGGGTTTTCATCTTATGACTCGTAACCCTCACTCGCCTGGGGGGCATGGGGGCATAACCTTTTATGATTTTTACTCTATTATTTGGCCAAGTCGATGCTTACATGTATGTCAATGGTGAAACTTCGGTTTTATTCTCTGTTGATTAATTACCTGAGTCTAGAAATGGACTCCATTTGAAAAATTATTATGCATGAAATTCGTGTAATTACTTTTTGTAAATTAGTGTGTGAATACATTGGTGTGCACTTTTTTATTTTTGGTGTGTTTGTTTTCTTTTTAGACATGTGGTTTTCTACCTACCTTGTGTTCCACTCGGTTTGTAGATTGTTGCCAACTCATTATGTCGGTTTTGCTGATGGTGCTTGTCGTAGCACACAGAATTTGTGTTCCGCAGCTTGGGCAGTCTTCGTCCCTGATGGCGAGTTGATTGATTTACAAGGTATTTGCCTCGGTCGAACAACTAACAATATTGTTGAATATAGTGCAGTCATTGAATTATTGTCAGAAGCAATTTCTCTTGGCATTAGAGATTTAGTTGTCAAGTTAGATTCACAACTCGTTGTGTTATAGTTAAACAATCATTATTCGGTAAGAAATCCACAGATATTGTCTATGTATCTACGTGTTTGATTATTGGAAAGAAATTTTGATTTTATCACATATCAATATATTCCACGCAATTTGAATACATTAACAGATGATTAGCAAACTATGTTCTGATAGACATTTGCATAATTTATAAAACCAATCACATCATCATGATACATGGACACATAACTAGAAAATAAAGCATGCATATATATATATATAATATATATTTATATATATATAATATATATATATATAATATATATATATATATCTAGATATATATAAATCTTATATATATATATATATATAATATCTAGATATATATAAATTATATATATATATATATATATATATATATATTATATATATATATATATATATATAAATATATATATATATATCGCGTCTGTTTAGAGTGTTACATCAAAATCTCAAAAAAAATAAAGTGTTCCGAGACACTTGGCTTTCAAAGCACACAAAATGTGTAAAAACAACTAGAAAGGCTATCAGCCCGCATGATGCTCATGGTAGCATGAGACTGCTCTGATCACTTAGCCTAATAGCCGACGCAGTCTCGTTGACACTCCTATGGTGTGCCTCTGCCATCACAGTGGCACCTCATCTATGGTGGCATACTCTGGTATCCTTCGGGGAATCGCGTCCAGGTTGTGCTCCATATCTACCAAGGGGTTCGCCCCCTCCTCATAATCAACACCTACTATCTCTTGGGCTACTCGTAGTTCTATTGGCAACATGCCAAACGGTCTTTCTAGTCCAACATCCGCACATTTATCACAAATTAAATCTCAGTTACACTTTTACAAAAAATTCATAAAACTTGAAAAAATCCAAAAACAAGTTTTACCAGCGTCAGTCCATTATTCTCCCAGTGGTAGAGGTAGATTTGGATCCCATCTGAAATCCATGTTGACATAAGCATAATCATCCACAACAAGTAATTGGTGACGTAGCCAGCTGAAAAACTGTGGAGGGAAATGCATCTGTTTGCCCCCTCCTCCTCGGGGCATGAGCTGAGTCCACCGCACTAGCCTCAGATCCTGAGGGGCAGGATCTGGTACCTCCGCAATCTAGTTGCAAAACCAGGGCACCCGCTCTAGGAAGAAAGTAACTAGTATTGAACCAAAACCAAATTGTTTCAGGTTCCCTCGTTTACCCTTGGTTAGCTGTCTCTTCATATTGTCTAGTAGCCCTCCACACTAGTTGAAGAATGTGGGAGTTAGACAATCTACTACATATCAGAATTATGATTGTGAGGCTTCGTGAAGAGCTTGTGTGCCAGATACACAAGCTATGGTGAACAAGATAGTTCTTAGGGGAAGATTAGTGACTGTTGTTGTCTTCACTTTCATGCCCATGGTCATCTTTAAAACTGGGTAATGTCTCCTGACTGGACTACTGGTACTCTCACCTCATGGATGAGATCCAAAGAGTTGGAATATCCCTCCTCTCCTAGACAATCCGGTGATGAAATAAATGTTTGTTTCTTCAAGCACTAGCTCCTAGTCTTTGATTATGAAGATTTCTCGATCAACGTCCCATAAGCTGATCAAATACAGTAGGAGCTCCATTTGAGCTCTCAGTCCTGTAGTTCTAAAGAACTTAAGCAATCCACAGTTCCTTACAACATTAATCCATTTGAGATCTTGGGTTTCCTGATGGTCTTCTGCCTCATGGCCCCGTTCTTTCCATTCTAGCACCATGGTAGTAGAAATATCCTGCAACACATTATTAAACACAAGTTAGAAACTTTTTCATGGATCAAAACTGAGATTTTTTTTTCTTTAAAGAGGGTTTTTTTCCTTCAAAAAATTCTGCCTTGGAGCCATCGCGCCTATTTTTATTAACGGAGTGATGTCATCACGAGGGCCTTTAGGCTCAGGAGCGATCATCGCGGGTTCGATGAGGAAACCCGCGATGATCGCTTACGCGATTTAAAAACAAAAATCCTCCTACTAATAAGCGAAAACTGCATGAAAAAGCATAAAAATACAATGAATTGCAAGAGTACATGCAAAGCTCTTACCTACTGAAGACGGTTTGAGGAATGATGCACTGGATCTCCCGCATGGGTCATTTGAAAATCAAGAAAAATAGGGCACAAATGCACTCTCAAAACTTACTTTGGTGAAATGATAAAATATTTTTACTTATGGCCTATTTATAATTTTTGAGTTTCATTTTTGTCAATATTTTATTAATATTTCTCGATATCACTGATGGGTGAATTTCCTTGTGCAGTTACAGGTATTTTCTGATGAACATGTGATTAATATTGACTGATTCAAAATGAGTTTTTGTTTTTCTCTTCTTCGGACTCGTGAAAATAAACAAAAAAGAAACCCCCCTGGAGTCATCTTTAAGCCCTTTCTGACTCTCAAAACATGAAAAGATTGCCGAGTACTTGTCATTTCGAACTCGTTAAATTAAATGAATTGACATCATTTCAGTATACATTTACCCTTTTTTGGGCTGAGATTGACTATTTACGAGAAATGTACACCTTGGTCGCTATGGTCAAGAGGTTCTCTCAAATATTGTTTTCTACCTTTTCGGGTTTGAGGGAAAAATTACGAAAAGGGACATGATGGAGTTTTCTTTTTCGTCTCTCTTTTCAAACTTTCTAAATGTGAAAAAGATACCGAGTTATTCTTATATCGGACTCATTAAAATTTTACGATGAAAGACTCGTCACCATGATGAGACCGAGTTTCTCCTTCCTAGGACTCGTAAAACTTACTAGGACGAATTCATTTGAAGAATGAGCTTACATGACAAGCATATGCTATCCCCTTCAAACTTGTGATAAAAATAATTGGGGTACTCGGTAGAAATAGCGGGGAAAAATGAAAATGAAACATCCTTTGTATAGATAGCGTGTCGCTCTTGAACATGAAACTCTTATGCTTTTGTGTCAGGTTTGGGATATCCTGACTCAGTCATTTGTCCTACCGAGTTTGGGTGATCCATTTTTGCCTCTCATATGACTACTCCAGTTGTCATCATGACCTTTAGTCCTATGTTAAGTCAAATGTTGCCACTCTTCCGAGTCGTGTTGCTAGTGTTCAAGAGAAGTCCTATCTGCAATTATTTACCTATAATTGTCTAACCCATTATTATAGTCTTGTATCTTATTCATTTCGTTCCATTTTATTCCTTGTTTCGCGTCGATAATGGGGGATTCATCATGGCCCTCCTTTGACGGGTCACTTCCTATCAAGTTTAGCTCATTATGTGGGAAGATGACTTAGAAACTCCCTTTCAGTACCTTAGAGATTGTATGCCTTAATGGAAAGTTCTTCCCATATGATGACAATTTTTCATCATTGGCCTTCAATCGGGTGATTCCACGACTATTTGACTTCAACTTCATTATCACATTCACGGATTGTAATTTTGTACCTTGAGAGCCATTTTCATTATTGGTGATTTCTCTCATGCCCGTTAATGGTCCACATCATTGGCTAGTAATCAGGTAGTTTACTAGCATGTTTGACTTCGACACATTCATTCGCATGTTAGAATTCGTACTTTGATCAGATTGGGATGGAGCACAAGACCCTGAGTCTTGTATGATATGACTCAGGTTGTGTGGAGTTATGTGTTATCCATGATTGTACACGTGCTTTTTCTATACAGATGGTTGTGACCATATCTTGGGACTTTTTATGATGATCCTTCTACATTGGGTGGTTGCGTCCATACCTTGGATCTTAGATTTACAAATGATCCTTCTTGTTTGGATGGCCACGCCCATACCATAGATCCTTTCATATATTCCTTATCATCCGGATGGCTGCATCCATACCGTGGATTCATGTTTTGATATAAGATATGTATATGTATATACGTCCTTGATTTGCAGGTCTCCTGACAGTGTTTGTCCTCATCCTTGCAAAATCTTGTAAAGCATCTCAGCCATCACTCCCCGTTCTGCCTTCTTGCTTTAGGGGGTATCTGTTACACAGTATTTTGTCACACCTCCTGCACTTCCCTGTGACATACCCCGAAGAGCCCGAAACATGACCATTATGCAGTGTACTCATTCATATATGCAGCTCAGGTCCTCCATAAGACATTGATTGGAAAATGTCTTGAGCTTTCCCTGAAGGAAATAACTCTTAAACCCTAATTTGAGAGTCATCGCTCTTATTATACTAAAAACCATGATGGTTGCCTGTTGTATCATACTCAACCCGTGATGGCAACGCTCTATTTACTTGTATACCCACGATGATCCCAAAAAGGAAATTTTCCCAGAGAGGATGAGAAGCTTTGTGATCTAGAAGCTTCCAGAGCAGCGAGTTGGAGGTTGTTCGACATAGATGATGTCGAATTCTCCCAACTTGGCCTCTTGGTCTTATGCCTATGAGCTACCTCCTTGAGATGAGGGCCTATTCCTATCTTTGGAGAGATCCTAACTCCCTTTTCGAGCCTATATATTCATCCTCTCCCATTCCCAAATGGTTGGTCTATGTCTATTTGCACCCTTATCCTAATATTGTGCCTATATGCTACTCATTTGGCTTGGAGAAGGAGTGCTTGGAGAGATTAACTTGGACTTGGACATTCATTCAAGGAAATCATATCAGCATCAAGGCTTGGTTGTATGCTTCCTCTTCTTTTCTATTAATATACAACTGCTGGTTCATTTTCCATTGATGTGTATGCTCATGTATCATCTATCTTAACATTCCTTGATCAGTTAAGTAGGTTGATTTTGAATATGCTATTGGTATTTGCATGCCTTGTTGTGTCTTGATCTCTTTTGCAGGTGCATAAACGCTATGAGAAGTAGGAACAAGCCCGTGACGCAAGTGATTCAATATCTTCATCAAAGGACAACTTGATAGCATCAAAACAAGGTAGGCCATCTTCTTCGTCTCTCTTTTCAATTGTAACCTAGGAAATTGTCTTGTAGATTGTCACGTAGGTTGCTAGTCCCACTCATTGGGCTAGAGGGATCATCTTTATCCGCATAGAGGATTTACCTAGATAACACCAAGTCACCTATCTCACTCAATTCTACCTCGATCCTGAAGTTCAATATGGTTTTCCTGAAGTCCTACAAGATTGTCCATATTTGCTACATGATTGTGATCAACAGAGAAAAAAGGTTCAAATCTTATGTTTTCCATAGAGGAGTGAAAGGATAATTCCACCACACTAACATAATCCATCCTCCACATAATTTAGCTTCTTCTCTGCCCAAATATTCATCTATGTCCATCAAAAAACCCCATTTTAACCCCTTCTTTCATTACTCTAACTTCAACCAAGGATTTTGATCCTTGTCCTTAGAATGACATGAATTATGAATGTTTTTGGAAGCGTTATATGAAGGATATTGTGGTCACAAAGCGGTATGTGTGATTGCTACAGGAAGAAATACAATCCTGTAGCAGTCTACACAAACCCTATAAGACCACAATTTAGAGCACTTGGAAGCACCAGAATGGAGGCATTGAAGAATCATTTCCTTGATCTTGGGAATCTACAAGACCTTTGCAGAGATGCTACAGGGTCATTGTTCCTCCTCAACAACAACACTTGATTCACCACCTGCAGAACCTCACAAGCCTCAATCAGTCAAACATACATAAAATAAAAAATATAAATTATTACATTTTTTTTAAAAACAGAGCCAATGCATGGAGCAACAAGTATGGGAAGATGACACCTCAAGAAGCCAATATATCATGTAATATTTTTCAAGCAACATGTAGACATCAAGCGTTCAATACAAAGGTATAAACTCTCAAGTAGGAAAAATTATGAAACTCCTCACCTCTTCCTTTAAATGCATAGTAGTTCAAAAATGTTTAAATGCATGAGGAACAAGGTTTTTGTAGGATGAAGGTGGCCCAATAGTCTCGACCATGCTCAAACAATTGAATGAGAGTTAATTCTCTCTCTCTCATCCAATGTGGATAAAATGAAAAAAAGAAAGAAAGAGGGTGATGATTTCGAGGAGTGGGACAATGGGTCTATGAGGAGGTTATGAAGGTAGTAGGTGGGGGCCAGCTAACACAACACACTGAGCCCACCACCAAACCATAAAAAAGGATAAAAAGTAGGCCTAAGCCCAATTGTACCATGATATTCATTTCAAAAATGGTAAGAGAGGTCCATTGCATTGTCGAGAGTCGATCTAGCGACCACGAGGGGTCCCATAGACTGCTATAGAGGTGCTACATGGCTGAGTATTAGCTGCTATAAGATTTGGGCTCAGTGCTACATAATCTGGGTTTGGTTCTACATGATACAAAACAAGTGGTACATGATTGTAACCAGTTGCTACATAATTGGCCCGAGAAGTGGAAAAGGGCTCGATTGTATATAAATTTTCCTCCAAAACCCCAAAGCCATGAAAGAGTCTCCAAGGGAGGCGTAAGTAGTGAATTTTCCTCACCTTCCATACACAAAAAGTTGGAGGAATTGATTAATTTATGTCTCTATAGCATCCTATAGCAAACCCCTGAAAATTGAAAATTTTCCAACCCTGTTCTTTTCTTGTGTGGAAGGCATGCTAGCAAAAGGGTAAATTTGTTTTGAATTTGGCATGAAATTTTCCTACCTTTGATGAGAAGAAGAGCACAATTCTTCTCATCTCTATTTTGAAACCTTAAGTTGCTAAAAAAATGATCATTTACATAAGGATACCATGAAATAAATCCTGAGAAAGCCACGATAGAAAACATGGGAGGAGGCTTCAATAGGAGGGAACCCACAGACTATAAAATAATCCACCAACACCCTCCTGTCAAGGACATCTTCACAAATCTCCAATGGATGGGGTTATTTGAGAAAATTAAGGAATAAGATGATGAAATTACGCTTAAATTTTCCATGGCCCTCCAACCTCAAGGGGGAGATAGTGCCACCACCATTGTAAGAGGGCTTGTCATCCTTTTAAGTGAAAACCTCATTAGCAGGGTGACCACATTAGCTTTAGGAGTTAGGTGGGAAAGGAGGATAGAACAAAATCCATCACAAATAAAAATAATTTCTTCCTCCTTGTAGAAAAAACAATTGAGGATATGAATGGAGTTAGAAGGGAAATCCTACCTTACCCATGGGATGAAGTAGCCCACAACATATTAAAATACATATGTTGTGAGGCGAGGCTTAGTGCTATTTATGAATATGAATTTAGGCTACTTTACTAGTCGAGGTTCCTAATCGAATTGCCTATCCCAAGCAGACTTAGTATTCCCCATTTCCTTCTTCATTCCATAGTGGAAATGATCCAAAGAGTGATAGAAGGGAAGCATCAATTTATTGATGATCATGGACTCATAAGGATCATAGTCATGGACGCTTTGAGTCATATCAAGAACCCTATGTCATGGGCATAATTTGTAGACATGAATAGGGAGGACTTCATTAAAACTCAAGTCCAAACTCTGTTAGAACATGAAGAGGCCATAAAACATAGCTCTGCTAATGAAGAGGTTGGAGAGGAGAAGGAGAAAGCATTAGAGAAATTTTGAGGTCTAAAATGGGCTTCCTAAGGAATGTTATAAAATAAAAGTGGAAATAATAAAATAAGATTAGATTACATCATCAAATTTGAGAGGGAAAAAAGAAAAAACTACTTGTTCAACTTGTATTTTCAACTTATTTCCCTATGGTTTTACTCAAATTCAAAGCAAGAGCACCCGTTTGTTGTAAAATGTAATTTATCATCCAAGGAGTACCCATGTTGCATACTTTCGATGGACCCTTCTACACATAAAATGATAAATACATGAAAAAACATGATTGCAATCATGTTTTTTCATGTATTTCTCATTTTACATGTAGGAGGGTCCATTGAAAGTATGAAACATGGGTACTACTTGGATGAAGAATTAAATTCTGCATCGAAAGAGTGATCCTTCTCATAACTTGAGTAAAACTGTTTGGATATAAGTTGAAAATACGAGTTGAAAAACATTTTTTTTTTTTACTCCAAAAATGTGAATCATCCCCCATGGTTGACATCATTATATTGAATCCTTCTCGCTCTTATACAGTTGATTTTGGTTGTACATATTTGTTTTGAGGCCCATTTTATACCTCAAAATTTCTCTAATGAAAAGGGAGAAGAAGTTGAAGAAGGGAAAGAAAGAGAAAAACTAGATATAATCAAAGAAAACCTTGGGGAATCTTCTAGGCCTCAAAAGAAGAGAAAACAAGAACAACGAGTAAGATTTTCAGAAGGAAACATTGAGCAAGAAGTGGCTTCCACCTTGGAATCCTTTAGCACATCTGTCAAGCTCAAGGGGAGGAATCCCAAGCAAGGTCCCTTGTACTTCAAGAGGAGAAGGAGTACCATACTCAAACAGGGGTAGCCTCAGCCTCCCACAACTACCCCAATCACCATTAAAGGATCAACTAATCACCCAAGAGGAAGAGATAGTGAATGGTAAAGGGAACATTGAATAAGTGACCTCCCTCAAAGAGAAGGAAAATCAACCCCAAACCTCCCCAAGAAGGCCAAAAACCAAGGGTGCTAAGATGAAATGACTACAAGAAGAAATTGCCATTCTATAGAAAAGCAAGGCAATGCTACAGGAAGAAGAGAAGTTGCTACATGATGGAAAATAAATGCTACAAGAAAGTACAAAAACACATCAATAGGGAGGAGAAGGATCACAGGAGCTACAAAATCTCAATCCTTGGCCAGATATTGGGTCCTACTACAAATTTTATGAACATGGAAAAATCATACCCACTAAATTTGTAGTCCATATCCTCCTTGAGCTAAACAAAGAAAGAAGTCGAACCCACTGATGGATGAAAATTGCCAAATCCAAGGGAGTTGAGGATGTGGGCCTCATGGAAGAAAGAATGAAGAATATGGGTGAAGAAATGGCTGATTTGAGGCTAAGAGAGGCAACCATGAGGGAACAATTGCAAATGGAAAACAAGAGATTAAAAGAGTAGCTGCAGGAGAAAGAAGGACAACTTGCCACCATGGAAAGTTTGGCCAGGAGGCCACCCAATGCAGACATCCCTAAAAAACACATGCCCTGTTCCTCAAAGAGTAGTGGCTTAAATTTCAAATAAAAAATTTGGTGCAAGATTGGTCATTTCCCTTCCAACACTACAATTAGTTTATTGAATTTTGTCATAAGGCTAGTGTGGAAGACCGAGCTAATATGGTTGAGTTTTACATGCAAAACCTCATATTGATTGACATGAACTTGTGGGATACAAATTCTAGGATTGAGGATGTGTATTTGATGGCATTAGCCTCTTGGTTGACCCATGAGGAGGCGAGGGATAAAGAAGAAAAAATGATGATATCCAAGGAGACTAATGAGCCCATATGGACCAGAGTAGAGTTGAGGGCTCCCCACCTTGGAGAAGACACCCTTGTATAAGAGGATCTCAAAATACTGAAGACCAACGAGATTGGACTCAAGTTTAGCCCTCCTTTGTTGCTAGGGCTATAGGAAAAAAAGGATTAGATTGAATAGCAGCAAGAGTGGGTAGAAATAGAAAGAAATGTAGGGTTCCATCCTTAAGAGGGCACTTCATCAGAGATACCTTGGGATGTTAGGGTGGCCACCAAGGCTATACATGAGATGGAACTAAATAACTAAGTTTCTTAGAGGATGAGAAACACCTTAAACAAGGGGTGATAATGAGCCTAATTAATAGGTACATAATAAGGCCCATCTCGCCTTCCTTCAACCTATATTTACCTCTTTCCTCACATTAAACAACATTTTTTTCACTATAATGTGTTGAAAATAGAAACAAGAATTGATAAAAACAGATTCCAGAAATTCCAGTTTGATTTGTCCTTGAATTAAGCCGAGAATTAAAAACGAATTTTATTCTCATAGCAACTTGTAATAGTTAACTAGAGTGAGTGAACTTAGTTAACTTAGGAATGTCGAGTTGAAAGTCTTTCTGAAATCATATATATGTTCTCTCTATATTATAGGGGCCAGGATGAGTTAAGTATGAGTTGTAATTAGTTAACTTAGTTTACTGAGTTAAGTCCAGTGCACTAATGCATTAACTAATGCTACTCGATTTAACTGAATATTCCCTCATCAGAAACTCATGCATGTCGATTCTGAGAAAGACCCAGTTGAGACTAGAGTGCAGGGACAATGTACTATTTGTTGTATAATTTTCTGAGTAGTACAAATAGTGCATGCAATCAGGAACTTATCCTTGAAGGGGTTGCACAGTTTTTGATGCACTGGTTTCCCTTTAAGTTGGGCTAATCATCCATAGGAATTGCACAAGGAAATAGGGACTTGGAGAGTAGGAGAATTGGCCAAGTGTTGGCCTAGAGCTTGCTTGTGAGTTGGAGATTGATTTTACTGAGTGTTGGGGTTGTTCTTGAGAGAACAAGAATTGTATTATCATCTTGGATTTCTAATTAATGCAATACAGATAATGGGGTTTTGAGCTGTGGCTTTCCCCAAATATTTATTGTGTTATGTGCCATTGATTTGACTTCCTCTTGTCGATTATTGTTTTGCTCAATATTTATGTGCTTCCGCTATAAATAGTAGAAGTAGATTCTTGTATCTTGCTTTAGTAGATTACATGATATTTTGAATATACAGGAATATCTACATGGTATCAGAGCTGATAACAATATAATAGAGGAGATTTCAAAGTTTTGAGTTTTGGGTTACAGGGGAAATTCGAATTTGCAATACATACTTCAGGATCGACAGATGGTGTTCTACGGTTTGCGGCTCGAGTATGACTTAGATGGCAGCTCAAACTATATAGCATGGAAGGATAGGATGGAGGCCATGTTGGAGGATAATGGCTTGAAGGAATTCATTGATCAGGACATTCCTAAGCCACTAGCATTAGATGCTCAGAATCTGGCCGAATGGAAGAAGTGTGTGGCAAGGGCGAGGCAGATAATCCTTGAGGGAGTTCAAGACCACATTGTCTCGAGTCTCCATGGGAAGAAAACTCTGCATGCTATGTGGAAAGCATTGAAGGACATTTTCCAGAACAACAATGACTGAATAAAGTTGGCACTAAAAGATAAACTTTGAAAAATCAAGATGGAGGCGGGCGACTCAATTGCAAATTACTTGACCAAGTTCACTCATTGTCTGGATGAAATTGGAAGTGTTGGAATCACTGTTGCTGAGAATGATATGGTGAGTATTTCTCTTCTAGGACTCCCAAAGAGTTGGCATACTTATCAAGACTTTGTCAATGGTGGGGAGAAGCTCCCAGATTGGGAACGACTGTGGTAAGATTTGGTACAAGAGGAGTTTCGATGGAACACCAGTTGTGGACCTCTTCCAAGGAAGTGGAAGAGGATTTTTCCTTAGCAAGGAAAAGAAGGCCAAGGGAAAGAAGTACCAAGGTGAGGAGGGTGGAAAGAATATGGACTTGATGAAAGTCAAGTGTTTTCATTGTCACGAGCAAGGCACTATGCCAAGAACTTCCCACAGAAGAAAGCAAGCAAGAAGGAGCTGACAATAGCGGTAGCAGGTGAATCTCTAGCTTCACAATTCGAACTTGATCTCACTCTTAATGCATGCATGACCGACACTGTCATGGGAGGTGTGCGGTATCTTGACAGTGTTGACTCATTCCATATGATAGGGAATAGAGATCTCTTTATAGATTTTGAGGAGAAAGACCTCAAGCAGAGCATAGAGTTTGGAGATGACGAGAGGTATAGAGCTACCGGGATTGGTACGGTAACCTTTCAGAGGGAGTCTAGCTCCTCTCTCGGGACCACAAATGTGATGTATGTTCCAAGACTAAAGAAGAATCTTGTTTTAGTCGCGATATTGGAAGGTCATGGTTATGATGTGGTTTTTAGTAAGGGAAAGGTTTTCCTTGGACACATCACCACGAGACAGGTGAAACATATTGGTGCACGGGTCAAGAACCTGCATGCTCTTGAGGTTCAAGATGCATGAAAAACCTTGAGGAGCAAGGCAAAGGCTAGTGAATTGGTGGTTGAGAGGGAGAGTAAATTACCTCTCAACATGCAGCCCCAGAAGAAGCCTCTGAAGCAGCTTCAGGAAGTTGTGGAGCAACCACAATTGGAGAAGTTGAGAGGACACTTAGTGGAGGCATCTAGTCATGTAGAGACCTCCAATAGGGGAAAATTTCGAGCCAGGTGGGCAGAGGGATCACATGCAGCCATACCTCCAGGTGTGAGGTGGGGCAATGTGAAGTGATAGTCCCAAGAAGGCTGAAATTGGGTAGGGTTCATTGAGTGGTTTTATCTCATGGATCCTGCCTTGCTACGGGAGCCCAAAGTACATAGTAGCGGGAGGAATCAATGGAATTTATGCAGTCAGAGATCGAAGTGACAGAGGCTAGAGTAGTCAGATATTGAAGAAGCATAGAGAAGGGTTGACAATAGTGCAGAAAGTTGGAGTCAACAGAAGTGCAAATTTTTCAGTCGACAGAGGCAATAACAGTAAGAGACTTTGATGAAAGAGGCATCATTCTGATTCAGGTTGGATGTTTTTTTTATTTCTGGAGTTGCTGGAGCAACAACAATAGAGAGAAGTGTTGCATGCAGAACATTCGAAAGGTTCAGGATCGGGATCAAGTTGAATTCCTTTCTTGTTGAGAGGGAGTGTTGAATATAGCAACGAGAAATGATAAAAATAGAATTCAGAAATTCCAGTTTAATTTGTCCTTGAATTAAACTGAGAATTAAAATCGAATTTTATTCTCATAACAACTTGTAATAGTTAACTGAGTGAATTGAGTTAGTTAACTTAGGAATTTTGAGTTGGAAGTATTTTTGAAGTCATGTATATTTTCTCCCTATATTATAGGGGTCCATGATGAGTTAAGTATGAGTTGTAATTAGTTAACTCAGTTTACTGAGTTAATTCTAGTTAAATTAGTTCCAAACTATTTGAGGAACTAATAGTGAGTTAACAGTCAGTTGGTGCACTAATGCATTAACTAGTGCTACTCCAGTTAACTCAAAATTCCCTCATAAAAAATTCATGCATGTCGATTCTGAGAAAGACCCAGTTGAGACTAGAGTGCAAGGACAATGTACTATTTGTTGTATAATTTTCTAAGTTGTACAGATAGTGCATGCAATCAAGAACTGATCCTTGAAGGGATTACACAGTTTTGGATCCACTGGTTTCCCTCTAAGATGGGCTAATCAGCCGTAGGAATTGCACAAGGAAATAGGGACTTGGAGAGCAGGAGAATTGGCTAAGTGCTGGCTTAGAGCTTGCTTGTGAGTTGGAGATTGATTTTACTAAGTGTTGGGATTGTTCTTGAGAGAACAAGCATTGTATTATCATCTTGGATTTATGATTAATGCAATACAGATAGTGGGGTTTTGAGGTGTGTATTTCCTTGGATATTTATTGTGTTATGTGCCATTGATTTGTCTTCCTCTTGTGGATTATTGTTTTGCTCGATATTTATGTGCTTCCGCTGTAAATAGTAGAAGTAGATTCTTGTCTCTTGTTTTAGTAGATTACACGAGCTTGTGAATCTACATGATTATCTACATAATGTGTTTATTAGGCAAACTAAAGGATGTTTATCATATCTCGTGGCCTAATATGATAATGTGCAGGAAAATAGTGCATTTGAGTGCATTTACTATGCAAAGATACGTTGGAGGCAGCTGGAGAAGATGTAGGAGACTTTTCCCCTACATCTACTTACCTACAACTCAATTTGCTCCCTGGATTTACTCATCCATAATTCGAATATCCACTAACAACTAATGCACTCAAGGATTACGAGGATCTCAATGAGCTAGATCCACCTTTCTAGGGATTTTGGAGGGAAGCAACCTTCTCTCCAAGTAGGTTTCCCCTTAGTCATTTTTGTATAAATAAGGAAGCACAAGGGCTTAATATGATTTGAACTTTTAGGAGCATATAGAGACTACTAAAAGCTAGGAGCTCGAGCTTGTCATTTTCATTCCTTTTCATCATGTGCTCGAACATTATTTTATATTAATGAGAAGCATGTTGTTATCTTCAATCTGAGTTTGTTTTAGAGGACTGAGTCCCCTTGGGTTAGGGCCTAACCTAGAGGCTCTAGTCTCTCTCATGCGTAGTACTTTATCTATGCATTTTATTTCCTAGCAACATTTTCTTCCTTTCTTAGTAGAATTTTTCTATGAAAATTGCTTTTTTAGGTCTATCTACCACCTCTCTTATGGGAAGTGTGGTTGAGGATAATGTATTAGCAATCCAAAAATATATAGTTACTTTATTTTGCAGTTGTTATTAGTATTATTCTTGCATTTATGTTTTTTGCAAACTAGTGATTGGTTTAATATTTTTCCTTAAGCACATGAAGTATAACCTCTTGTGGTTGCAGGTCTTATACAAATTGCTAGATAGGTTGTCTTTCAATGCAATAGTTAGATCCCCAATAAAATTCAACTCATCATTTCTTTGTCATTTCAATTTTCTACAATTTACATTGTTAACATTCTCTAGTTGTTTGGCAAAATTGAGTAACTTTCTATGGAGTGTAGGTACTACTGTTGGTATGTAGGGTTGGCATTGTCATTAATTTACGCTATTTATCTCACCGCCGTATCCCTTCCTTCAACCTTAACAACTCCCTCAAAACATTATTCACTAAGAGTACATTTTTGGTTTCTTGAAGGCCATCGTGTGCATTGGTTCTTGTGCAAGATGGGTACTAAGCTAGGAAATGGCCTCATACAACTTTCATCTACCCTCCATTACCATTCTCCACCTTCAGAACACCTTTCTCACCCTTAGAATGCTCACTGATTCAATTTTGTAGGAAAACAAGACAAATCTTGTAGCATCATGTAGCAATACTATAACAATCATGTGGCATCCTGTAAAATCTCTCCAAACTTGACCATAATTGTCCTTAAAGATTGATTTATGCTTCCTATCCCTGAATAAGGTCCCTTAGGCTCTGAAACCATGATTGAGGAAGACTAAAGACTATTTTGGACTTTCCTTTTTACCGCCACAAAACATTTTAGCAACTAGGGTTATTTGAAAGATTTATGAATTGGATATCATAGTGATGATTTTCTTGATTACCTCATGCAACATCTAATGAAATTTGTCACTGGATCTAATCTCTTTGGAATGCAATGATAAAGAACTAATTACATGCTCTTTCCTTTATTCAAGTTAGGTTTTCTTTCTTTGTTTTATGCTTCTCAAGCTAGGGTTTCTATTTCAAGCATTGTTATTTCTTATGCATAGACTAGGTTTCCTTTCAATGCAACATTTACATTCTACAAATAGATTAATGTTACATTTCTGCAAGTAGTGTAGGATTTACTTTCCTGTAAGTAGTGTAGCCTTTACATTTATATAAATAGGTTAGAATTTACATTTAAGCAAGCAACATTTCCATTTTTTTGCAAAAAGAGCAATATTTCCATTTCTGCAAGTAGATTAAAAATTTCCTATCATGCAATTTCCTTCCTTGTATATTTAGATTCAGTTGATAAAGTGGTCTCTGTATACCTTGGTCTGCTCCATTACTTCAAAGTGACTTGAGTAGAGCTTAGCCTATTGTGCATACATCACTGTCACCTCTTAAGGTGGTATAAACCTCGAGGTGATAATTAAAGCTGGCAGCCTTGGGAGTTGCAAAACTGAGGCTCATCACTAGGTTATAAAGAGTATCATGAGAACTCCAAGGAGGAGTCAAGCACACATACAACAAAAAAAGAATGCAAAGATGAACTTAAAATCTTTGTTGATTCACTCAAGAATTCTATGAGTAATGAAAGAAGAACCAAATATGAAGTTACTATTGGGTTCAAGAATTGAGTTATCCTTATTATCCTTTTCCCTGTTTTTTTTCTTATTTCACCCTTTATAGTCATGTCTTTATATCTAATATCCCATATTTTGATTCAGGTATGCCAAACTTTTGTGTCACTCCAATCCATTAAGTTTTCCTTGCATTTTAAAGGAGAATAGTTGTTTTGGGTGTTATTACTGATAATATGCTGAGGAAATGCTTACAGATCGATCTAGCTAGTGCAAGATGTTGTTAGTCCATCATCTTTAGGGTGTTGTTACTGCTAGCTAATAAATTGTTGTTGTTGGGGCTAAGGAGAAAAGGGATTTTTTTTTTGAAAAAATTCCCTAAGTATAGGGATACTATGGAGAGGGTGGTCAACACTACACACAACAGGCCGCGCAAATTCCTTATAGACTGCACAAATGTGCGACAAGAGGCTGAGATGAGTGCGAGATAACTGTAAGATTCATCAGTCGACATGGTATCCACCAACTGTGCAAGTTGGTTAGATATGGGCAGAAGTGGCGATTTGGATCGGTAAACAAAGTTACCAATCAAAGGAGAACTATTACCTCAAAATGAGAAATCTAGCCAAAAAACCCCAAAAAAACATGAAAAAACAGGCTGAAAACGAAAAGTGTTGATGCTGGAATAACGTTTTGTTTGTTTGTTTTTGTTATTGCTTTTTTTGTTTTGTTTTGTTTGTTTTTTTTTGGTACATTTTCAACATTTTTAATAATGACATTAAAGATAAAATATCATGACTCCGAAATTTTTTAAAGTTCCAACGATTTTCAAGCGTGACATTAAAGATAAAAGATCACGTCTTTGAAAATCCTTAAAATTCCAACGATTTTTAGGCATGACATTAAATATAAAATATCATGTCTTTGAAAAACCTTAAAATTCCAACAATTTTGAGTGGTGGTGTTAAAGAAAAAATATTTATCAACCATAGCATTAAAGATAAAATATCATGACTTAGAAAAACAATAAAATCTTGACAATTTTTCAACCATAGAATTAGAACCAATGATTAGGACTACAAAAAAAATGTTAAGTTTTCAAAATATTTCATGCATGACATTATGGAAAAATTTTATGACTAAAAAAAGTTTACAAATGAACATCTAAATGAAAGAGTTATTATACCAAGAGTGATTTATTTTTTAAATGTTAAATGTATAGTGATTTTAAAATCTTAGCCTAAGACAACTTGATACATTGCAACAAAAATTTAAAAATCAGCTATCAATTGAAACGGAGTGTAGGTGAACTCGACCCATTGTAATGAAAACTTAAATACCAACCATGAAATTGACACATTGTGGGGGAAGATTCGATTCATTATAATAAAAATTTTAAAATCAACTATCAAATTGCACATAATGGGATCAAGTTGCTAGTCGAGCATTAATAAGGTCCCTAAAAAAATTAAAAATTAAAACTATATATATATTATATATATTATATATATATATATGAAAATACAAAAGAAAACAAAAATTCAAACATGAAAAGAAAAGACAGAAAACAAAAAAATAATAACAAATAATTAAAACATAAAAATAATACAAAACATGAAAAAAAACATCAAATAAAAAAATATAAAAATGACAAAAAACCATAAATGTAAAAAACAAAAATTTCTGTAAAGATTAAAAATTAAATATAAATAAATAACTAAATATATAAAATAAAAAAAGGAAAATACTTAAAAAACACATAATTAAAAAAAATTAAAATTAACAAAAAAAACATCAAACAACTTTTTTCTTTAACCCACATCATATAATATATATATAAATAATGAAAATTTTAAAAATAATAATTTAAATTACAAAATAAAATTAGGAAAAAAAAGATAATTTTTTTTTTACCCCGTCCGGCCTAGGTCGATTCCCGGAATTTACCTTGTCGCCTAAGGCCGTCATCCAGGTCGCGGGGCCTCGACTGGGCGACGTTGTGCAATGTCGCCTCACGACCTTGGGTGGCTAGGGTCGCAGGGCTTTGGGACTAGGCGGGGCGGGCTGTGCAGCATCACTCGACTAA
Source organism: Pinus taeda (assembly GCA_000404065.3). Classification (NCBI taxonomy): domain Eukaryota; kingdom Viridiplantae; phylum Streptophyta; class Pinopsida; order Pinales; family Pinaceae; genus Pinus; species Pinus taeda. Next base: position 124,108 of record APFE030272183.1, read on the forward strand.
GGCTGAGCTCGGCCTTAGCCACCCAAGGTTGCGGGGTGGGGCTACACTTGGCCATGGCCGCGGGGCCTCAGGCCTAGGTGGGATGACATTGTAGTTCTGAGGCCCTGCGCCTGGGTGGCCTAGGTCGATTCCGGGAATCGAACTAGGTCGCTCGGGGTATTTATTTATTTTTTTACCTTTAAAAAATGTTTTTGATGTTTGTTTGTTAATTTTTTTTTTTTTCTTCTTAAATTATGTGTTTTTTTTAATATTTTCCCTTTATTTTTTTATTTTTTTTGATAGTATTTATTTATTTATTTTTAATTTTTAATATATTTTTAATATTTGATTCTTTTGGTTATATATATATATATATATATATATATATATATAATATATATAATATAATATATATACCACATGAAAATCATCAACGTTTAAATTTTTTATCCACACTTAATACATGAGAAATTTAAAGTGTAAAAATAAGGTCCTCAAACAAAAAAGTTTGACGTTGCATTAACACTTTTTCAAAATCAGCGTGAAAGTCACTAACTTTTAAAAAAAAATCATACTTGATACACTAAAAATTTAAAGTGTAAAAAATAAGCCCTCTAAAAAATGGGTAATCGGTAACTTTCTGCTTTGACCGGTAACTATGTTGGTATGGTTTGATGAACGATTGTGACGACACATACAAGGAATATTCATAAAGGTGAGCTAGCTGGAGATTGCTTGAAGCCGTATGTTGAAGAAAAACAATATATAAGGAGTCGTTATTGATGATAAAGGGTTTTGTTCGATGTTATTGTGGTACTACTTTCTGTTATCTGATAGTTCTATGTTGTTAGTTTTATTCAAGACTATCTTTGTTCTATTATCTGGTTATGTGAATGATAATGCTATGATACTTTGTTAATCTATTGTTATGATTAACTCTATGTATTGTAATGGCGTTGGCTAGTTAGTACTATCTTAATGATCACAGTCTAAGTTCCTATAGTTAGACATATGGAGCTTGCGTGTAAATTGTACTTTTGATGTTTAATATAAACGTGAGACTTCCAAAGGCTTTCATCTAGATCCATGGTTCTATTGCTTATATATTTTGTGTCAACGATGGTACCCATGAATGAGTTACAAGGTCCCTATACGCTGCTTGAGGAATGTTCTATATCGATAGTTTATGTACTGTAAATAGTTATGTCATTGCATAAATGGATGAACTTTGTTCCTTCTTACTGTTTTACATCGAAGTTAATCCTACACGTATACAATGAATTCCTATTAATTGTTTACTTTTCTAGCTAAGCCATATACTATGCTTGACCAATACCCGTCGTAGATGTTGGGAATGTGTTAATGTATGCAGTAAGGGCTTCCGAATGTATTTCTATTTAATGTGTTTGTCTGTGACATATGAAAACTACACTCATTTGGGTTAGGTTATTTTTAACCAAAGCTATCTCCTTTTCCCCTGTTTCCTTCAATAACCTTAAAAGGTTTTGTAAACCCATCAATATACCTCAGGTGAGACATCGCCTACTCACAAGTGTTGAAAATGCAGATATCTGAGGGGGTTTTGCTAGCATACTATTGAACCTAGGTCATTGCATGCCAACAAATGTTTCTATTGTCGGGACCAAAAGTTTTGTGTTAGATAGGGGATGTGGAGGTCGACTAGAGAATAAATTGAATGGTGGTTGGACTAGAAACAATATGAGTTCATGGTAGCACATACTAGGAATTTGCATATTACTCCAAAAAAATGGTTGTAAAGATACCTTTTTTTTCCATGAGATTTTATTCATGGAGTACCCTATCATCCTATGGGAGTGGCTTAATTGCTAGGCAGAGTAGCAAGGACTATGGACTTAGCCATAGTCATACAACTAGATGCCAAAGTTGCTACGAAGAATAAATACAGTAAGTAACTCAGTATTTAGAGTTGTTTATTTTTAGTTAACTAGGGTGCTAGAAGGCTACATATTTGAATTTACAGTAGAGTCCACCTAGTCCTTAAATGTAGCCAAATGAGACTTCTTCTGAGAACTACAGGGAAGGTATTTGAGGATATTATCAACTTGGATTAAAATGATGTTATGTGATAAGGGAATGATGTCACTAGAGTTTGACACCATGAGTGGGTAAAGCTCTATGCAACACAGGGAACTGAGGGGATGATCACGGGATGACTTTAATAAGAGAAGGGACAAAGGGTGTGAATAGTGGTGGAGAAATAGAGAAGTGTGCAGTATAAGAGCTAAGGATTCAAAGGAAGGATAGGGAAAGATGCTGAGAAAGGGACAAGTGATGGGGATGCAACTGATTCAATACTAGAAGCAGATTTATAGAGGGGGTGGAGATCTCCTAGAAGTTGGAGGAGTGTCATTTCCATGGCCAGTTTAGGAGCAATGGATACTTGCACATCATCACCAAGAGTAGGAGAGGGAATCCACAAAGTGGACACTCTACATAGTGGAACAAGGTATGTCCATGGTTCAAATAGAGGTAAGAGAAATGCGACAAAGATGATCTCTAAAGGAAGACTGTAAAGGAGGCATGTCATGCAGAGTCAAAGCATGTAGATTAGAGAAGGTTTAGGTTGCTGCGAGGATCAAGAGGAAGGGAGAGTAGAGGATGGTGCAAAGGAGGAGTGCTTGCACTAGGATTGCAGCATTGTGCCATGGAGAGGGCCCTCCACCTAAGATAAAGGAGAATGTTACTACGACAAAAGAGAAGGATAGGAAGTGCATTGACCATTGAGTATTAGTAGATAAGTGATAGAGGAGGAAGAAAAAGAAGATCGGATTGAAAGACCCACTGCATCTCATTGTCCAAGCCATGGCCATCCCCTAGATCAAACCAATGACCCTGCTCACACCTTCACAATCTGAGATAAACTCTTCATTGTTTGTTGAATTTTCTTAGTCATCAATTTTAGAATGTCGTAGAGATTTGGACAATGAAAGTGATAGTAGCGAAGAAGAAGGAGAAATTGAAGGAGGGGAACAACGAGTACAAGTGGGATAAGTAGTTGAAGTGATTCTAGCCATGAAAGAGATAGTGGATTTTGAATAGCTAGGCACCAGAAGATAAACCATGGTTGGTGTTTATTCGACATTAAGGTTAGTAATGTCCCATGTGACTGGGACTAAAGATCCCGAACAATATTGGTTAATCTGTAGGGCATTTTGGGATTTCAAGAAGATTCTAGATGAGGGGACAAATATCACCCCAGTTAGAAACAACTTTTTGGGACCATGCGCTAGAGTGGTACATGAACTATAAGACTATGACTCCCCTAGGACAAACTAGGATGTTGGTAGAGATCAAGTAGGCACTATTGAAGAAATTTTAAAAGCCAAAATCAAAATCACAATGCATCATCGAAATCAAGGAAATCAAGCAAAATGATGGTGATTTAGTATGGGATTATCATAATCATTTTAAAGTTTTTATGGATATACTAACATTTTAAGTTCCCAACCCACAACATCGGGAATGTTACTTAGCAAGGTTTCTACCACATATCTAACTATTTTTCACACAATAGATGGTGACCTCACATCCCAAGGCATTGGAGATATCCATGTGATTGAAGGCTACACCAACTGGTGGGGAAAATATTACAGGTATGGTGCAAGTGCAGTCGTAGTTGACTGCTCTGACATTATAATTACAGGACTTGGAAAAGGTCAAAGAAAAGAGCGAGGAGGTGTGGTGTACAATATGTAGGAGATAAGGCCACCACCACAACAAATGCCCCTAACTGTGATGGATTAGGTGGCTATAGGGGTGGTGAATCCCTTAGCCCAAGGTAGGGGGCTTTGGTGCAATTTTTCCAAGTTTAGGGGCATTTTCTGACCAACTGCTCCATGATGCAGAAGTATTAAATCTCAAGACATACTTCCTTTTGTGATTTTTGCAAGTTTTTCGGACACGACATTCACTCTTGCTGGGCAATGGAGTTGTTACATGAGAGAACCTTCGAAACTTACCATGTGTAGGAGACGAAGGGAGACGATGGTAGCACTCAACAATATCTAGTTAGAGACTACCCCATGCTAACCCGAGGATAAGGACCACTAGGGAGAGGACATGACCTGCTTGCAAGAGGGCGAGGAGGTTTTAGATGAGGAGAGGGCCAATGATCTGTTATAATTATGGCCAACCAAGACATCTAGGAAGGGATAGTTTGAACCCTTATACGTCTTGCACATACTACATGCAACTCAACCATGCTATAGAGGATTTCCTATAATTACTAACAAAGTGGTAGGATAAACAAGGACCAAATGTACAAATGGTTACAACTGAAGTCCAATGAGACTACCCTCAGGTGTGCCCAGTGACAAAAGGTGGAACTCGAACCAACATGGATGTTGTAAATAAAGAGAAACCTCACCTGTGGGTCCATAAGGATACAAATTTTCCTATGAGGTTTGACCCCGCCAGAGAATAACATTCCTATAAGGAGGAAAGAAGATATTTTTTGGTAGTGAAATAGGGTGCGTCGAGCATGACAAGATAGCCACATGGGCCACTAGTTTGTGATACCTTAATGATATATAGTGAGCCTCCACTTGAAGTGACTCTATGGGAGGTAAGCCCCATTCAAAACTTTTTGTGAAGTTTTTTAGATTTAATGAAGGAAGAAAATTATTTGGAGAGAATGCGTAGGATGATTGATCATTGCACATAAAAAAAATTGATGACTACACATAGGAGAAGGAAGATAGTTTTGTGTAGGTATCCTTGGGGATGGTAAAATAAGTATTGTGCAGGAGGAACACAAATAAAGAATTTAGGTTCAATGCTTAGATTAAAGACTATGATATGAATAAAACTATATTAGATTGAGGTTCTGATGTAAATATAATACCAAAGACAACATGGGAGTTGATGGGCAAGCCAAAGCTTGAATGGTTTCCAATTCAGTTGTGTCTTGCCAACCAATTATAATATATCCTATTGGGCAGTTAGAAAATGTTGAAGTTAATATTGAAAAAGTAAGTATTTTGGTAGAATTTGAAGTCATTTAGAATGTGGATGACATATACCCTTATTTGGAATTGCTTGGTATTGAATGGGATTTCAACAATCAAGCCATAATTAACTTGAAGAAAAAATGGATGATTTTTGAGGTTGGATATTTATAGGTAGTTTCTCCATTGGATCCTAAGGAAGGGGAACCTACATCAAACTTGTGAGAGAAGAACTCAATGTAGTATACCTTGATAACATTTATAATATAACAACTCGATGTAGGAGACCTCAATACCATTTATAATATAACAACTCGATGCAACGATTATGTTAACTTGACAGTAGATGGTACAGTAATTTTTCAAAGAATTAATTCAAGTTTGTCATACTCAAATGATGCATTGGAGAGCTAGCAGAAGCACCTCCATGAGGTTTCTATAATAGCCCTGGTAAAAAATACATGTAAAAAATATAAGGCCACAGCGGATGGGACACATATTTCAAGCTGAATGGTGGGAAAGACATCCTAGTGATGTTCATTTCAGTTATATGAATAAAGGATATTGGCAAAGGCTTTGGAAAGACAAAATGGCATTTTGGCACATTTATTTATGAAAATAATGGAAATTACGAGAAAAGGAAGGTGAAAGGTCATAGGTTGCATGTGAGGAGGAAATTGAAGGAAAATAATGGAAAATTAAGAAAATAGAGGCCTCATTGATAAAAAGGCTTATGAGTACCAGTTCATGGAATATTGTCAGTTCAGTTTTGGAGCTCTCTCATTATTCTCCCTCTCTCTCACTCTTGGACACTTAGATTTTTCTTGGAGCACTTTGGCATTGGAGCAAGAAAGGCAAAAGAAGGCAAGAATAAGGAAGGAGCAAGCAAGGAAGAGCAGGGTCAAGCAACTACAACAAGATTCTTTGCAGGTATTGATTCGCATGTGTGATTTCCTTGTATATTTAACATGCATGGTATTGCATGTGGTTCTTTTCTGTCATGGCATGGGTTTTTTCAGGTGTGATAATGTTTTTAGCCTAGCCTTTCCATTTCCAGATAGCCTTGATGAGATGGGTTCTCATACTTCAGTTGAGCTATATTGCTGGATGGATTCGAAGCTGAGTGAGGTGGATCTTTGAAATGACAAACACATGGCCTAGTGGTCCCTGAATTGGACTATGGATCACGGTAAAGCTAATGGCCTAGTAACCCTTGAGCCAGACTGTGGGTTGTGGTAAAGCCAAGATTGTGTGCCTAGGTGGGCCTAGGAATACTTTCAAGTGAATGGTGAGATATACAGTAAATCCAAGAGGTGGATTGCTATCCATTGGGCCTAGCAGTCTCGGGATGAGATGTACAGTAAATCATGGAGAGTGGGTCTTGGTGTAGGGCCTAGTGATCCCCGGATCAGACTATGGATTACGGTAAAGCCTGAGAGACTAGGAGGCACTCAAATTCCTCACAGTGTAGGTGGAGAATTTTGGCAGCATCCATGCTTGTTCGGTTCCTTTTGGTTAGTTATGAGTCCCACGTTCATGCTTGGAATATGGCACATGGGTGATTGGCTGAAGAGAGATTTGGCTTAGCCAATCTATAGTCGGGTGGAACGCTGTAGTACCATCCCCGGTTGGTTTCTACATTCATTAATGAGACATTCATCCCTTTGTTTTTCATGTGTAAATGTACTGGTTTATTTGTGGATTCTATGGTTGATGTATTTATGGTATTTTTGTTGTTACTATGCTGGTTATGTGTATGTTTTATGACAACAACTATGTATGGCTCCTATCAAGATTTTACTTGTAAATGAATGGACAAGATATCTATGACCTAATAGATGATAATGCAGCAAATGACATGAGGGAACAATGGTTCTTAGCGATTCTCAGATAGTACGAGATATCTATGCTTAAATATGTTGTTTACATCCGTAGATTACATGTTTGTAATATGTTTGATGAAATGCCTGTCATGGCTAGTAGGGGTCTGGTTAAGGGCTTTCTCAACTTGATTTGGGGTAGCATCGAATGTGCTCTATCCATAAAAATTAGTGGAGAGGCTAAAGCACATGAGATCTCCAAGACCAAGAAATGGTTTGGACAGATTGTACTCGGTTTGGGAGATATTAAAATAATTAATATTTTTAATGGAGTTCCTAAGTCTAAACTTAGGAAAAATAAAATATTAATGGGTATTAATATAAAACTGGGTAAGAAGGTTTCAAAAGTCATGGATAAAGCCAAATCTAATCTTAGCCGCTAATTAGAGATTTTAATCTCAGTCGTTGAAGGATCAATAAGAAAAGTATAAGAGGAGGCTTGAGGGTCAGTTGGAATATACACTAGAGTGATAAGTCATTCATTTTGCTAGAGCGAGGTTGGTAAGAAAAGTTGAATTAGTGATCAGCAGCAAGGGGCAGTGAGTATGAGGTAGAGAGGCAGGGACAATATTGGGAGACCAGCAGAGAAGCAGAGAGAGCGAGAGCAACAATCATTCCAGGCTACACAGAGCACAACAGAGGCAGCGCAGAGCCCAAAGAGACTGCGTCATCCATGCAGAGGGCAGAGGGAGTGACACAGAGGTTCCCAGAGGCTGTGGAGTGCCTCAGAGGGTTGACGCAGGTTAGTAGGAGGCTGATGCAGAGGCTAGAAGGGCCAACACTGAGCTTTAGTTGTGTCGAAGAGGGTTTCATGGGGCAGGTTTTCTGAATACCTGTTTTCGGATATAGAGGTATTGTTTACATGTATTTTTCTCTGTCGGGTGAGCCGGTTAGGCACCTAGTTGTACTCAGCAAGACTGCATAATAATATAGCCTCATAATAGCTGCACCGATTTTCCCACATTGGGTTTTTCCGGGGACATTTGTCCAAAAATAACAGTGTCACTTGTATGCTTGTTTTCTTTCAGTTGATGAACTGTAGCTGTTGTGACTGTATGGTGTTTATTTCGGTATTTAAATGTATTAAAAGACTTGTTCGAATTTAAAAAAGTAGAAGAAATAAACCAACAAAATAAAAATTAATTTTCTAATGGATAGACTTAGAAAATTCAACACTAATTACTTTTGCATCATTTTTTCGCTATTATTTTACTGCTTTGAAGATGTCATTCCATTCTGGGCAGTGACCTGGGCTATGGGCTTGAAAAGGTGGCTCAAATCCCGGGATGCTGGCACAAAACTGGACAAAATTGTCCTTAGACACTAGCTTGCAGGCCTGTGAGAGTGTCCAGAGGTCCCTGGACGCTGGCATGCCCATAGCATGAGAGCGTCCAAAGGTCAAGTGGTCAAAAACTTCAGTGGGACCTAGGGACAAGCTGCCTGAAGTGTTGGCATGGTTCTCAGGGATCTTGTAGCTGATGTGGAAGGTCTGTATGTTGTGTTTCCATCGATTCCATTTCCTTAAGGTCACATAGGAGGTTGAATCCAATCATAGTAGCCTCTTGTCGCATGTTTACTTGGTTGAACAATTACTTGGGTAGATGTGGGAGGAGGGTGTTACAGAGTGGTATCAGAGGATGGTTCACCCCTCAGACTGGATGGGAGGTGTGTTGGTCATGCATTCATGGCGGTTTCATATGTGTTCCTTATGCTTGTAGTCCATGTGCTTGTTGCATTTTGCATTGATCACGGTTGTAATGATGTCGCCATGTGAAGGTTGATGGTGTTGTTATGGAATGTGTCGTCGTAAGTGTATGGTTGTACATGCATTTGTTATGCATGTCAGTGTTTATATGTTTTTATGAATTCATTTTCATGGTGAAGGTTGTTGTACATGAGGTCATTGTATGAAATTAGTTCATTATGATGTTTTTGGTTGTTATGATGTTGATGCGTTGGATAAGATAGAGCAGGAGATGCAGATCATTAAAGTGAAGTTGCAACATTGGACCTCAAGGCAAGAGCATGTCATCATACAAGTTTATATGTTGGGCATGCAAGTATGTTAGTTAATGGATTATTATATGAGTTAGGGTTATATACTTTCTAAGTTAGTTACCAGAGAACCCACATTAATAACCATATTCTATCAACGTTTCAAATCCCAACAGGGATCCATCATGAGGACTAATTCTGAATGTTGATAGTAGAAGAGCTAAATGAGAGTTTTAAATAGTTATGAGGTGAGTTGTTTTGATTTAAGGAAGAGATGAAGGTCGGTTGCTTAATAATTATTATTATCCATATTTTAAGATTTTTTTATTAAATTAAGTTTTTATTTTAATTCCTATAATTTTTATTTTATGATGATTTTAGTTTAGAAGTTAATTCATTAATTGGAGAATATTAAAATAATAATTATTACAAACTATTTATTATTAAATCTAATATATAATTATATGATTAATAGAACTATTATTAATCTTGATCTAAAAATAAATAATTCTTATTATAAAAATTAATAATAATACTCATAATTAATTATAGTATAATTTATAATAATAATTATATAATAATTAATAATTTTAATAATAAATATTATAAATATCACTAATTTTTAATTTAATAGTTTTAATAGATATTATAATTTTTATTATTATTTATAAATAGTAAATGTGTATAATAACTATTATTATTATAAAAAATTATTATAATCAATTTATATAATTATAATGAATATTAATACGATTTTTTACTAATAATTTAGAGGTTAATTAATTAATTGGTTTTATTCTTAATTTTTAATCTAAATATAAATGATTCTTAATATGAATTAATAATAATACTAACAATTAATAGTCATAATTAACAATTAGTAGTAAATATTATAAATATTCACTACTAATTCTTACTAATAGTTTAATTGATTAATAATTATTATTATCTTGAGATTGATTATTAAGAGTAACAATAATAGTAATAAAACTAATTTTTTTTTGCTAATTTTAACCTAAGATACATAGGGAAGGGAGATAGCTACCTACTAAGTGTTACACCTAGGATGTATTGGTGGTCTTAATTTCTCTGATTAAGGGAAACTAGCTACCGCTAATCTCGATACCATTGTCCCTGTTGAGATTATGTGGATGTTTTATAATCTCAAGAGCCTCTCTAATCTTTCGCCTATGATGATGTTCTTCTCTTGCGACAATTGAGGCGTTTTCCAAACAGAGATGGTGCTTGGTTTTAGAGGAATGCTCTGCTAGGGCCAAAGTACGAGACCTATCATTCTAATATCAGCTACATGTTCCTTCAGTCTTGTTTGCAAGGAGTGACCTGTTTCACCAATGTAACTTTTTCCACATGAAAAATCTTTTTTATAAACTCCTTTAAGTTGATGTCTATCAATATTATCTTTGACAGACCTCATACCTTGTCTAATTGTTCCAGGTGCTGAGAACTAAGTGATTATGTCTTTCTTTCTTAGGAGTTTTGCAATCTTATCTGTCACCCCTTGAATATAAGGCAGAAATACACTCCCACACTGAGGTTGGTCTTGAGATTTTGGCTCCTGAGATAACACCCTTCTTTCAGCCCTTTCTATAGCTATTTTAATTTCTTTTTCTTTGTAGCCTATACCTTTAAATACTGAGACTAAGTGCTTCTTATCCTCATCCAAATGCTCAGAATCAGAAATTCTAAGTGCTCTGATAGCTATAGTGTTCAGAACACCAAACTTCTGGGATGGGTGATGGTGGGAATCAGCGTGGAGGTAGCTCTCCGTGTGGGTTGACTTCCTAAAAACCTTATGCCCTAAGGAGCCATCCTCCTTCCTAATGATAAGAACGTCTAAAAATGGGATGCTCATGTTTTCTTCCATCTCCATGGGAAATTTTATTTCGGGGGAGATAGAGTTAAGGTGAATAAAAAACTTGTCAAGCTCTATTTTACCATGAGTCCATTTTATATTGGTATCATCTACGAATCGCTTCCACCAAGCTGGTTTCAAAGGGTATGATTCAAGGGCCTTCTTTTCAAAGTATTCTATGTATAAGTTGGCCACAATTGGTGAGAGGGGCGATCCCATTGCCACTCCAGATGTCTGTTCATAGTATCCTCCTTGGAAGATGAAAACAGTTGATCGCAAACAAATCTTAGCCAGTCTTGCGGTTTCTGGATCAGTAACATCTTTTATAACCAGAATGGCTTCATCAAGAGGAATCTTGGTGAATAAGGATACTACGTCAAAGCTCACCAGGATGTCATCCTGGTCCATCCTCTCATTTCTAATAAGATTCACAAAGTCATCGAAGTCTTTGATGAAAGAATACGTATTCCCGACAAGAGGCTTAAGGATCTTGGCAACATACTTAGCGAGTTCATAGGTTGGGGAACCAATATTATTAACTATTGGTCTAAGAGGAACTCCTTCTTTATGGAGTTTTAGGTAAACCATAAATTCTTGGGATAGTTTCACAAGAAGGGGTTAATTTTTTCTTTAATTTCTCATCAAGGTTGGAATATGAAATTGTCTTTTTTACCTCCCTCATAATTTTGGGAATGGGATTTTTTCTAAGATTCTTATAACTACCACAGGCAAGGTGTTCATTCATTTTACAGACATAGTCTTCTTTATCTAAGATTACTGTTGCCCCTCCCTTATCAGCCTTAAGAGCTACAATTTTATCATTATTTCATAGGGACTTAAGAACAAGAAGTTCTTCTTTACTTAAATTACTTTTGGGAGTTTTTGCCTTTCTCATAATGAGGGAAAATTCTGGCCTTAATGTTTCCTTATCCTCCAAAGATAGGTTATTAATCCCATCCTCTATGCTACAGATGATATTCTTAACATGTATGTTTTTAAGGGCAACTGCAAACCCTAAGCCTTTGTTGAGAACACTAATGACTTCTGGACCTAATTCTTGAGAAGACAAATTAACCACTTTTCTTCTGGGTTTTATCTTCGAGAGGTTGGAACTTTCCTTCGAAGAATTGTGGTTTTTATCTAGATGACTTCTTTCATTAGGTTCATAAGTGCTGGCTTTTGGGTTGGCGTTGTCGCTGTCACTGCCTCCTACTACATTCTTGATCTTTTCGTTTAACCTAGCTGCTAATTCCTTCGCCTTTCTAGAGGTATTGATGTCCCTTTTGGAAACGAAATTCTTAGCATTCCTGTATCCTGAAGACCGGAAGCCTGGATCTTGATGAACGCTGCCTGACTCTTGCTGTTTGCTGCTTCTGATGCTTTCGTTGTCCACGTTTTTAATCTCTTGTTCAATGGCTTCTGCCCTTACCCTTTCACATGGTTCGGACATTATGCAATCAATGGTTTCGTTGAACCTTGTAGCTATAGGATTGTTGTTGCCTGAAGATCAATGATCGCTGCCTGACTCCTGTTGTTCGTTGCCTTTGAAGCTGTCATTGTCCACGTTTTTTATCTTATCGTGCTTGCTGCTAACTTGATTGTTAGTGTTTGCCTCTGTTTTAGTATTTGCCTCTGTTTCAACGTCTTTTTTAATTGATACGCCTCTTTTGTCTGCTTGGACATCCGCGGTATTGTTTTCCTTCACTGTTTTAGGGTTTTTCACGCCTTCGTTTAATGCTGATGCACGATCACGACTCGAAGTATCTCTTTCAATTAATGTTAAAAGATTTCTAACATTTTCAAAGTTTGCCGCTGGTCTCATGGAGCACTCAGAACCTAATACCGTTGGACCTGCACACGCTCTATTCAGTTTACTCCTGAAACTGTTATCTACTTCCCTCCTACTATAGCTGTGATGGCTAAATATATTATTATTATATGCCCTGTTTAATAAATAGGACAACTTCTTGCATTGTCTAGTTTGAGCGATATTTCCTTCATTTTTAGCCTTAAGAGCAGCCTTGGCATCAATTACAAACCAGAGATCTTTGTTGATGTTGTTGGCTAGTTTTAGGTGTGCTCGGAGCGCTAAGTGTCCAAGATTGTCCAGAGAAGCCCTAACCTTTTTTAATTTTTACCTGTACTAAAGTAATTCTTAATATTAGAAATGCATTATTGTTATATTTATTATTTAATCTATGATCAATTTTCGCAAATGAGGGAATAAGGTTATTGTCACGACAATTTTTAAGAAATTGAAGGTCTGTAGCTCTTCTTGCTATCTTCACTCTGATTTTTTCGAGTAAGATGATTTCACTCCATGTATCCCCTCCGTACAGGGAAATGATTCTGGATTTTAGACATCTGTGGTTTATATCTTTTGAGTTAGTTGCCGGAGAATCCACAGTAATAACCATATTCTATCAACGTTTCAAATCCCAACAGGGATCCATCATCAGGACTAATTCTAAATGTTGATAGTAGAAGAGCTAAATGAGAGTTTTAAATAGTTATTAGGTGAGTTGTTTTGATTTAAAATGTTGACAAAATATGGTTATTACTGTGGGTTCTCCGGTAACTAACTCAGAAGATATAAACCACAGATGTCTAAAATCTAGGGTTATATACATTAGGTTTATGTACATGTCTATTGATGTTATGGTTATAGTTGACTAGGGTAGTCAGATGCACATGTGTCGGATAGTCATGAATGATAGTAACTTGTGGTTGTATGCATTGCTATTGTTGTTTTATGTTAGATAACTTGATGATTATGATATATGTTATATGTTGTTGTTGAGTAAGTTATAGGTTAACTTGTTGTTGTTAAATGATAGTTAGCTTGATGATTAGGTTATATGTTGTTGATGAGCATGATATATAACTTGTTGTTGTTATATGCTAGTAACTTGAAGATTAGGGTTATTACATTAAGATCTTGATGTTATATGTGTCATACTAATTTGGATTAGTCTATGCAAATGGTTAAGTTTATGACATTCATGTATGATTTAATATGTTGTGATATTATGTCATACTAATCTAGACTGATCGTACATACGTGATTGTTATGCATGAATGACAAATGTTTATGAGCTTATGATGTGAACATGTTAGCTAGTGACTGTTATGGATATCATGATCTTATTTATGTTTGAATTTATATGTTGTGAAGTTATATCGTGCTAATATAGATTGATTGTGCAGACCAGATAGCCTCCCCTGAGATACATCAAGGTATGAATTTCCTTGTGTCGTCTACTTGGTGCTTGAATGTTGATTATGTCGTCTATTTGGTGTTTGAGTGTTTGTCTATTATTTCATCTAGTTGATTTATTTAACATGGTATGTTTGCAAGTTGGATGAATGTTTTATGAATTTCATAATATGAGTATGTGTTCAAATGATGCTGTTTTAAGATGATTGTACTAACACATATGTGTTGAGATAGTTGATATGTACTTGAGTGTAAGTGATAGTTGTAGCATTATGTCTAATGATTATGAGCTGAATATGGATTATGACATGATTGTTAATTTTGGTAAAGGTTGATTTCAAATTGATAGATATGATTGTCTTGATATTTGGAACATGTGGTTGACATGTGTAAACAATTGCATGAAACATGCTTGGTATTAGTGTGACAAGGTAAAAATTGAAGTGTTTATATAACTAACAGTTGGGTGATGTGACAGTACATAGTAAGCCTCAATTGCAACAAGGTAAAAGGGTAAAAGAAAGGAATTGGGCAAGAATTCCTTTGGCTATGTTTGGAAACCCTAATTCCAAACGAATGAGTGTTTTGCATCCAGGAAGTCTTCTTAACCTTGACTTTGTCTGACATTATGGGATATATGCTATATTCATGAACATGTATTCGATAGGTATATTAGGTAGTCTCTAGTTATAGGTGGATTTGTCAAGGAAATTGGAGTCCCTTGAGAGATGACATGGATGTGTTCAATTGCCAAGGCAGCGTGCTTGGAACAACAAGGTACGGTAACCAGTGTATTGTTATGTTTATTTAAGCACTGGCAGTATGATGCAAGGGATTGCATGGAAAAGAAATTGCCATGGAATCTTGAAGAAGGCTCAAGTTGAGATTTCCCTTGGAAGCACTGAGAACCATGGGGATTGAGTAATGACATCTGCTGTCAGTGTTGTGCTTTTGGTATTTTGTTGATTTGTTGTGCTTGATTGTGATTTTGTTTGCATCTTATGCATGGCCTTGCCACTTTGTTTGTGGTTTCGTGTTGTTATTGGTTTTCATGGTCTTATTCTTGTCGTTTCTTGTGCTTTCCTTTTAAGTTTTGAGTCTTGGGAATTGGTTGGGGAACAAGAAAGTTAGTGGAGCTCAGGGAGAGTTGAATGCCATTTAGTAGGCAATGTAAGACTCAGATGAATTCGATGGATGTATAAGGGTCATTGAAGGAAAGAGTATGACAACTGGTTAGATTGGTTGGGTCCATTGGTGTAAATGGACAGTGGTAGTACAGTCATGAGAAAGGTAACATGAAAGGTGAAGTAAATGTATCTGAGGTGCCAAATGCCTTGGCTACGTTGGGAATGATTGTTTTCAATGTTGTGCATGATGTGCACAGATAAAGGGAGTTATCTTAACCTTGGCCTTATGATATTTGGTATTTATGTTATGATGATAATTATGCTAATGTTTATATATGTATACATGTAAGTATGTATGTATGTCGTGTCTGATAGGGTCTTCATGGATCATGGTTGTTTAATGCTAATGTTTATATGTATATATGTGTGTATGCATATTGTTGTTTGACAGGATCATGTTTATGCTAATGTTTATGTATATGAATGTATGTATGTATGCATACCGTTGTCTGACAGGGTCATCAACAATCGTTCTTGTGTAGGAATGATTGCTTCTACAGGTGAATGGAATGAGGAGATTCCTAGTTCATGAGGAATCTAGTGGGAAGAGTAGTCATGAAAAATATATGAGGTCAGTATCATGTGGATATGAATTGATATTGTATGCTTGTATTATGCCTATGTTTATGTTACGACAGGTAACGTTGAAGGATACATCAGCGGAATGAAAAAAATGTACCTTGCGGCATGCCAAGATAAGCATGGATGGCATATAGACACTGAAAGCAAGGTTTCTTGGTAGAGGCAGTGTGGTTTTGGATGTGTGTTACTGTTGTTGTGCATATGTTGTATATGTTGTACATGTTGCATCTGTGATGTTGTGCACATGAAATGTTGTGTATATATAGTGTGTGTACATCTTGTTTATGCAATTTTATGTGCAGGGTGGTATAGATAGTGTTGTGTGAATGTTGCATATGCATTGTTGGGTATAGATGGTGTTATGTACATGTTGGATATGAGGTGTTGTGTATATATGGTGCTGTGCACATGTTGGATATGCAGTGCTATATACAGATGATGCCATTTACATGTTTGATATGAGTGCTATATACATGTGGTGTTGCGTGCATGTTGTACATGTGGTGATATGTACATATGGTGTTGTGTGCATGATTGTATAAGTGGTGTTGTGAGCATGTGGTGTTGTGTACATGTTGTACATGTGACGCTGTGTGTAGGGGGTGTTGCGTACATGTCATGCATGTGATGTTGCGTACATGTGGTGCCGTGTATATGGTATTGTATACATGTGGTATTGTGTAAATGTTGTACATGTGGTGTAGTGTACATGTGGCGTTGTGTACATGTTGTGCAGGTGGTGACGTGCATGTGTTGTGCAGGTGGTGATGTGCATGTGTTGTGTACATGTGGTACTGTGTACATATGGTATTGATGTACATGTGGTATTGTGCACATGTCGTACATGTTGTGTTGCAGGCATGCGATATTATATATGTGCATGGTGTAGTTGTGGTATTGTTGGGAACGAGTTCCCTAGGGTTAATTTTGGGGTTAAAAGCCTAGGTTTTGGGGCTAAAGGCCCAAGTTTTGTATAAAGAATGTAAAGTCTCTGCATTTTGTGGTCATGGAGCGTGAAGATGTAAAGAGTCATCAACGGTTTCTACCCTTAGTTTATGTAACTTGTGGCGGATTTATGAGATCCACCCTTGGTTCGCGGACCATGGGATTGTATAAAAAGGGAAGTCTTAGAAAAGTGTAAGGCAGTTTTTAGTTCAGTTCAGATATGTTTTGAAGAGTCTTTGATGTAATGGGTCTGTGAGAGCTAGGAGCGAAGAGTCTTAGCGTAGGAGAGAGGCTCTGCAGCTGTGTGCGCAGAGGCCTAGGGTAGAAGTCTGCAACTGAGTGCGCGGACCCATGCAACTTTGTGCACAGGGTAGTTAGAGTTTGCGAAGGAGATTTGAACATCAATAAAGAGAACCATTCTGGAAATACATATGTATGAGCTATTTTACTTTTGTTATGAATGTACGCGACTATGTTATGTTGAATAATGGGTTTATGATTTAATGTTGTATTGATGCGCGAATATATGTGTTTTACTTTGTTATATGAACACAAGTAAGAATATCTATTTACATGAATATAATCATAATGCATGTTGAAGTTATCCACCACTTAAGATAATCTGGGTAAATACAGTAGTAAGAGTAATCACAGAGGCGCGTAAGTGTCTGAATCACCTATTTAGGGTACACGAAGGACGATCGCAGACCTTCGTGAAGGTCTCGAAGCTGAATAAGAGAAGTATATCGATAAACCCTAAACATTTATTGGTCTGCGTGAAGGAAGGGTTAGGGTATAAAACGACATCACTACCATCTCTGGCTGCAGAAAATTGGTTCTTGCATCCCCCCATACTGCTTCGGGTGAGACTTTAGTCCGCGCTTCGCGGATTGATTCCGAAAGGGCCAGTAGTCTAGGGATTTTCTTGGCTAATTAATGCTGAACTTGGGTCAAGGCCCATCAAGCCAACAAATAGTTCCATTTTCAGGACCAAGATCTGCATAAAGAGATGTGTGATGTCACACCACTGGAATCCAACTAAGAAGGAGATCGAAGACTGGTTGGATAGAAAGATCCACGAATTCGTGGCACAAGAGAACAGGAATCTGCGATTGACGAAAGAACAATGGTTGGACAAATATATGTACATAGAGATACACAAGATCTTCTTCTGTTCCTTCTCGATTGAGTTATATGAGTGGATCGTGAAATTGGAAGATGACCAAGGAAGGTGGAGGCTTGATAGTCCAATAGTCTGGACCCTAGAGTTAGTGCGGAGATTAGAAGCCTCTGAAGATAAGATCACACATGTTGTCGATCACTGGATCGATCATATCATAGGAGGGTTCATGACAGAGTTCGCGGTCGATACCTCGGTTAGTTACAACGAAGCAGAGTGCCGCTTATTCAAGGGGCTACGAGGTATGTATTTGAAGTCTTTAAATACCTGGATTAAGATGCTCTTGTGTGAAAAGCGGGTTATGCAACTACCTTGATGTTTGGGGCTACGTGAAGTGGAAAGACCTTTAGGAATAGAGGGAAAGAAGGCCCCGAATATAGTCCTCTGATTGAACCTCCTCTGAGTGACGATGAGGAAGTAACACAGGCTTCTCCGCAGAGCGTTGTTCAGTTGATGAAGCAAGGGTTCCTGTGAATACCCCATCCACCCACACAGCCTCCATCTTTACCTCTGCCGCATACACCTTTGCCTACACCACTACCACCTCTTCCACCGTTCAGTATGGAGAACTCAGTAAAGCTACCTGTGTTTAAGGGCTTGGGAAATGAGGATCCAGACCAGTTTTGGTTCATCGCGAAGGCTGTATGGGAAGCTCAGGGTATCACAAATGAGCAAATGAAGAAAGAAATGTTGTTTAGTGCTTTTCAGGAACGTACGCTAACTTGGTACATTATGTATGGCACTGATAACCTGGCGTCCGCGTTGGTAGATATCCAGACCGTGCTGAATAAGGAATTCAATAAACTAGAGTCTGAAGCGCAATCAATTGTGGGATTCAAAGAGATCATGATGAAGCCTAGCGAGACACCCTAAGATCTGGATTAGAGATTGAAGTGTACAATCCGCGAAGCTAACATGAATATGATAGATGGGAAACACCGCAAATGGTTTGTAGCTTCGCTCCTGCCTCATCTAAGGGTTGTGCTATCACAACAAAATATCGGGACCTAGGCGGAAGCCCTGGAAATTGTGATGAGATTACATGAGACACCAATGCAAGATGCTAATTTGGGGGTTCAGCAGATTCATGCGTAGTTGTAGAACCTTTGCCTAGAAATGCAGAGTCTGAAGAAAGATAGAACAACTTGGCCAGAGGTGCGGGAAGAAGTTTGGTGCTTGAAGTGAAAAGGTTAGGGGCATGACAAAGATCACTATACAGTCTTCGCAAATTATGTTGCAGCAGGGGGGCCAATGCCTTTGAGGCTGGAAGCTCTAGTAGGGCCAAGTACAGGGCCCGCGCTATGGTGTGCTATCTGTTAGGAAGCTGGAAAACATGTGATAAACAATTGCCATTTACTGTAGAAATTTGTACGGACACCGCAACAACTTTTCTGCAACTTCTGTCAATTGGTGTGTCATGATGAGTGCAATTGCCATAGTTACGAGTTAATGATGGATAGAACGCCCTCATATAGGGTGTAGGTAGAAACTCGGCCTTCGGACCAAGGTGATGGGGAGCACGAGGAAAATACGAGGGGTGCGGATGAGGCCGAGGTGGAGGAGGACTTGGTAGAGGTCAGGGATAGGTCATTTGTTACAACTATGGAGGACCGGGACACTACGCGCGAGACTCCCCGAATCCAACGCATCTGTCATGCTGCTATTGTACTCAGTTTGACCACGCAACTGAATATTGCCCGGTATTGCTGGCTAAGATACGTGAAAAGGGGGCGCAACCTCCGCAACTGACTTAGAACCTGCAGATGATGAGGGCTGAGCCTCGCGAAGAGGATCCCAATGTAAATATTGTGTTGCGGAGTGGGATGACAAATGGTGAAGATAAGGGGAAGTAGCCTGAAGAAAGTGAATGGGTTAGCAAAGCTCCAGAAAAGGAGGTCGAGTTTGATCTAAAGCACACACGAGAAATATTTATGGAAGCAAAGAAAAGCTTCACTGAGGCCTCTACCTCAGAAAGTCAGGACAAGCTAGCTAAAGAGATGGACCCTTCCATGCTTACTAATTTCTTGGAGACTTGTATGAAGTTGTTGCGTGACAACAAGGTTGTGAAGGACTACATGAATTGATAAATAAGTGTGTCGGGAAAGAAAATTCTACGGATGGACCGTGCGTAGTCAGAAAGATTGGTAAGCATAAGGCAAGAACGAGGTGTGAAATGAGGCTCACTGCGCAGATATGAGAATATGAGATGGATCAAGTAATTTTGGATCTGGGGTTGGATGCAAATGTCTTGCCTAAACAGACATGGGAGAGGATGGGGAGGCCTGTGTTGCAGTGGTCTCCGATTAAGTTAAGAATGGCAAATCAGTAGAAAATCATCCCCATGGGAAGGTTGCAGGGAGTGACAGTGGATATTGAGGGCGCGAGTGCATTCACTTATTTTGAAGTGATAGAAATTGTGGATGACAACAATCCCTACCTTGTGCTCCTTGGGATCGATTGGGCCATGGACATGAATGGGGTAATCAATTTGAAGAAGTGGAAGATGATATTTGAGAATAAATTGGTTTGCGTAGTAGTGCCCTTGGACCCTGTAGAAGGACTGCACTAACTGAACCAATCCGCGATTATGAAAGCGATGATGATTTGGACTAGATTTATAAGATAATGATGCGAGATCAGGATTGGGTGAATCTGACAGTAGATGGATGCATTGCTAGGGACCACGAAATTTCCTGCACATCAGATTCAAATTAGGAGTTGGAGCACTGGTAGAATCAACTGCTTGAAGTATCTACGCTACGCTGTAATATGATGACCAAGTCGTTGCGCTGTGTATCATTAGAGGTAAGAAATATGCCTTACTATGATGGTCTAACTGATGACGATAAATTTTTGGATGCATTCAAAAGGGAAGTGCCAGAGAAGCATCGCTTCCAGGCCTTGGATTGGGTGCTGTGCGCTACGCATGCGAGATGATGGGGCACGCACAAAGACAATTTTGATGATTGACACATGCACAAAAAGATGATGAGATTACGGTTTGGTCACCCACAATTACGGCTAACAAATAAGTATGATGGAAGGAATGACCTGCGTGATCACCTGGCCAAATGGACTAAGGTTTATGGAGCGGAGTCTCAGCCTGAATGGGTACATCTGCTTTTTCATACCTTCGATGTAATACCAATGAACTGGTACTTGTAGATAGAGCTCCGCTATGGAACTGAAGAATGGGACGTGTTTCGATAGGGATTATTGCTGACATTTAGCTTTGAGGATGGGTTTGAAAGTATTAACGAGGCATTGCAGGAAGTTAAGGCAACAATCTTTAGATTACTGCAGGATCCCTTGGACTTAATTCAACTGGATTGGACCACCCAGCTGAGCCACACGCTGGAGTGTTACAATGTGCCTGTCGAAGAAGAGGACGAGAACCCGAGGAACATTAACATCCTAGAGACTGAAGGTCACCGTGAAGTTGAAGGACCGCAAATTGAAAATCCAGATATCACCACGCCGCTAAAAACAAGACAAGGAAACATTGGGGCAGAGGTGAAGCCGAAGTTTGCAAATATTGGGGACTACTAGGATGACGCGTGTTATGAATAAAATATATAAATAATATAAATACAAGTAACGAGGATAATTGTAATAATGATTAGTAGTTAGGTTGAAGAGGCGTGTCTAAATAGGACATGACTCTCCATGAAGAGACACTTGCTTGATATATAAGCAAGCCTCTCATTCTCATTGTAAATCATCACCATTCTTATTCACACAATTAATATATAATATTTATATCGTCATGGATATCTTCATATTCCAAGTCTTTTGGAGTAATTAATTTGTAGAAGGAACTTTGTTCACTTCATTATAAATAATATAATATAAGTAACGAGGATAATTGTAATAATGATTAGTTAATAATAATTAGTAGTTAGGTTGAAGAGGCATGTCTAAATAGGACATGACTCTCCATGAAGAGACGCTTGATATATAAGCAAGCCTCTCATTCTCATTGAAAATCATCATCATTCGTATTCACACAATTAATATATAATATTTATATCCTCATGGATATCTTCATGTTCCAAGTCTTCTGGAGTAATTAATTTGTAGAAGGAGCTTTGTTCGCTTCAACGCAACAATATATAAGGTTGTTGAATTGCTCCGCGAATACCAGGAGTTGTTCCCTATGAAGTTCTCAGACCTAAAGGGGATAATAGGAGATCTGGGGGTTATGAAAACTACATTGAAACTAGATGCGAAGCTGATCAAGCAGAGGCCTTAACACCTCAATCCGAAGTATAAAGAAAGGGTCTGCTTAGAGTTGGATAAAATGATAGCAGCAAGCATCATTGAACCAGTAGAAGAGTTTGATTGGGTAAGCCCAATGGTAGTTCGGGACAAGAAACAAAAGGATGAAATAAGGATATGTGTAGATCTTAGGAAATTGGATGATGCCTGCGTACATGATCCCTTTCCGACTCCGTTTACCGACGAAGTATTGGATAATGTTGGCGGTCAGGAAGCGTATTCATTCGTTGATGGGTTCTTTAGGTACCATCATATCAAGGTCATGCCAGAGGATAGAAGTAAGATGCCTTTCGCCGCTGAATGGGGATGCTTTCAATATACTGTGATTCCTTTTGGATTGAAGAATGCACCGACGAAATTTTCGCGCGTGGTCATCGCGGTGTTCAAGGACTTCATTCACAAGGTTTTGGACGTATACTTCAATGATTGGACGGTGTTTGGGTTGGTAAAGCACCACGTAGCCAGTTTACGCTTGATGTTGGATACATGCCGGAGGTACCCGATCGCGCTCAATTTGAAGAAATGCTTGTTCTCTATCCCTTTTGGTATCTCGCTGGGTCACGTGGTATGCAGACAAGGTTTGATGGTAGACCCTGCTAAGATCACAGTTATAATTAATTTGGAGGCACCAAGAAGTGTGAAGCAGTTGCGTGCAACATTGGGACATACAGGATACTATAGAAATTTCATCAAAATCTATGCCCAGATTATGCGCCGATGGAGAAGCTGTTGAAGAAGGATGCTACGTTCAGTTGGCATGAAGAGTGTCAGCAAAGCTTAGTTGTGTTGAAGGAAAATATGGTCACCACGCCGATCCTAGTCTTCCTAGATTGGAAGAAGGAATTTCATGTGCATGTGGACACATCATGTATTGCGCTCGGGGTAGTATTGACACAAGCCGGTGAGGGAGAATTGGATCACCCTATAGTGTTTGCGAGTAGGAATTTTTCTAAAGTTGAGAATAACTATTCAACAACAGAGTGCAAAAGTTTGGCTATGGTGTACGTGCTTCAGAAGTTCAGACACTACTTATTAGGCAGACACTTCAAGATGTATACAGACCATTCTGCATTGAAGTACCTGGTTAACAAGCCTGTGTTAGGGGGGAAGATATGCAGATGGTTGTTGCTATTTCAGGAATATCATTTCGAAGTTATTGTGAAGCTAGGACAATTGAACACTGGAGAGGAGCCTACTAATTTGGAGGAAGGACTGCCTAACACACATCTTTTTGTAGTACGTGTGGCGGACAATCACTTTGTAGATATCATACACTTCCTAATGACGGGGACAGCTCCAGAAGGGTATACTAGTCAACAAAAGAAGAAGCTAGTGGTGCATGTGACATAATTTTCTGTCATTGCAGGGCATTTATATAAAATGGGCTCGGATGAAATTCTATGACGTTATGTACCTGACTTTGAACGAAACAACAACCTTGCCAAAGCTCATGGAGAAGCCGCAGGAGGATATTATGCAGGAAAAGCAACAACGCAGAAGATTTTACGCGCTAGGTTGTGGTGGTAGACACTTCATAAGGATTCCAAGGATTATTGTAAGGCATGTAATGCATGTCAGAGGACAGGTAGGACATCGCGTAGGGATGAGCTGCCTCTGAATCCTCAGATATCATTACAGCCGTTCAAAAATTGGGTGATTGAATTTGTAGGACCAATTCAGCCTCTAGGAAAGAAGGCGAGTGTGCGATACATCATCACTGTGACTAAGTATTTGACCAGATGGGTAGAGGCGTAGCCTGTGAAGGACTGTACAGGGGTAACAACAACAAAGTTCATATTTGAATATGTATTGACTAGATTTGGTTGCTCGAAGATTTTGATGAGCGATCATGGTACACATTTTCTTAATGAGACGATCAACGCGCTGACGGAGGAGTTCAAGGTTTATCATCATAAGACTATGCCGTATCACTCGCAGGCTAATGGGATGGTGGAAGCGTTTAATAAGATATTAGAGAATGTGTTGATGAAGGTTTTCAATGCACAAAGAAATGACTGGGATGTGCGCGTACCCGCGGTGCTATGGGCTTATAGGACGACTTGCAAAAAGCTGACTGGACAAACGCCTTTCACGCTGGTTTATGGCGTAGAAGTTGTGATGCCGATGGAGTACATTGTACCTAGTCTATGCATAGCAGAATTTACAGGAATGGCGGATCGTGGAGCCCTGGAAGAAAGGGTCGCGCAGCTAACAGAGCTTGAAGAGGATTGATTTTTGGCTAGATTCCATAAGCAAGTTCAAAAGGAGTGCGAAAAGGCATGGCACGATCAACACATCAAATTGCGCACCTTCAAGGTAAATGATTTAGTATTATTGTATGACAATAAGTATCATAAATTTCTAGGAAAATTTTGGATGCATTGGCTGGGGCCCTATGTCATCAAGGAGATTACCGATGGTGGAGCAGTTCAATTGGTGAAGTTGAATGGAGAGCCATTTCCAAGGAAGGTGAATGGCAGCCGATTGAAGCCATTTACCGGGGATCCGACTAGATGACTGTATGGTGGAGGCACAAGATTAGCGCTCCACGTAGCTGAAAGGAGGCGCGGGACTATAAAATACACTACTTGGGTTATAGAGTTGCGCAACTAGGGAACTGCACGGAAGGGAGGAATGTCACAATATCGGCAGAAGCGCGAAGGGAGCTGCGTTATAGAAGGAGAGACTGTGCAGGGCACCCAGAAAGTGACCGTTATGGTCACTATTCATGAAGTGACAGTGGGAAAATGGCTAAGTGGAGTGGGGGGGTGGCATTTAAGTAAGAATTTAAGAGTGATATCTGTGAAAATATGCCACCAATCTAGCATTTATGAGCGGATTTTAGGGGGAACGGTCGGATTCAAATTCAAAATTTCCTATAAATTATAGATGTTCGACCAACCAAAAACAATTTTCATTATGAGAATTGAGGTGTTGAGCTATCAGGGGCGCATGAACCTTGACTATTTCGATGCTTTGGTGGCTAGTTCAGTATTTGAAAAATTGCCTAAAGAAACCCAAGAGCTTCTTACTAGACTCATGTCGGTGCTCGTGGAAACCACCAATGCTGGAGGATAGATGGCATCTAAGGGAGTAGCCTCAAAGGTTATGAGTGTGGAAATGCCTGCAGAAGTGCCAAAATCATAGAGGTCATCTAGGCCGAGGCCTACGCTACCTAAAGAGGGTCCTAAGACAAAGAAGGATAAGCATAAAGCAACACAGCCGATGTGTGAGTCACCAAGAAAGCACCAGAAGGGAAAGCCCACCGCGCAAGAGAAAGGCAAGGTGGTAGACTTAGAATTTGAGGAGGCCGTCAAAGATGTGGATATGGTTGCTGAGGACATTGATATATAGGGTGTAGACCCTATCTCAATGCTACCCAAGTACATCCCTTTGTGCCAGGGTAAGGTGAAGGTCTCGAAGGACCCGGATGCGGGGAAATTTCTGCTAAATACCTCGTTGCTGCCAGACCAGATCACGTTTGAAGGGTTGAATTTGGCGCGCATTCCTAGTCTTAAGCTGGAGGATTGGGACTTGGTGGAAACAGAGCGATTCCCCCACATGGCGACTGATACCTTTATGACCTGTGTGTTTTATAAGGATTCTGGTGTCACTACGGTGATGGATAAAAGGGGTGGACAAGGCAGGGCTGTTAAACTTGCTATGGGTGTCGCATTACCATCGCGCGTTCATAACCCTGATGGTGATCAAACAGTTGTTATGCTTAGTGCATAATGGGTGCCTGTGGTTAGGAGAATAGATACCCTAGATATGTTGACCCATAGGGTCACGTTGTTACCACATTGAGGGTTGAATCCATCCATGGCATTTGGAAAAAAGACAGGCAAGCGCGACCTCGCTGTAAGAATGAAGGACAAATTCAAGCTCACCAAGAAGCCACATGGATACTCAATTTCCAGCATAACCAACCCTGCGGTTAAGGTCACCACCCAGATTTTGGCTGGGAAAATCACAAGGAAGGGTCGTGTAGATGAAGTGCTGGCACCTGTTGTATCATTAGCGGCCTAGTGCGCGGAGGGCGTACAATTTAATTGGGCGCACTACCTCTATGGTGAGTTCCTCGTGAACAACATAGAAGCACAAGATGAGAGTAAGACCTTCCATTACGCCAGGATCTTCCTCTCAATTGTGTTGGTTTCATGGGAATTACCAGAGGATAGCCAGTTTCCTCCGGTTGCGTCAGATCTACCTGAAGTAGCGAAGTTTGCTTTGCTCTGGGCCACTAAGGACGCTGCGTGGGTCAAGGATGCAAAAAACGTTTGGGTGTTGATGGAGGCAAGCATCCGCACTACAATAAACCACAAGCCGAGGTTATCTCCAAGTGTCTTTGAGTAGTTGTCTGGATATGTGGAGTTCAAAGCGAACTTCCACTGTGTTTCCATTCGAGCGCTGAAGGAACCCGAGCAAAAATGGTATGATCTTCCATACCTGGCAATAGATGATGCAATCACATCGGTCCTAGAGAGTTGGACATGAGAGTGGCGCACGACCTTAGACTTGTCAATTGAGTCTAGTAAGTTCACTGCAAAGCAGAAGAAGGAAGAGGCCTGGTTGAAAATGCAGCAGTTGGCCGAAAGAAGGAAAAAGGATGCTGAGAAAAAAGCTAAGGAAGAGCACGCTGCTAAGAAGTAGGCCAAAGAGGAGGAAGAAGAAGAAGACCGCGACTCTGACAAAAGTTAGAAGTCTCCTTCACCATAGATCGAGGAAGAAGAATAACAATTAGGAAAGGGAGGCATAGACCCGAAGACTACTGCATTCTGGGTTAAGTGCACTAAGGAGAAGGAAAAAGTAGGGCCATGGAAGAAGTCCAAGGCCAACAAATCATCACTTGACCAGATCACTTTGACTGAAGGTGATTTGAATGATATTGTGAACACAGTGAGGGATGTGATGGCAGAACTGCTACAACAATTCGAACAACAACAAAAGCAAGCCTTGGTCGCCATTTAGATGGGTCTATACGAGCTATAGATCCAGGCCACTCAAGCGCAGACTGGTGTGGGACAGTGTAGCGCAACGTCAACTAGCTTGGCCCCTGGGACCTCAGAAGCAGCGAAGCTAGCCCGCTCCTTGGACCCCCGGGCCATCGTGCTGCCGGACAAAGCATTGACTACAAAAGTGGAAGTTGACAAGGCCACCATGAGTGCTATCAAGCAGGTTGGGTTGAACTTGTTCGTGCTGCCAAGTGAAGCCAATCACACTCTACAAGACGGTGTGATCACGAAACTTCATGCCAAAGAGAAGCACACACTGAATGTGATTAGCGAGTAGAAGGTCAAAAATGCCTAGATGTTTATAGAAAAGATTTCCGCGGTTGATCTCCTTAAGAAGATCACATAGAAGAATGAGTGCACCACAACTGTGGTAGTTGAGGTCCGCAGAACCGTTCCAGAGCTGAATATCCTAGAAGATGCGCCAGTCGATGCAAGAATTCAGAAGCTTGCTATAGGTTTGCACGACGCAAGGATGGAGCTGGCTAAGGTTTAGTTTGAGATGAACCTTAAGATCGCAGAGCTCGAGTTGAGGGCCCAACTTTCGACTCCACCATAAGTCAAAGAGCAGCGCGAGGCAGCTGTCAAGGATGCAGCTGCCGCAGTCGATGCCGCAGTGAACGAGTGCACTTTGCTCTTCGAGTAGTCGCTCAAAATATTTACCACCCTATAGGAGGATCCCAACGTACAGTGGCTAGAAACAGAAGCAAGGGAACTACAACAGAGATATGATGAGGTCAAGGCGACGACGCGCACCATCGCCATCACTCAGAGGTTGGTGAAGCTGCAGGAAGCGAAGGCACTGAAGGAACAAGTGGAAGCAGCACAACACAAGGAGGCAGTACTGAAGGCCAGATTGGGGCCTTGGCTAGATGAAGCCTATGTTCTCACAACATCCATTAAAGGGAAATTGGTTAGTTTGCAGGAAACACAATAGAAAATACAGGTAGATAGCGCATGACCAACGACGAAGCAACTGTTGAAGCAGGTTAAGCAGGGGGCAACGCAGTGTACCACCGAAGTTACAGTAGTATAGGTGGAGCTGGGAGGTCTTCGCGACAAGATCTCCATGCCAGCAGAGTGACTCGGGGGCGAGTCACCAGATTTGTGTTGGGGGCCTGTTGAGAACGGGTCCCCTCGGGTCAATTTTGGGGTTAAAAGCCCAAGTTTTGGGGCTAAAGGCCCAAGTTTTGTATAAAGAATGTAAAGTCTCCGCATTTTGTGGTCGTGGAGCGCGAAGATGTAAAGATTCATCAAGGGTTTCTGCCCTTAGTTTATGTAACTTATGTTGGATTTATGAGATCCATCCTTGGTCCGCGGACCATGGGATTGTATAAAAAGGGAAGTCTTAGAAGAGTCTAAGGCAGTTTTTAGTTCAATTCAGATATGTTTTGAAGAGTCATTGATGTAATGGGTCTGTGAGAGCTAAAAGCGAAGAGTCTTAGTGTAGGAGAGAGGCTCTGCAGCTGTGTGCACAGGGGCCTAGGGTAGAAGTCCGTAACTAAGTGCGCGGACCCTTGCAACTGTGTGCGCATGGTAGTTAGAGTCTATAAATGAGATACGAACATCAATAAAGAGAATCATTTTGGAAATACCTGTGTATGAGCTATTTTACTTCTGTTATGAATGTATACAATTATGTTATGTTGAATACTGGGTTTATGATTTAATGCTGTATTGATGCGCGAATGTATGTGTTTTACTTTGTTATATAAACACAAGTAAGAATATCTATTTACGCGAAAATAATCATAATGCATGTTGAAGTTATCCACTACCTAAGCTAATCTGGGTAAATACAACAACAAGAGTAATCACAGAGGCGCATAAGTGTCTGAATCGCCTATTTAGGGTATGCGAAAGAAGATTGCAGACCTTTGCGAAGGTCTCAAAGCCGAATAAGAGAAGTATATCGATGAGCCCTAAAAATCTTATCGGTCTGCACGAAGGAAGGGTTAGGGTATAAAACAACATCACTACCATCTTTGGGTGCGGAAAATTGGTTTCTGCATCCCCCAATACTACTTCGTGTGAGACTTTAGTCCGCGCTCCGCGGATTGATGCCAAAAGGGCGAGTAGTCTAGGGATTTGCTTACCTAATTAATGCTGAACCTGGATCAAGGCCCATCAAGCCAACATGTATTGTGACATGTGTATTCATTACGTTGTACTCTGTGTATGTATATGTATTGTGTGGGGTTATTCATCAGGTATAGATGTATGTATTGTGTTGTACGTTGGGTGTAGGTGTATGTATTGTGTGGTGGTGTACACTGGGTGTAGGCACATGTATCGTGTTGTGTTGTACAATAGGTGTAGGTGTATGTATTGTGTGGTGGTGTACACTGGGTGTGGGTGCATGTATCATTCTGTGTTGTAAACTGGGTGTAGGTGTATGTGTTGTGTCAGGTGTAGATGCATGTATTGCCTGGTCTTGTATGTCGTGTGTGGTTGTATGAGTGTGATGCACATTGTGTATGTGCACATGGTTGAGGAGAAGGAACTGGGTGTTTCTCGGGTGTGGCAACCTGTGCATACAGAATAAGGACAAAGGTAGAAGTTAAGGATTGATTAAAGGATAAATATTAATATTTTATTTCAGTTTGATTATGCATGTGATTTATGATTTTGGTTTATGATGATCATATGTGATCTAAGATTCTGGTTTACGATGGTTACATGTGATTTATGATTTTGATCTATGGTTGTTGTGTTTTGAGCTAACCTGAGGTAATATAATTATACATGATGGTTTGGTCAAAGATGCTAGTTTTACATGTTGTGACAGGAAGCAAACAAGATTGCAAGTGTACCTTATTGATGAGCTACCAATGAGGTATGATGCAGATTTATTTCAATTTATTTTGAAACTAATGGAAATTATGTGATTGGTACAGGAAAGCATGAAATGCCTAGTTGGGTGGTTGAAATTGACTACAAGAATTAGCAACAACAAAAGGAATTGGAAAATGTAGTAGTATGTTAGTAAAGTATTGAGGAGTAAGGCCATTGTGGGACATTGGTACCCAATAGTGTCCATTGATTTCTATGAGTATGCTATGACCGATATGATGGTTTGAGGTAGGGATATGCATTGGTTTTTGTATCTTCCGATGCGAGAAAGCCTTGCCAAGGGATGGACTACCCAAGATGGGGTGCCAGCGGAACTTGGAAGGTGTGTGACTTCACGAAAGGGGGTGACCGGATTGCTCGAGGGACTATGTAGCAGAGAAGGGATGACCGCGGATATATTTGTTTTAGTCAGTAGCATTTCCAGATGGAATCAGATGCACATTGGGAGTGTGCCTTGGAATAGTGAGCCGGTAACTGTTCATTGAGAGGATAAGTGGCACAAGATTATAACATTGTACACTGGATGCAACTTTGACTTTGGCAGTGGATTCTGGACTTCCTGGGAAGGAGGTGAATCCTGGTATTACTTTGAGGGTGGAAGTGTGAGCCTTTGAATTCCCTTGTTGTGGATGTAGAAATCATATCTTTTTATTTTCTAGTTGAGCAAATGTGTTTATGTATACATGTGTATATTATTATAAATACTGTATTGAGCTAATTTATAAAGCTCCATAGACAGTATGATTATTTTCGGTTGAAGCAAATGTGTATGTGTGTATATGTGGTTATTAAACATAGTCACTGATCAAACGGGAACTATTACCTCAAAAGGGGTACCTGAGCCCAAAAATCCCCCCAAAACATGAAAAAACACCTTGAAATTGAAAAGTGTTGATGCCGGAATAATTTTATTTTATTATTATTATTTTTTTTCCCAGAGTAAATTTTCAATATTTTTAAAAAATAATAGTAAAAACAATAAAATCCATTTTGTTTGGTGCAAAAAAAATCTTGAAATCATGCCGGTTTATTATTATTATTATTATTTATTGTTTTTTAAATTTTTTATCAGGTACAATTTCAACACTTTTTATTAATGACATTAAAAACAAAATATCGTGACTCTGAAAAACTTCAAATTTCCAATAATTTTCAAACATGAAATTAACGATGAAATATCACGTCTTTAAAAACCCTTAAAATTCCAACGATTTTTAAGCATGACATTAAATTTCGAATATCACTTCTTTGAAAAACCTTAGAATTCTAACAATTTTCAAGCATGGTGTTAAGAAAAAATATTTATAATTGTTTTCAACCATAACATTAAAGATAAAATATCACGACTTAGAAAAACATTAAAAATCTTGATAATTTTTCAACCATGGAATTAAAACCAAAGATTATGACTACAAAACAATCTTAAATTTTCAAAATATTTTAAGCATGACATTATGGAAAAAAATTATGACTAAAAAACTTAAAAAATGAACACTTGAATGAAAGAGTTATTATACTAAAAGTATTTTTTTAAATGCTAAATGTATAGCGATTTTGAAATCTTAGCCTAAGACAACTTGATACATTGCAAACAAAAATTTAAAAATCAACTATCAAATTGACACGCAGTGTAGGTGAGCTCAACCCATTGTAATGAAAACTTAAAGACCAACCATGAAATTAACACATTGTGGGGCAGACTCGATTCATTATAACAAAAAAATTAAAATCAACTATTAAATTGCACATAATAGGACCGGGTTGCTAGACAAACATCGACACATACCA
>APFE030272183.1:164245-241654 GCA_000404065.3 Pinus taeda
TATTATATATTTTTATGTTTTATTACTAACATGTTTTTATTATTTTTATTTTTGTCATGCTTTATGTTTTATTTTTATGTTTTATGTGTTTTTTACATTTTAATAGGTTTTTTATTTTGTTTTTATATATATTATTTGTATTTGATAAAAATAGTCCTTACAATGCTTTAGAGAATGATATTTCTAGCCTAAGGAATGAAGACAATATCCTTTAAATGGGTGACTTTAATGCCCGAACTTCAAGCAACCAAGCTATTCTTTTAAGCAATCATTCCAACCTTAATCGTCTTTGGTTAGACGAAGACCTTCCTCTGGCTAGCCATTACAAAAGGAGCTCTCCAGACCTCGGGGAGAATTTGTTTGGGTCAGAGCTAGTCAAACTCTATAGTGCTCAGGATCTCATAATTTGCAACGATCTAAAGAAGTGGCCCAATTCTTGCCAAATGACCTGCATCCATGAGCTTGGTAGCAGCGTGGTAGACTATGTTATCTCCGATCTCCCTCTATACAACGAAATAACAAATTTTGACATCTTAAACGACCACGAGCTTGACTCTGATCATAGCCCTTTACTTATAACTCTCAATTTTGTCATGCATAGAGATCCCATAGAAGATAATCCTTATAGCCAAAAGAAGTTAATCTTTGATAGAAATAAAAAAGATCTCTTTCTAAATGAATTAAAAACTAATTTGCTTCCTTTATCTACTATAGAAAACATAGAAGATCTCCATCATAATTTTACTACAACCTCTCATATTCTAATAACAAGTTCTCAATTGAAGTTTCAAGTAATAAAATAAATAGCAAAACCAACCCATGGTATGACAAAGATTGTAAAAGTTGCGAGGAGAGAAATTAAGGAAGTTGTTGATGAGTCTTTTAAAATTGGCAACATAAAAATATACAAAGCTCTAACTAAAAGGAAAAAAAGACAGTATATTCGTAAAAGACAAGAGAATCTCTTACACCTCTCTAAGGTAGGTCCTAAGAAATTCTGGAGGCAGATTCTAACTAGGAAAACTAAAGATAATAATAAAATTGCTTTACACACATGGAATTCCTATCTTAAAAAGCTTTATGAATCTCCAAATGTCATGGATAAATTTGAAACCCTGCTCACAACGAAATAAGTTTTCTCTTTAGAAGACATTGATTTTGGGGTTAATCGCTTGGCTAATGGGAAAGTTAAGGACATTGAAGGTTACTAGGTAGAAATCTTAAAAATTGGAGGCCTTGTCCTCATTCCCCACATTCACAAGCTTTTCAATCAAGCGGTTAAGCAAGGGTTCCCTAAACCATGGACTCAAAGCCTCATTATCCTTTTTTTTAAAAGTGGGGATACAAATAACCCCTCTAATTATCGGACAATTATGATCAACCCTCTCCTGGCCAAGTTATATGGTATTATATTGGAAAGGAAGTTGAGCATATGGCTTGAAAGTGAAGGTAAGCGGGCTAAAGGCCAAGTGGGTTTTATAAAGCAGCACTCAACAACAGAGCACCTTGTTATGCTTAGGATCATTGTGGAGGAATGCTACAATGATAAATCCAATCTCTTTTGTTACTTTATGGAATTTAGAAAGGCTTTTGATACTGTTCCTAGAAACATCCTTTGGAACATATTAGAAGAGCTAAAGGTTCCTTTTGAGTTGAGAGTTTCCGCTATAAGTTTATACGAGAATGTAATTGCCAAGCTAAAGAGCAATGAGGGGTTGTCAAAAGATATTAAGTATAATATTAGAGTTAAACAAGGTTGCCCCCTCTCCCATACCATATTTGGCATTTACATCGACAAGCTAGAAGGTTGTTTAGAGGAAGCAGGATGTGCTGGCACAATCTTAGCTGGGATAGTCATCATCCTTCTTCTCTACGTTGACGATATTGTTCTTCTCGCAAGGTGCCCATCTGATCTTGATAAGCAACTTAGACTTCTTAAGGATTTTTGCTCTACCATGGGTATGATTGTTAACACTGACAAAACAAAAGTTATGATTATCAAATCCAAGAAGGACACTTACGCTAATTTTATGTATGACAATAGTAACTTGGAGGAAGTGTCTTCCTACAAGTACCTATGAATTGATATTCATCACAAGCTCAATTGGAACTATAGCATTGGGAAAATGATTAATGGGGGATGGGAAGCTTATTTTGGTCTTGAAAATAACTGTAAAACGACAAACCACGTAATGTGGGATAGAAAGAAGTTCCTCTTTGAAACTTTAGTCACTCTGGTTATCTTATATGGATGTGAGGTTTGGGGTTGTAGCATATCTAGAGAATCTTGGAGAAAGATTGAGCAAATCCAGAAGAATTTTATAATGTATAACCTCAAAATTAAAAGGAACACACCCTATCTTATTCTCCTTATAGAAGTGGGTCTTTCCCCTATCAAGAGCCTAGCTATGACTAGGCTTCTATTGTATAAGCACAAACTCAATAACATAAGAGACCATAGACTTCCTAAGCTAGCTTTAAATTCCATCCAAAACCACCTAAGGCTCAAATTAGGTTGGTATAAAGACACCAGGGCCTGGTTAAACCACTGGGAGATCGACGAGAATGTTGCATTGCAAAACATTAATAACATTAAAAATATTGTTACTTGTAAGTTCAAAGAAAAAAATGTGGTGTGAGAAAGATTTAGCAGCTAAAAGAAAATTAAGATATTATAAGGAGGTCATCAACCCCATCTTAGAAGATAAAAAATATCTCTCTATGTTAACTAGCTCAAAGAAGAAAACTAATATAGCCAAGATTAGAACGAACTCTCATGAGCTCCATAGTGAAACGGGTCGTTGGGCAGTTCCTAAAACACCATGGATGGAAAGGTTCTGCCATCTATGTGAGAATACGAACA
Organism: Pinus taeda; assembly: GCA_000404065.3. Lineage (NCBI taxonomy): Eukaryota > Viridiplantae > Streptophyta > Pinopsida > Pinales > Pinaceae > Pinus > Pinus taeda. The sequence goes on from APFE030272183.1 coordinate 167,109, forward strand.
TCGAGGATGAAAATCACTTCCTCTTAGAGTGCCCTGCGTACAACCACATTAGATCTCAGTTTCAAAATCTTTGTTGCAATACTGACCTTCCTAGCCTTTTACAATGTCAAAATTACAGTGAGCTCGGGAGGCTTCTCTCCAAGTTTTTTGAGCATAGGAATAAAATCCTAAATCAAACTAAATTATTCAATGCTTTAGGTCCGATAGACCAAAGTTTGGTCTCAATGGACGTTAACCATCATCATTTTTTTTAGGTTTTATTACTAACATGAAAATCACCAACATTTAAAAAAAATCATCCACACTTAATTCATTAGAAAATTTAAAGTGTAAAAACTAAGCCCTCTAAACAAAAAGGGTTGATGCTCATCAACACTTTTGAAAATCAAGATGAAAATCATTAACAAAAAAAAAAATGTTCACACTTGACACAAAAAAATTTAAAGTGTCAAAAATAAGCCCTCTAAAAAAATATGTTGATGCTGCATCAACACTTTTCAAAATCAACATGAAAATCACTAACATTGAAAAAAAAATGTTCATACTTGATACATAAGAAAATTTAAAGTGCCAAAAATATGCTAAAAAAAAGAGTGTATTCTGGCATCACCACTTTTCAAAATTGGGTGATTTTTTGCTACCTCAAAAAAACGGGTACTAGTTCACTTTCTCGTTTGATCGGTAACTATGTTATTATTGTAAATATTGTAATGAGTTGTGTTATATAGCTCCAGTAAACGATGTGTTTGTCATGTTTTAGCAAATGTTCATTGTAAATACTGCAATGAGTTGTGTTATAAAGCTCCATGGGCAGTATGTTTTGTTTTCAGCGGTCTTGCTGGTTATAGGTGTCATTGAACACCGAGGACGGTGTTCCCCCAAGGGGGAGAGTTCTGTAACAACCCTGGTTAAAAATCCATGTAAGAAATGTAAGACCACGGTTGATCGGACATGTATTCCAAGGTGAATGGTGGGCAAGACATCCTAGTGGGTGTTCATTTCGGTTATTATGGCTAAAGGAAATTGGTAAAGGCTTTGGAAAGACAAAATGACATTTTGATACATTTATTTATGAAAATAATGGAAATTAGGATAAAAGGAAGGTGAAAGGTCACAAGTTTCACGAGAGGAGGAAACTGAAGGAAAATAATGGAAAATAAAGAAAATAGAGACCTCATTGATAAAAAGGATTCTGAGGATCAGTTCATGGATTTTTGTCATTTCAGTTTTGGACCTCTCTCATTATTCTCCCTCTCCCTCTCACTCTTGAACACTTAGAGTTTTCTTGGAGCACTTTGGCATTGGAGCAAGAAAGGAAAAGGAAGGTAAGAAGAAGGAAGGAGCAAGCAAGGAAGAGCAGGGTCAAGGAACTACAACATGATTCTTTGCAGGTATTGATTTGCATGTGTGATTTCCTTGCTAGATTTGGCATGCATGGTATTTCATGTGGTTCTTTTCTGTCACATCATAGGTTTTTCCAGGTGTGATTGTTTTCAGCCTAGCCTTGCCATTTCCTGATAACCTTGATGAGATGGGTTCTCATACTTCGGTTGAGCTGGATTTCTGGATGGATTTGAAGCTTAGTGAGGTGGATCTTCAAAATCACAAACACATGGCCTAGTGGTCCTTGAATCGGATTGTGGATCACGATAGATCCATTGGCCTAGTAACCCTTGACCTAGATCGTGGGTTGTGGTAAAACCAGGATTGTGTGCCTTAGTGGGCCTAGGAATCCTTGCCGGTGAATTGCAGGATATATAGTAAATCCAAGAGGTGGATTGCTCTTCGTTGGGCCTAGTAGTCCCGGGATGGGATGTATGGTAAAGCCTAGAGAGTGGGTCTCGGTGTAGGGCCTAGTGATCCCTGGATCAGACTGTGGATTACTGTAAAGCTTGAGAGACTAGGAGGCACTGGCAAATTCTCACGGTGTAGGTGGAGAGCTCTAGTAACATCCATGCTTGTTTGGTTCTTTTCGGTTGGTTATGATTCCCACATTTATGCTTGGAATATGGCATAGGGGGTGATTGGCTGAAGAGATATTTGGCTCAGCCAATCTATGGCCGGGTGGAACGTGGTAGTCCCATCTCTGGTTGGTTTCCACATTCATTAATGTGAAATTCATCCCTTTGGTTTTCATGTGTAAATGTATTGGTTTATATGTGGCTTCTATGGTTGATGTATTTATGGTATTTCTGTTGTTACTATGATGGTTATGTATGGCTAGTATGGCTCTCATCATGTTTTTACTTGTAAATGAATGGATAATATATCTGTGGCCTAATAGATGATAATGCAACAAATGACATGAGGGAGAAATGGTTCTTAGCGATTCTAAGATAAGTACGAGATCCCCATGCTTACATATGTTGTTTACACCTGTAGATTACATCATTGTGATTTGTTTGATGAAATGCTTGTCATGTATAGTAGGGGTCTGGTTAAGGGCTTGTTCAACTAATTGCTTTTGCATCATTGTTTCCTTATTATTTTACTACTTTGAAGATGTCATTCCATTTTGGGTAGTCACCTAGGCTTTGGACCTGAAAAAGTGGCTTAAATACTAGGGACGTTGGCACAAAACTAGAAAAAATGGTCCCTGGACACTGGCTTGCAGGCCTATGAGATCTTCTAGAGGTCCCTGGATGCTGGAATGCCCATAACATTAGAGCGTCTAGAGGTCAAGTGATCAAAAACTTCAGTGGGACCCAGGGGCAAGATGCCTGAAGTGTTGGCATGGTTTTCAGGGGTCCTTTAGCTAATGTGGAAGGTTTGTATGTTGTGTTTCCATCGATTCCATTTCCTTAAGGTCACATAATAGGTTGAATCCAATCATAGTAGTCTCTTGTCGCATGTTTACCCTGGTTGGCCAGTTACTTGGGTAGATGTGGGAGGAGGGTGTTACAATTTCCACGAGAAGATGTGCACATATAACTAGCTCAGTGCGGTGGGTCAACATAGAAGTTTAGGAACCTTCACACCTTGACGGGTTGACAAATGTTTTTACCTTTTTTTAAAGAATTTATAGTGTAGGTGTTAGGCCACCTTAGCTTTATAACGCTAGATATTTTGCTCAAAGCCAGTCTTTCACACTAGTGGGAAACACACAAGGGACACAAAAACTTGGCAGTAGTGCATGCACCCGTTGCAGATCAAGTTTGATTTGGATGCCTGGGATTGTGAATAATGGTAGACTGGTAAGGAATCCTCAAATTTCATCTAGATAAGTGTGTCGAAGGATGGAGATAGGAAGACATTCCAAAGGATGAGTGGGTACACCACTTTGTGCATATCTTATACATTGTACCTTGGAATTGGTATACACAGTTGGAGCTACAATAAGGCACTGCATATTGGGAAGCAATGATAAAGAGTTTTATATTGAATTTTCAGTTTAAATTTAATGATCTAGTGGCAAATTCCACATTGTGCAGCATTAAGGATAAAATGTTTGCACCAAAACTAAGGATTGTGATGAAGGAGGTATGACTTTACAATTTTCACTAGAATTATCAGAATACTAGGTAGCTGGAAGAGTGTTATGGCATGGCAGAAGAGATTGAAGAAGACGAATATCCTAGGGATCTACATATTTTGGAGTTTGAAGGGGAACATAAATTTACTGGACCAAAACTAGACTCCACTTTTCTAGACTATAATAAGCCCATTAAAATGCATAAAGTGAATATTGGTACTAAGGAAAACCCTAAGTTTGCATTGATTGGACATTAGTGGGATGAGGAGACTTTCGAACATATTTACGACCTATTGTGCAAGTACCAAGACTAATTTCCCAACACTTTGAAGAGATGAAGGGCATAGTGGAGGGGAGATGAAGATCACTTTGAAACCAGGTGCAAAGACAGTATAACAGAGGCCCTACCACCTTAGCCCCATATACAAGTAGAAATTTAGGTAGGAGCTCGATAGGACGCTAAATTATAATGGAACCTATTGATGGTTCAGATTGGGTTTGTTCAATTGTTGTGCAATTGAAGAAAATGGGCGAGATTCAAATTTGTGTAGACTTGAGGAAATTGAATGACATATATGTTCATGATCTGTTCCCCACACCTTTTACAAATGAAGTCTTGGAGAATGTCAGAGGGTAAGAAGCTTACTCATTCAAAGATGGATTCTCACGACACCATTAGATTAATATTGCTAAGGAGTATTGTCATAAGACCACATTTGTGACAAAGTGGGAATCATTTCAGTATAATATCATGTTATTTGGATTGAAGAATGCGTCGATAGTCTTTTATTGAGTGTTGGTGGAAAATATTAAGGATTTTATTCACAATTTTTTAGAAGTGTACTTGGATAATTGGACTTTATTTAGCTTCCTATAAAAGCACATTGATGTATTGCGACTTATACTAGATAGATGCAAGAAGTTGAAATTTCCCCGAACCTCAAGAAATGTATTTTTTGTCCAACAATGGGAATTATGCTAGGGCATGTTGTTTGAAAAAAGTGACTACTCATGGATCCAACGAATATTATTGTGATAATGAACCTTCCACCTCCAAATTTAGTGTGATAATTGCGTGGAACTTTGGGACACATTGGATATTTTAGGAAATTTATGGATGGATATGTGTAGATTACTGAAGAAGGATGCATGTTCTAATGCAATGAAGAGTGCTAATTGGTTTTGGATACACCGAAGGAAAAATTAGTATCTGCACTAATCCAAGTGTTTCCCAATTGGAGCAAGGAATTTCATGTCCATTTGGATGTGTCGGTAATGACACTAGGAGTTGTACTGCGATAACAAGGGGAAGATGAAATAGACCACCTAATCTCCTTTGCAAGTAAGAAGATATATTTTGTAGAGTTTAACTACACCACCATGGAGCATGAAGGATTGGAAGTGGTGTACACTCTACATAGATTTAGACATTACCTGTTGGGGTTACATTTTAAGTTACACATTAACCATTATGCATTACGCTACGTCGTCAACAAGCCAATGTCAGGGGGGGGGGGGGAGGATATGCAAGTGGCTTCTATTATTCTAAGAGTATAAATTTGAAGTAATAGTATAGGTTGAATGCAAGGCTGAAACATTTTTCGAGGATCGATCCCAACGAAGAGGCATGAACCATCGCTTATTAGATGCACAATTATTTTGTGTGGTACTGGTAGATGACCATTCTGCAGAAATCACCCATTTCCTCAATATAGGGACAACACCAAGTGTATATAATGACATAAAAGAAACATCTAGTTGTTAAGGCCATATAATATAGACTATCAACTCATTGAAACATGTTTGTACAAGTTGGGTGCAAATGGAATACTCTATCGACGTGCATTGGATCATGAGAGACTAGCCATACTGATAGAGGCGTATCAAGGAGTGGATGGAGGGAATTATGTAGGAAAAGGAATTGCGTAGAAGATTTTGTGTGTGAGCCTATGTGGACGACAATCACGGGGATTTCACTGGGGGAGAGATACCATACCATGTGGGTTCATATTGGGTGATATATATTGAGGAAAAAATGACATAATATATTGAGCATATAATAGGGGGTAAAGGGTTTTAATATTGATAGGTATAAAAAAATGGAGCTCAAAGTTAATGAAAAAATTATAAAGGGGTATAAAAATGCTAATGAAAAAATGGAAACCTACAATATCTAGTGAAAGCAGGGTTTTTTTAAATTGAGAATGTGTATTGGGTTCATATTGGTAGGGGGTTAAACAATCTGATTTTAAGAGGTATTTTACAATATGTAGTCAAATTAAGGGTATTTTTTAGTATGCCACGAAAGTACGCACTATGTTAAAGGTTCATTGAGTGAAGCCCCCGTGCCGATAATCCCCCACGATGTGAAGGAGTTCTATTGTAGTTGTGACATGTGTCAAAGAGGAGGAAAACCTTCACAATGAGACGAGATGTTGCTCCATCTAGAAATAACTTTACAACCATTTGATAAGTGGGCCTTAGAATTTATTGGGCAAATTAATCTATCAAAAAAGAGAAGTGTAGTGTGATACATTATCATTGCGCTTGATTATCTGGCACATTGGGCCAAAGTTGCACCTATCAATGATTGCAACACAAAGGCCGCTACCAAGTTTCTATTTGAGAATGTTGTCACTCACTTTTTATGTCTTAAAGTATTAATGAGTGACTAGGGGATTGACATCTTAAGAAATACTATTGAAGCAATGAGATAAGAGTTCCAGGTGCACCATCAAAAGAGCACATTGTACCATCCACAAGTAAATGGCATAGTTTAGGCCTTCAACAAAATTTTGGAGAACATGTTGATGAAAATTTTCAATGTAAACAAGGACAATTCGGATCTAAGGATTCCTACAACGCTATGATCCTATCGAACTACACCAAAGCAGATTTTAGGACAAACACCATTCCAGTTGGTATATGGAAATGAAGTGGTAATGCCCTTGGAATTCATAGTTTGCATTCATTGCTATAGCAATAGGGTTGGTGGATTCCTCTGCAGTTGAGCATAGACTAATAGAGCTACTATAGTTGGAAGAGAATTGATTTAAGGGAGGGTTCCAATAAGATGCACAAAAGGCTAGGGATATTGCATGGCATGATCGCCATATCAAGCAAAACCAATCCTAAGATGGCGTTTTCATGTTGATTTATGACAATAAATTTTTGAAGCACCTTGGAAAATTTCAGATGCATTGGTGGGGACCGTATCTCATAAAGTATGTCACTAACACATGGGTTGTTCAACTGAAGAAATCGAACAGGGAGCTCCCCAAAAGAATTGTCAATGGGAGCTGATTGAAATTGAATAGGGACAACCACCCCACTTCACAAAGTTGGTCTGTTTATAGAGGGGAAAAATAAAAGAGAAGATATTTTTGTTTTTTTAAACGTATATGTGTTTGTAGGCAGGAGATGAAAAGGAAAATCCCTAAAAGAAGCTGATCGCAGAAACAATGTGACGGACTAGCAGTATGAAACTTTCCTATCATTGTAAGGGGATACCACACCACACAACAAGAACACTGTGTAGTCAGGTGAACCTATAATCAAAGGAGCGTGCAGTACTAGTGATATATTAAGATTGGACTACAACTAGAATCCAGTGACAACCACGGGAACCAGAAAAGTGTAGAAAAAGGTGTTGGAAAAAGTGGGTGACACCCACGTGGATTGGAAACCATGGAACTCAATTGAGAAAAAAAAACATTAAATCTCATTAAGGAAAAACCTGTTCCAGATTGATGACCATGTCAGAAGGGATATTAACATGACTTCCAACTTGGCCAGAACGACAAACATGGTTCTCTTCCATAGAGCCATACCGTGTAAATATCGGTGAAGTTATGACATGATAAGGCCATGATCACCAAAATTTATTACAACTAGAAATGTGCAGTAGGAAAATAAGTCACTAGAGTTTCCTCTGTTTTCATTTTTATTGTCTAATATTTGCAGGTGTAGAGCCAAAGCCTATGTGGAAAACAAAGTAAATTTCAAAGATTAGAGGGTAAGATGAAAACAAATTGTCCAGTTATTAGATATAGTATGCATGGCCTCATATTCTATTCATAAGGAATCAAGGACTAAGGGTGTTGGCAGTGTGCCACCTCCTAAGCCTATTGCAAAATCAAAACCATAGTTTACCATAGAACCTAAGTATAAGTTATTGACATCTCCAATTCTGGAGGGGGTCATATAAGAGGGGAATATATTGGGGATGGTTGATAAACTAAAGTATAATGACCATGATGTACAAGATTTGAATAAGTTTCTTGAGTTTTTTGAAGAAAAGTATGCCTAGGGGTTGAGAAACCATGTCATCCAATGGTGGTTGAAGTGCAATAGTGTTCCATAAGACTAGATAAGTTTGGTGTATTGAACCCTCTAGAAACCCACACTTTGGTCATAGTAACGAGGTGAATATCTATGTCAAGTTGCTCCTCAGTTGTATGCATGGTGGTTTCTTGTGGCTCAATGAACCAATTGAAATTGATACCCATCTAATTGCTTAGATTACAAGGCTCCCCAATGATGGCAAAGATCAAAGCCCTTGTTTGATAGAAGGAATGAGAAGATAGTGGCAAGAGAAGTCTCGAAGAAGTTTTCAATGGTCCACAGGCAACATGGAGTAATAATTTCCACCATAGAACACGACGAAGTTCGGTTTGCTACCCAACTCATGGTGTGAAAATTATTAAGAAAATGAAAAAGGACCAATGCCTTGTAGAAGCAATCATATTTGTTGCGAAGTGCATCGAAAGGGTGTAGATGAAATGGGCCAATTTCTTGCTAAATCAATTCATGCAAGAATATATTGAGGCATTGGATAAGAATACAAACTTCCACTATTCTTGGATCTTAATCCTGATAGCCTCATGGCATGGTATATTCCAAAAGATACCCAATTTACACCTGCAAACTAGCCAAAATTTGTCATGCTGGGATTTGTTTATCTTTTGTGTACCGTGAACAAGAAGCGATAACAAGACAATAATGTCGTGTTTTACGTCTAGAAGGAGATAAATCACGTGATCATGCAGGTACTATGCTTACCTATCTAGACTATTATTGCTTATGATATGGTGATGTAATTCTGTGCCACTCCACATTTTATGTATATATAGGCCTGAGCCAACCCCAACGAGTAGTGGCTACAATGTTGGTATAAGCTTGACAAAAGTGGCATGTACCAACAACCGAAGAGAAACCATAAGTGTAGGATATTGAGATAGAGACAAAATATAGAGACAAAGCCATAATATGCTCAACAAGGGGGGCAGACTGTGCCATAATGAAGCACCCACTGCATGAATTAGAAGGTGAGCGTCCCAACAAACTACAACAAGATCTCGAGCAAGAATAAGTTGCACCAGTAGGTGAGAAGAGGCTACTGCAAGGCCAATAAAAGGGCACTATAAAGACAAAAAGGAAGTAATACAGTAGGTCTTGAACTGGGTCTGTGAGAAGAGGGCCTTGATAATTTATCGAAGCAACCTAAAAAAGTGACATAAATGTAGAGAAGGCTGCACAAGAATAGAGGGAGTTATAATATCATATGAAACAAAAATTGGAGCAAATGAATTTGATGATTGAGGCATCTAGGGTAGCTACTCCTATGCCTAACATGACTAAGCCAACAACTACAATGAAGGATACTAATGCCCCTCCTGTATTAGAGATATGATTGGAACCATCACAACCATCCTGTACTTCAATGGAGCTTCATACCTTGGTCATCCCTCTCATCATAATGCTCTTTGCAGACACTAATGTATAGTATCAAGCTTAAGTCCTACCCCAGGTGGACTTAATTATTCCCTGGTTTCCCATGCATGTCTTACATTATTTGCAACATTCAATTTCCTTGGAAGTATAGTTCCGGGCACAAGCAACCTCAACAGACCTAGTACAAATTACTTATGAGAACCAGGCTCTGTAAACAACGCATACAAAACTAGAAGAGTCACGAGAACAAGCCAAGGAAAGGGAAGGGGAACTCCTATGAGATGTCGAGGAAATATATAGAAAAATGCCAAGTGTCCCCATGGAAATTTATGCTCCGAAAGAGGAGAAGCTATCCATAATTAAAGAGGTTGTTCATGACCTAAAAGAATAGGTGGAGGAGCTACAATTTCAAATCAAGCCTGCTACCCCACTAAAAGAAGTTGATAGGAGACAAAAGGTTCAAGCAACCTCCAAATTTTTTGAGTGTGCATGAGAAATTGAATAGGAGTGCACAAAAATAAATGAGCTTGGCATAGATTTTTGGAACAAACTACTGGAAAATGAAAAACTCAAGGACGTTGGTTCTAGAATTCAAGATGGCAGATAACAAAATGAGGTTATACATAATAGTCTAATATCTCTACCAACATCAGAGCACAAAACTGCAATGGTAGAAAGTGCGACATTGCGTAGAAACATTAACTAGTTGAGAGCATAGCAATAAAAAATGGCATAGAAAGTGAAGTATCTACAAGACGAGGCTATGTAGCTCACATATGATCTCATTGCAACACATAATACCTCACACAACATCATTGTCAATAATGAACCGTTGTTTCAAATTATCCCTATGCTTATAGAAACTGCTGCAAACATTGGCAGTGCTGAACTCAAGGGAATTGGTTCTAGAATTTAGATTTCCAGGCAAAAAAAGAAGCTATACATAGTAGTCCAATATCTTTGCCCGCACTAAAGTGACGAGATCTAATGGTAAAAACCACGACATTGGGAAAAAATATTAACTAGCGGAGAGAAGAGTAGTAAAAATTGGCACAAAAAGTGTAGCAGATGCAGGATGAGGCTATGCAGCTCATAGATGATCTCATTGCAACACAAAAAATTGCACACAACATCATTATCGAGAATGAAATGTTGTTTCAAATTACCCCTATGCCTATGGCAATTGCTACAAACATTATTGGAACAATGGAAGTAGCCAAGAAAACCACACATAAAGCCAAATAAAAGTTTGAGAAGTTTGGGGTGAAGACCGCATAGGTCCTCTCTTCCATTGGTGCACAACCACAACACAGTGGCTCAAGGACAAGCCACTGATGGTGTTGGGGGACTACCGGGCTAAGGAGAAAAAGTGGATTTTTTTTTTTTAGTAGGCCACTTAGATGCCCAATAAACTACGCAAATGTGCAATGGAGACTATGATGACTACGTGATAATTGAAAGATTTCTTGGCCAACAAGGTATCCTCTAGATGTGTAGGTTGGTTAGATATGGGAAAAGGTGGAAATTTGGCTTAGTATGGTTTGAAAAACATTTGTGGCTTGGCACGTATGAGGATAGCTCATCAAGGTGAGTTAGATGGAGATTCCATGAAGGTGAATGATAAATAAAATCACCGTATAAGGATATGTTACTGATGATTAATGATTAATTTTGGTGCTATTGTGGTCCAACTTTTTGTTAACTAATAGTTCTATGTTTTTGGTACTATTTGACACTATATATGTTCTATTGTCTAGTTATGTGAATGTTAATGTTGGGGCTCTGAAAGTCTGTTAATCTATTGATATGATTAACTATGTGTAATTGTAATGGAATTAGATATTTAGTACTATATGAAATATCACAGTCTAAGTTCTTGCAGTCAAACATATGGAGCTTGTGTGTAAATTGTAATTTTGATGTTTAAAATAAAAATGAGACTTCTAGAGGTTTTGTTCCAGATCCATGGTTCTGCTGCTTGTATATTTTGTGTTAATGATGGGATCCATGAATGAGTTACAAAGTACCTACAGTTGTTTGAAAAATTTTCTATATGGATAGTTTATGTATTGTAAACAATTATTTCACTGCATAAATGGATGAACCCAATTCATTTTATTTATTTTTATATCAAATTTAATCCTATGCTTATACAATGAATGCCTATCAATTTTACTTTTCTAGCTAAGCCATATATTGTGCTTAACCAATACCTATCATAGATGTTAGGAATGTGTTAGTATATACAACAAGGGATTGTAAATCTATTTTTTTTAACGTGTTTTTTGCGACATATGGAAATTGCACTCATTTGTGTTGGGTTATTTTGAACCATAGTATCTCTTTTTCCCATGTTTCCTTGCATAACCTTCAAAGGTTTTGCAAACCCATCAATATACCTTGGGTGAGACCTTGCATGCTCTCAGGTGGTTAAAATTCCAATATGTGAGAGGGCTTTTTTGGTATACTCCTCAACCCCAGGTCACTTCCCCTAAGCACCAACAACTAATACTCACCCTTATTTAGAATGTTGTTATTATAGGCTGTAATGATGTTATTACTCTAAGATCCCACTTGGTTGTTACTCAAAGAATCTAGATGTTGTTATTCTGACATGTCATTAATTCAAAAACTTCAATGCTACTTTGGGAAGTTTTTATGTGTATTGTTACCTAATAAGGTAAACGTCAATTGCTATGTTAGCAGGGGTCCAATACTCATAAAAATGTGGCCAGTTTTTCCATGATATTTATGATTCACCAGCTTCCTAGCTATTTGATGATTGATGGTTTCTCTGACAGTAACTTTATTGGTAATTATTTTTTTGTAATTGATTATTAAAATAACTCTCAATTAACTTTATTTGGGAATCTTGAGAATCAAAAGATTGTCAAAGCTATCCTTGTTTTATTTTATTTTCAGAATTGGATGTAGAGGGAAACCTATAAAAAGGGGAATCCTTGCTCTAATAAGGGCCGATTGACATTTTTTCTCTCAAATTCTGCATATGTACTTTTTCAACATTAATGCAAGATTCAACAAATTTCATTGCTCATTTCATGAATTAGTGCATAATTTGTAAGCTGTGAATTTTCCTCCATCTTCTTGCTAAGGAGGAAGGGTCCTCCTCTTTAGTGGGGATTTTTGTGATTGTAAAAAATAACACATCTTTTCGTTTCTTTAGTTTGTGAGTTGTGAGGTAGATTCTTGGGATTGAAATAAACTATGATTACTAAGCCTTTGTGTGATTTACGTATTGTTGTTACTCGTGATGCTTGCAAGAAGTTCTTGAATACACATTTCTTTCACTCAATTGTAGCCATTATATGATTTTATTGAGTAGTATTGTTACTGTTGTTATTTCCTATTGTTATAGATTATTGTGGTCTGTTGTTGTTACAGAGTGTTTACTAAGATATTGCTCCATATTAATGATTATTGCTTGATGTTACTTGAATCCTTTTACCAATTATTATTACAAGTTACTATTAAGTAGTGATATTACATGTAACTTCTATTGTTTGATTATGTTTCCTCTATTGTTTTCTCGCCCAATATGATTGATGTAGTTACAATAGTAACACCTTAACTTGCTTGGGTATGCTTCTTGGGATTGGTAAATGATTTCTATTTGATTGAGGTGATGAACTATTTCATTTAAGTGAGAATTTGGTTGTGTTGGGAGATCAAGTGTTATTTGCGTTTGCAAAAGAGTGGTTGGATGTTGTTATTTCCCTACGAAGAGTGATTTACATCCCTTGAACTGAGTGTGGTGTGTTTTCCTTTTCATGTAAGTGAATTTTAGACAGTGAGGTTTTAATTCGAGAATTTATTAAAATGTGTTTTCAATTCCTGCAAGTGTGAAACAATTTATAGTAAGCACTAGGATTTGATTTAGGGTTGTGTTTTTGTTGAGGGAGGGATAATAGGAGACATTCATTAGGAAGTAGTTGATGTTAGTTAATTATTGTTGACTGCACATACTACACATGATAGCCTTGAAATGAAAGAATTACCTTGTTTGATAATTTATTTTAAATTTCTATACATTGTTTTTAATAATACAAGAAAAGTCATGTTGTAGCGGCTACAACCACCCTCCAAAATTTTGCCTATGCTTCGATTTTGGAGCCTCCCTTCTTACATGCAACAACTCATATTGCATTGATCACAGTATTCACACTTCGAATAAGACTTTTCTTTTCAATTTTTTCTTGTGTTTTCTCACTTAGCTGATTCTTCTAAGTCACAAGTTGATCTCCCAACTTGGTCTCAGAACAGTTCTGGGCTTGCCTCCAAAAATTGCGCATTCTTTGAGGGCAAGCAATCTTGATGATAGGAATTGCGCAGTCTTGACTGGAAGTTAGCCTTGAGCTTATAAACTACAGAGTCATGGAAGACAACCCAACACTAAGCCCAGAAATTGCGCAACCCTCACTAAGTTTAGAAACTACGCAGTGAACTGAGCCAAAAAGTTACCTAGTTCCCAAAAATTGCACAGTATTTACTGACAGTGTGCATGGTAAGTTTCCCCAAAAAAGAAAAAAATAAAAGAACAAAAAATAATTCTAAAAAAAATAGGGATCTACTTTTAGTATCCTGAAGGAGGCACTTGCACTATTTTTAGAAACTTCCGCCAAGTGTTGCTTTTTCCTTGATTTTAGACATGCACATCATAAACCGTAATGCACCAAAATATATTTAATCTAAGCTTCTAGAGCTTATTTTAAAACTTGATATTTGAACTATAATATTCCCAAGGAGATCAAGGAACCTTCGATGTGATTGTCGTCGCTTTTGGGGGTGAGTTTTGCTTTTGTCGTCTTTTTCCGCTTTTGTTGTCGATTTTTGTCATTTGGCTTGTGTAAGTGTTGTTTCACTTATTTATCTTCATGTTTGCTGGTGTTTTGAATTGTATTAACTTGTAGAAGTGTTTTTTTAAGTTTTAGATTGCCTTTCCTAATTGTCACATTAGTTTCCTTGTTTTTGCACCAATGGTTGTCGTTGTGGAAACTCTCCTCACATACTTCATTTTCCTTCCCTTTTATCAATTGTTTCACTTGATTCACATGCATTTACTCTCACTTAGTCAAGTCTATACTCAACTTCACACTATCTCTCAGATCTTCTCATTTTCCACACTTCCTTTGGGAACATATGCACTTCTCTTAGCAGGTTTTCACTTTTCCTAGTTGGCACTGCACAATCCTAAGCTCAAGCCAAAAGCTTGGCCTCTGGGATTGTGTTGTGCACTGCCAAAGTTGGCTCCAACTGCTGTAGGGATTAATGTATGGGTGGTTGTAGACAAAAAAACTCTCTCGGGTCTCCTGGGACCCAAGGCAGACAAAATCATATGACTTGCAACTATTCAAAGATACATGCATATATTCATGTTACTCTTATAATCAACAAAGTAAAAGAGAAGAGTTACCTCTCTGTCTCTAGTGTAGCTTCGCTGGAGATCTCAGTGTGGTAAAGGGAGGACCGCTTCACCCGCTCCTAGAGGAAACCTGCACATAGACGAGACAAGCAGTAACCTTCACAGTATATACATATTCATGATTAAAAACATTTAACATATATGAATACACAAAGCTAGCATGCATCTAATATAAACATCAATTTCGAATCCTCATCAACATATATAGGAAAGAGTTTTCAGCATCATCAAGTAGACAAAATAGGAGAATATCTATATTATCATCTGAGAGAACAATGATTACAACCATGATTGTTGAATAAAGTCTTCCCTTAGCTCCTTGAATCCTTTCCCTCTCTATCTCTCAACTCTTCGACAACATAACAATATTGATCTCAAAAATTCTGATCCCTGTTACAATGGCCAAGTCTCTAATTTATAGATGAGCAGATGCTCTCTCCTTGCCAATTCCTTCATGAGTTCCAATTAGGAAAAAGCTTGGATGTTGCCTCACTTTATTTCTCTTTCCCTTCCCGTGAAGATCTATTAGGAATAGAAATGTCCTTAGTTAGGCCTGAGGTGGATGTTTCCTACTTTTTGGGGTGCATTACCCTGGAAAATAGGCCTGTAACCTAGTGTTTTCTTCCAGTCAAAGTGTCCTTTTCCTCTGAGCTGATGAGGAGGTCATTTTGTGTATAACAGATGCAACCTAAAGTGTGAGTTCAGAGACATAGATGATAGAGGAAATACTTTATATAAGAGAGAGAGGGTTGGAGCTTCGGAACTGTAGGAGACTTGAAAACAACAACATATATCATAAATATATAAATCTGTCCTCAGTTGGGCATTCCCTTGCTTAGTAGCTATATCAGGGGGATTTCTCAGAAGAGGTATGACTGTCATGTCCACTGATAAGCACAATGTGGAAGTTGTTTCATAATATGATCAATCTGAAAAACTGTCTCCAAAAATAATATACGCAACTTGGGAGAGTAAACAAGGCTGAGTGATGTAAGCCTCTACCCAAGTTCTTGGTCACCACCTCTCTGAATGAAATATTTATGCCCATGTGAATAAATGAGTTGAAGTAAAAAATGTGAGAAATCATCTGATTACCAGTCAATGATGAAAACTTTTAACAGACACAAGGATGGCCATCGATAAGGATGATGGTTTCTAAGATATCCAGTACAAACTAGTGAGTGTGAAAAGTTTGTTGTCGTCGAACACTCGTAAAATCGTCCAACTAGGAGCCAATAATGAAAACCCCCAATCAAATGCAGGGTAACCTTCCACTGCAGACTGCAAGTTCCAGGGTACTAATATGTTTCTGGATATGATTCCTATATAGGATTTTGATGTTGATAGGAAGAGAATTGTCAAAAGGTAGGCAATAAGGTGTCCTACATCAATTGACACATAACGAGACAAGAATGATTGTTTTGGAGATAGATTAGAGCAATAGCTCAAATAGACAAAGGGAAATTTCAGGCATATGATGATATGGTCGATATAGGAAGTAGAGGATAGATGAATCCCTTAAACAATAAAAGGCATGACATTAAGGTTACTAGACAACTTAGACTTATGAACATCAAAGAGTGTTAGGATACAAGGATTTCAGAACATCAAAGTATGAAGGCTAAAATCATAGGATGGTAAGGTTCAGTGAGAATCTGACAAACAAGGTTTACTGAGGGAGTGCCATGTTCAAGGGATTGACTACTGCCAAAATATCCTTCAGAATATAGATATTGAGCCACTGTTCTATCCATTTTTATCCCATCTAATCGAGTTTAACAAGTCCAGATGGGTAAACTCGATGGTCTTTTCATATTTAGAGAGTCTGAAAAGATCGTAAAGACAAATCCAAAGGGGTACCTTTGTCATGGTTGATGATTGGGTGCGACAATGGGTTAATAGTATACCTGACATAGTTCCTTTTCCGTAAGTTAGTCCATTGAGTTTGGATAAAGAGATAAACCTATGCTCAATGGACGTCTACCTCATTTTGTTACGAGTATGAGGAGACAAGGTGAACTTGATATTATTCGTGAAATTTTAACGAATCAGACGAAGAAAAACTCGATAGATCTTCATAAAATTTAACAAGTCAGATGAAGAAAACTTGATAGATATTCCTAAAATTTTAACGAGTCAGATGATAGAAAACTAGATATATCTTTTTTCAGTTTAAGGAGCGAGAAAAGGAGATAAAAATAACTACTCAGGTCTTCTTCGTAGGATTTTTACGAGCCCAAAGAAGGTAACTCGGGGTTTTTGAGTTCAAAAGTGAGAAAAATTACCAAAAACGAATGTTCTCATATATTATTTGTAGGATTTTTATGAGCTTGAAGAAGGTAACTCGGGGATTTTTCAGTTCAAGAGCGAGAAAAAGTCCCAAAAAAGAATGTGCATAAAGACACTAAAATATCATCAGAGCATAAGTAAAATTTGACAAAATACCAATATGGCGCATGTTTAAACAAGATAGGAATGAATAAATTCAATTTCATTGACTAGATAGAGTGATTCATAACACCAGAGTGACTATAAGAAGGGTGACATTCCCTCATTTTCACTATTTGGAGTTTATGAGAGTTCTTTGGAGAGAAAAAGGAGTAGAACTTTCCCAAGTGATTGTGAGAAATCTAGGTAACCGGTAGACATTCCGTCAGTTCTAGGTAGGTGGCTTGATCCCTAAATTGCATTTAAATACTTAGTTTAGGTAGTTTTCTAGTTAGTTTTGAAGTTTTGAGCAAGCCCTAGGTGGCTTGGCCGGCTAACGCGGTTTCTTAGCTACGAGGAGCATTAAACACTCTGCACATGAAAGGGAGGAGTGTTAACACACTCTGTGGGAACTAAAGGGACACATTAGATGACCAAGAATAAGTTGAGCTTGGTTTTCTTGATTTCCTAAGGCTTTCTGCTAGCTAGAGACTAATTCAAGGGTTGTGTTATGTAGGAATCAAGCTTGCAAGACGAGTCTATGGAGAGAAATAGCTCATGATGCCGAAGAAATAAAAATTCTAAATGATCCAGCATGTTTGGCAGCTTTGAGATGATGTGGGTTGTTGAAGTATGCCAAACTTGACTCGATGAAGAGTCAACAAGATCTCTTGAGTTGGATTATCGAAAAGTGGGATGAACGACAGGGTGTGTTCAGGATTAGGGACCATGAGCTTTGAATCGAGAGAGATTACATATATTTCCTCACTTGTTTATCATGAAGAGGTGCATGAGTAAACTTGAAAGGAGGGAGATTATATCCTAGGACCACCGTGGAGTTGATCCAAACATATTGCAGAGATGGAAGTCAGCCAGTGAGAAACATGATTCCAATAGAGCGGATCAGAGCAATACCAATGAGGTATATTCTATGGATGATCATGTGCTTGGCAGGGTCTAAGAGTTAGAATGTGGCTACAAAAGCCCAGTTGCTACTAGCATTGGACTCCTTACAGTCGCAAGTATTCAACTGGTGTGAGGGAGTCCTCCGTCAGGTGAAAGTAGAGTTGACAATGTGTAAGACTTGGGCCCAAAGAGAATTTGGGTATGACACCTTGATCGTATCGTTCATACTAGAGAGGGTGCCCGTGATAAGGCCTCGTATGAGTTTGGGTATAGACAGTCCTAGGGAGCCTAGACAGGAGCGATGGGCATCCTTAGCACCTCGTACTGGAGGGGGACCGATTAGACACTTATTTGAGGATGACATCTTTGAGTGGCTCAGTGGACAGATCTTGATGATTAAGGATTATTCGTATGCGAGCATGAACTACTAAGGGGATCCAAAACTGATATTTCCACCCAAACTTAGTGGGGGCCACTACGTAAGCGGAAATATCAAAGTGAAAAAGTATTTTTTGTATTTTGAAATATATGCATTTATTTATTATATTTATGGGTGAAATTTTTTGACAAGAACCATTTGCTTGACACAAATGTGGCACCGGTTTATCTTACGGGTATACCTCACCATGTTAGATGAGGTGATCAACTACCTAGGGTTGGAGTAACAACAGAGGGTGTGACAACCGCCGAAGAGGGAGATGACACATAGAGTCTGCGCGAGGTTGATAGGAACCTTGGAGGTTTGAGCATGGGTGTGTCGCGTCTTCCCATGAGAGAGATATCGATCCATATGTAGTGACACATAGTGGGTGTGCCAGAGCGATTTTTGGTGCCTTTGAGAAGGTTAGCTAGATCAATGATATGTTACCATGAGTAGTAGACTCAATAGGAGTAGGGTCTGGCCGACAAGTGTCAGAGCGAGGCTTAAAAGAGCCATTTTTGTATTAAAAAACCAAGTTTTGGGAATTTTTGATGTAAAAATACTGGGCACAATATATATATATATATATATTGGTGATTTAATGGTGTATGTGTTTTGTGATTTTTGTAAAGTTTAAAGTATGAAAATTTTACACTCATGCATGTAACTATAATGAATGTGTTAGATGCCAATCCAATACATAATGTGCCAATGAATAAGCTAATGTATTATATTATCTAGGAATGTGTTCATAAGTAATAAACTTGAATTTTCGTTCTAAAAGTTGTACCCTTAAAAAGTAATGTAACAAGATTGGATTGCGAATTTGATAGTGATTAGTTAATTGCATAACAACTAGTTGAGAGTCTAACCTGACCACCAGATTAGAGATGTGGCTTCAGTAAGGAGTTAGGATCCGCCTCACTCTTGGAGAATCCAAGTCCGGTGAAATAACTGTCTATCCATGTGTACCGTGCACGAGGTGCTTGTTTCAACCCATACAGTGCTCTCTTGAGCCTGCACACATGCGACTCACTGCTGAAGATTTCGAAACCTTCGTGCTGCTCTATGTACACCTCCTCCTCAATGACTCCATTGAGGAATGCATGAGTGGTCTCTTCCACTCCATGAACTTCATCTTGTGGCTGATCCACATCCTGAAGCTCATCCTTAGGAACTAATAGCTCCTCAGCTGCATGCAAGTGTGGCTCCCTCTCAAGCGAACACTTCATGGCTTTCTCCTCCTAAAATTTGATATCCCGTCGCACAATAGTCTTGCGACTGTCTGGCAAATACACACGATAGTTATGGGGTGTATCAGTGTACCCCACAAATATCCCAACCTTTGCGGTCTGCTCCAGCTTCTTCATGGCATCCTTCGTCACATGCATGTAAATAGGAGAACCAAAAATCCTCAAATGGGAAATATCAGGTCTCTTACCATAATAAGCCTCCTCGGGTGTACTCATGCCAAGTATCTTGTGAGGACAATGGTTCTGCACATATACTACAGTATTGCATGCCTCCACCCAAAAGTTAAGGGGTAGGCCCTGATCATGCAACATTTCCCGTGCAGCACCCACGATCATTTTGTTCTTCCACTCAGCAACCCTGTTTTGCTGTGGGTTATGGGGATCTATGAGCTCTCTTCGAATCCCTTCTACGCTCAGAAGTCCTTGAACTCGTCAGAGATGAATTCACCACCATTGTCGCTCTTAAGAGCGTTCACCTTCTTTCCCGATTCCTTCTCGACCAGTTCTTTGAACTCACAGAACTTTGAGTATGTCTTGCTCTTCTTCTGCATGAATAAGATCCAACACTTTCAAGAGAAATCATCAAAAAAGATCACATAGTACCTGTGCTTTGCTGTCGAAGCTACTGAGAAAGGTCCACACACGTCTGTGTGAATTCTCTCAAGGATCGTCATGGTCTGACTATCCTTCTTGTGAAAGGTGGCTTTCAAAATTTTTCCCAAAGTACACCCCTTGCACTGATCTGAATGCACAAGAGTGCCTTTAGGAATCCCAGTAGAAATCTGTTGCAGTATCTTCAAAGCTCCATGGTGAAGGTGGCCCAGTCTCCGGTGCCATAGCTCGCCATCATCTCGGCTCACCACTCCTTTTGCCTTGCATGCCATTGCTGTGCAACCATCTACATGCAATTGATAAAGGTTGTTGACTTGAACCCCTATCTTCCAGGTTTCTCCAGTTGTCTTACTGCGCAGGAAAGCCTTTCCCTCACTGAAAACAACATCATATCCCTTGTCTTCTAACATCGCCACAGAGATAAGATTCTTCTTCAATCCTGGAACATGCATCACTTCCTTCAATACGAAGGGTTTACCAGACTCCCTCTCAAAGGAAATGGTACCGATACCGGTTGCACTGTATCTACCATGATCTCACATCTCAATGTGCACTCCAATATCTTTCTCATCCAGATCATAAAACAAATATCGATCTCCTGTCATGTGAAAAGACGCAACACTATCCAAGAACCATACTGACCCCATCACACTTGAAACTAAGCATGCGATCAGTGAAAAATATAGCTCAAACTACAAGGCTAAGGCCTCTCCCACTGCAGATCCAACAACTTACTTATTTTTATTCTTCTGCGGAAAATTTGTGGCATAGTGTCCGTGCTAGTGACAGTGAAAGCACTTCACCTTGGACATGTCCTGCTTCTTGCCTTTCGCACCGGAATGAGAAGCTTTCTTGTTCTTCCCTTTCTTTGATTTGGTAGCCAAAGTGCAATTTTCTTCATTAGATGCCTTTGATGAATATCTGTCCCTGGTATTCCGCCTGATCTCCTCTTGCACAAGATCCGACCAAAGTCTCTCCCATCCTGGCAATTTCTCCCGACCATTGAAAGAGTCCTGATAGGAATGCCAACTCTTGGACGACCAAGGAGAGCCAAGCTCACCAAGTCCTCATAATCGACAGTCACCCCCACACTTCCCAGCTCATCCTGGCATTGGGTGAACTTCGTGAGATACTTGGGCATACTGTCTCCTTTCTCAGCTTTGATGTTTCTGAGTTTATCCTTGAGCACCAACTTCCTCTGGTCGCTCTTGCTTTGGAATAAGTCTGTCAATGCTTTCCACATCAAGTATGGAGAAGCCTTTCCATGGAGGCTAGACACAATGTGATCCTTCATTCCCTCCAACAGAATCCTTCGACACTTTGTTGTCTTCTTTTGCCAAGCATCAACGTGAGCATCATCAGTAGGCATTGGGACATCAACATCTATGAACTCCTTCAGCCCATTGTCATCTAACACCACCTCCATCCTGTCTTTCCATGCAATATAATTCGAGCTTCCTTCAAGGGCATACTCCAATCACAATCCTTTGAAAGACATTTCAACTTACACACCAAGAAAACACTGCTGCAAATTCAAATTCCACCAGCTCAAAACTCAACCACTTCTGATCTAAAATTTGTGAGAACAAAGTATTTCTCGTACAGAGATTGACTGTATGGGCATTCACTGGATATCTCACCTTCCAAAAGAAGGATGAATCCAGAAGCTACCTGGCCCGATCACAGACTCTGCCTAAAGAAATAAAACGTAGTCACTTTCTGAATAATAGATCTGATGATCAATCCTTGCTTCGATATCATGTAGAATTCTTTCTACAAATCAACCAGCTCTGATACCATGTAGAAATTTTGAATAATATGACACTTAGTCACAAAAATTATCCTGATTATACACTATTTGTGGAATTCATGCATAATACATAACCTCCTCTACGTTGATCATCAATTTGCAGAATTAAAGAAACAATCGCATGCGCACATTGAAACATCAATGACACATATCAACACAGTATATCATGGGGAAAGCATACAGCTGAAAACCTCTAACTATCTGTATATTATATTGATTGAGAACATGTAACAATACATAGTACAATACTCCTCACAAGTACTCAGTACTATCTCCACCTGTTACACACAAACTAGCTAATATATGAATCAATCACAGGTTCAAATCTCCTCCGCTGCTTGCCTGCCTCCACTGCGCAATCCTGCATGAGAATAGATGAGAATGGCTGATCCAAACTCGTATTTCACTTGTGTTGCACTACGCAGTCCTCATTGGCAATCTCAATCCACTGATTATGCAAATCTCATGCACAACTATAGTCACAACTAACAGTTGTCTTGCCCTTTCACTCACCTCTAACACTTGTCTCCACTGAACTGTCCATGCACTGAGTCAAATGATGTATTCTTTAGTTGATTTATGAGTTAATAATTAGTGAATTAATTAATAATTAATTAACACCACTCATCACTAGTATATTTGGTAGTTAGACTAAATACAACTAGTTCAACTAAGTCAAACTGAACACAACTCCATCAACTCATCATTCAACTCCACCAAACTCAATCACTTGAGTTCTAACTGAAGTCCTTCATGCAATAGCTCAACTAACCCATAAGAAAAACGTATTTCCTTCTGGCAGTTGCATGTGCCACATCTGTAGCTCGAACTGAAGTGCTCCAAGAGAATAAGATAATGTTTATAGTCCAAATATTATTAAGAGCTAATAATATTCGACCATTCTATTTTTAGCCTGGCAGTCTAAAAATAGACTCCGCCCATATGTCTAAAAATAGGGGTCCATCTATTTTTACCAACTTGACCAATCATCCACAAATAGCATCCTGCAACTCATAGACCATGATCCATATGTCTAAAAATAGACATAGTCTAAAAATAGACTTGCGTCAAAAATAGCCTACGGGCCCACTTAGTGAAGGCGACTCCTTTCCAGTAAGCTCCATCATCTTGTTGCAATCTCAACAAGCATTTCTTGTTGCACACTTTTCAACATATATAGGACCAAATAAATGTTTTAACCATAAAACTTATCTTTCATGATATATAAGCAATTTTTTTTAAAATTATATATAATATATATGCCAATTTGAACATTAAAATATATTACATAACATATAAATAGAGACCTTTTATCGCACAAATTAAAATAGTTTTTTATTATTAGCATATTATTAAGTATATGTCAATACTAATTCGTATTAAAATATTTTATCAGTAATCAAATTATAAAATTTAAACATCTTATTCACACATTTTTTTACTTCTAACTATTTCACAACATATTCATTTATTATTATTATTGTTAACATTATTTTTTATTATTATTACTAACATTATTATTACTTCACGATGTAATAAAGATGTAAAATAGAAAGCCCACCATGTCTTAAAAATTACTTTCGAATTCGAAAATATATCAAAGTACCAGTTGTAGACAAATTCAGGTTAGCTATAGATTGTGAGCGAGCCCAACATTACTTGTAATCTTTCATCAAACATATGGTCATATGATTGAAAATCCAACTATTTAGGGTAATTGTTGAAATGATTTTCAATGAGGATAGCATTTGTTTTTATATAAAGATTTTTATTTAACATTTATCATAGGTTTAAAATTTTCAAAATGTAAACTTTCGTTTTGGAAGGTAGAATATTATTAATGGATTATTATTAATAAATTAAATTATTTATAATAATATTAATAAATTAATATTATATTAATTAATTAATTATAAAAATGAATTATTATTTAATTATTTATATATTAATCAATATTTAATAATAATTTATTTTATTAAGTAATGTTATTAATAATATTAAAGTTAATTTTATATTATGTTAAAATTTGATATTTTATCATTCTATATATAAAAATTTATATTATTATTGGTCTCAATCTATAACGAGGGAAATTAAATACGTTAACTGATAATTTAATAGCAAAGTGTCAAAATAAAATGTATATCGTTAAAAATAACTAGCACTGATAGATACTAAGTTACATAAAAAAGAAAAAGCTAAAGTAGTTCATATCAAGTGATCAAGAATTTGAGGAAGTCATTGGAGTAGGATCTTGTGCACAGGCACCAATAAGCACAAAAGGCTTGAGCTCACATTGAAGATGTATTTCCACATGAGCTAGTCAAGCAACAAATCTAAACAAACATGAGCATTGATGTCAATACACCTATTTTATCTCGTTCAAGGAAGAGATGATATCATTAGAAACTTTGTGTTTCACTTTCAAGACACCACGTAAAAGAGTTTTCAGCGACCAATGTATGATGATAGAATTCAGATGTTGGTTCCATCTTCCCCTGGTATGACCAGGCTTAGGAATGCAATTAGCTAGTTCCTCCATGATCTCAGAGGCATACTGGCAGTCATTAGTGGTAAATATTTTGAGCTAGTGAATTTCTTTGTGAATATTAGGAGGAGTGGCATAACGAAAGATGGTTGTGGCTTCCTGTGCCTAGGCCTAGGCATGCGACTAGACATGTTGGCCTTTGACACCAACACCCTTGTGGCTACGCATGTGTTGTCATGGCATTGCCCCAATATAGAAAAAAATGAGCAAGATAATTGACCCGCAACAAACCCAAACTAAGGAGATGGAATTCGAATGGATAGAAATAGAAGACAAGCTCGAAGGAGCAGAGGATTCTAGGGAACACAAGCCTACAAGAAAAGAAAGTTTCATACATCAAAAGCACAGACAACCATGACCTCCAAACAAATACCCTCTTGTCCAAGGAAACAATAGAGAGACGATCCCAGTGAACCCATAAAAGATTCAAAAGGAAACAACCAAGCTTAAATGAGTAGAACTTAGAGTCATAACAATAGAGAATAGGGCAAGGGAGATAAGTTTGTAGCCTTCTACCATTTTTCCACTTCATCGGAGCCAATAAAATATCAAACACTAAATACAAGGTGGTGCCTCCAACAACAACTGCCTTCAATCCAAGTGCATTCCACAATGTCTCATGGTGTGGAATCTTTGCATGTCTCGATTATGGCACTAGTCCTGCATCCAACTTCTTACGTGAGAAACTATTCCTTTAGGACTTAGGCATCCCCTCAATCATGGATATTTGATTAGCTTCTAAAGTGGAATGCATTCTTTCTAGCTAAAATACCTCCCTTCTAACCAAGATTTTATGAGACAAATGTCTCTATCATTGCACCCCAGGTTTTCCAAGAAGTCATATGTTTTGTTTTCAGTTTGTCTACAGTGGGAAACTATGACATAGTGGATTGATCAGAATAGCATCTGGATGTAGGAGATGATGTGCTCAATTCCCCAACTCTTAGACAATTTTTCAATGGGCACTCCATTGTTGATTTTCTTAACTATCTCTATAACTAGTTGAGATTCCATATAAACTTGGAGTTTTGCGTATCCTTCAATGATCCCTAGAATCATACCTCTTTCAATGGCAAGGAATTCCACTACATTGTTGCTTGTAACACCAAAATTTACAACGTAGAACTTCAAAGTTTGACTATCCTAGTCACAAAAGATCCTTCCATAACATGCTTTCATAGGATTTCCTTTCGCATTGCCACTGAAATTTAGTTTCCTAAAGCCCACAGGAGGTGGAGCGAAGAAGAAAGGAGATGATACTTTGGGTGAGGATGTCTTAGGAAAGAGATAGGAGATCATTGAAGGGGAGAGCTCCAACTTGTAGAGAATATTCAATTCATGTTGATTCATTTTCCGATCCTCTTGAGTCCAAGATTCAAAGAGAATATTCTCTTGGATGTTTTGTTTAAAAACTCATTAGTCTGAGCCTATGTCCTTTTTACTTTGTTTAAATATTTTGTTATTCCATTCTTTCCAAAGTTCCCACATGTGAAAACTAGGGACAAGAATCCATGCTATGTTTATCATCAAATTGATAAAAATATTTGATTTCCATTGCTCCATAGTTTCCACCGAATTGTTGAGGTTATGATCTAAGGATCCAAAAAGAAGTAGGGTCTAGATCCAAATATGTTCGACAAAATGACATACATTAAAGAGTTTCTCCATAGACTCTCACTGATTCCAATATAGAGTATAAAGTGAGGGACCCTGAAATTGTTTTTTCCTGATTTGATCACCCGCAAGAATATTTTTTCATCCAACAAATTAAACTAATTGAGTGCCCTTTGGCTAGAGACTATTCATCCATACTTTCTTCCAAATGGGATCCGAGTCAATGTTTTGGTGACTAGCAATAAGATAATATGTTTCCTTGAGAATAAACATCCCTTTGGCTTGATATCCCCACCGAAGTTTGTTTGAGTCCAAAGAAATGGTTATTTTTTCGTTTTGCAACTCCTGTGGTAAAATTGGCCAAGTAGGGAGTGTTGGATGTGTTGACCAATATTCAACTATTTTCCATTCCCTCCGTAGCCCTGAAACTTGAGTTAGCTTCTAGAAGTTTGCAACAATATAACCTTGATTCTCTAAAGCCAATGCTTCTAGATCTCTAAGATTGGCTCGGTCCCCCAATCACAACAATTGCTTCCAAGCATCTTTCCATAATAATGCAGTTGGAACGTTCCAGATCTCCCAGAAAGCATGAATTTGAATTAAGTGTTGCTTGGCATGTACCAAATTCCATATGGAGGTGCCTAAAGGAAACTTAGTTTCTCAAATTTTTTTTGATTGGGATAAGGAATGACCATATTTCCTATCATGTATTTGTTTCCAAAGTTCATCTCTACCCTGAAGCCACTACCACCATAATTTTTCTCCCAATGATTTATTTAATATATCTAGGTCCCTCAAACCCAAGCCCCATGTTTTATCAGGGGTACAAAGCTTCTTCTAAGGCGACTAGCGACCACTTCATTTCCTTTTTTGCACCTCTCTAGAGAAAATATTTTTAAAGGGAGTTAATGGAATTAAAAATAACTTTAGGAGCATCCAAAGTTGACAACTGATATACATGAAGAGCTTGAAGAACATCCTTCAGAAGGATAAGCTTGTTGCACACTTTGAGAGAAAAAAATGCCTAATTTTCAAGCTTATTGGATATATGTTGTAGAATATATTTCCAACAAGCAGATCTCAAGGGGTTCTCCACCAAAGGATATCCCTAATATTTAGAGGGGAGGTTACTAATATGTAAGTTCTTAAGTTGAGTTAGATATATTTTTATGGTTCCATTAGTGTTGGAAAAATAGATATTGGATTTTTTCCCCATTTATCAATGTCCCTAAGGCCTCCATAAAGTCATCAAGAATGTATTTCAGGGCCATGGTTTCCCTCAGAGTGGGAAGGGAAAAAAACATGATGTCATCTATGAATTTTTGATGGGTGATGGGAAGATAATTTCCATAAATTCAGAGACCCTTAATGATATTTTGATTCCCATGTTATTTACAATATCTTCCTAACCCCTTAGCTACTAAGATTAAAAGAAAAGGCGATATGGAGTCTCCTTGGAGATCCATTCATGAGAATAGAATAAAATGGGGTAGATATTAATGACTTGATCCAATTGATCCACTAAGAAGAGAACCAAAAATCCTAAAGATTTAGAATAAGGTAATCCCAATTTAACCAGACACAAGCTTTCAAGAGGTCAATTTGATAAGTTGACCAACCCATTTTCAGTTCTTCATAGAGTGAGTAACATCATGGGCTACTAAAATACCATCAAGAATTTTAGTACCTTTTATAAAACCCGTTTTCTGAAGATAAATGATATTGTTTAAAAGAAGTTGAAGATGGTTCACAATTACTAAAGAGATAATTTGGTAAATAACATTACAAATGGTAACTGGTCAGAATCCATTGGGATCATATGACGTACCAGATTTAAGAATTAAAGTAATTAAAGTAGCATTAATCCCTAACCATACCTTTTGGCAGTAGTGATATTTTTCAACCAGAGCATGTACTTCAGGGTTGATGAAGGGCCACAAGCCTGAAAGAAGTTTTTTTGTAAAGCCATCATGACCAAGGGCTTTGTTCTTAGAAATTAATATTACCACCTCTTCCACCTCTACAAATGAAACTTCCCTCATCAAGGCCACATTCTGATATGGATGAATGAAGTTAATAGGGATACGAGAAGTGATTCATTGAATGTTCATTAATTTGTTCGAGGAACAATCCATAAGTAGGGAATGATAATATGATACCAATTCTTGTTCCAACTCCTCATCTTGAACCAAACGTTGACCATTCCTAGAGAAAAGTGAGAATATTATATTATTACGATGATATTTGATCATGCATTTATGGAATATTTGGAGTGATCTCCCCTTATTTCAGCCATTGGACATAATACTTTTTCTTCCAAAGGATCTATTCTTGTTTCCCTTGTTTCTTAAGTTGACTAATCAATAGACCTTATTCCATAATCAAGTCATCTATACACCTAATTTGAATAATTTATTGTTGAATCTACCGCATGTGTGAATATAAAGACTATTTCTTCCAATGGATTTGGCCAAAACATGATTTGTTCCATTTGAGTTTTAATTCGAATTCCTTAAACTTGAGTTGAAAGGTGTGCATGCAATTGTAGCCTTTGTCCTGTAGATCCTCTCACCAAATTTTGGTCTTTGTTAAGAAATATCAATCTTGTAACTAGAAACTTTCGAATTTAAAGGGGTGATTATGGGGAGAAACTTTCATATCTAATTCCAAATAGATTGGCCAATGATTAGAGCCTAAAATTGGAAGAATGATTACTTTGGAAAAAATATTGTGGTCTAATAGGGTTTCAGAAACTAAAAAATGGTCCAACCTACTGGTGAGTTGGTGTTTTACTTCTTTACGATTATTCTACATATAGATACCATTAATGGTGTTAAGGTTAACCACCTAAAGGTCATGAATACGTTCCAAAAATTGATGCATATCAAGATCAAGTCTCCTTATTCCTCCATTCTTCTCCTACATAGATTTGATGAGGTTAGATTCTCCACCGATGACCCATAACTCCTCTTAATGAAGAGTTCTGATTGTTCTAAAGTATGACAAAAGGCCTATTTTTCCATCAAGATATGAGGTGCGTAAACAGTTGTCAAGAATGCGACTCCTTTTCTCCAACATAATGGAATCACCCTAAAATAATGTGAGGTAAAGTGACCCAATCCTGAAATGTAACTTCAAGGGGGCTCCAAAGAATAACGATACCCCCACACTCCCTTTAGCATCCAAAGAAATCACTTCACAATCGTTCCAACATCTACCAAAAATAACTTGAACCTTATCACTTGATCTTTTTTCCTATAGCATGAAAATATATAGGTGTTCCTTCTTTATCTATCCCCGAGATATATTTACTTTCCATGTCTATTAAGGTTGTGGATATTCTAGGAAATGATCTTCATTTAGAAGAGTATTTAAAGGAAGAAATCACCTCTAGCAACACTTTCACCTAACCTAAATTCACTAATGGTCCTTGACTTCTTGCGTCGAAGCTTTGGTAGTCCATATACCCCTTTTCTTGAATTCCTTGTGCATATGACCTTTTCCTTTGCCACTTTGAGTGTGAACGCTCGAACCCTTGGTGGACGATCTGGAATCTCCATCAACTAACGATGTTTGGGTCTTTAATCTAAGATAAATTTGATGATATTGTGATTTGTAGTGCACTAGAATGTTTTTGGGATATTTATTTTTCCACTCCTCAAGCAAGCTTAACAAGACTTATTCCTCATTACTCATGATTTGAGTCTCCTCCTTCACCTCCATTTCTATGGTATATAACATAAGTGTCTCTTCCAGGTTTGAGTTTTTCGAGGATGTTTATAAGGACTTCCCTTTGGAGAGGATTGACTTGTGGACCCACCACATATGAGTCTAGATTCATTAGATCTTCACGAAACTCAATATTTTCATCTAGATTTGGAAGTGTTGCATATTTATTTTCATCTAAGTTGGAATTCGTGCTCAATTTAATAGGTTGATTTTTGGGGTTTCTCTTTCTAGCTACAACTTTTTGAAACCCTTCAAAGTTAACATTTTGATATTTTTTCTGCATTTCTACATGGCAAATTAGGAAATATCGAAATAAGTAGTCGTACTCATGAAAACATTGGCACAAAAAAGGCACATGTTCATAATCCATAGGTTGGCACAAGAATTCATCATGATAAGATAAGATATGTTCATGTGACGCAGGCTAGAGCCTGCAATACCCAAGATCTTCAAACCCTTTGTTAGGTTTACCCTTTCCATGATTCTTCTCCTCAACTCCTTACTGCGCACTTCTCATCACTGTAGCTCGATTTTTCCAATGCACTCATTAAACTCAACATATGTATCGATTGCCAGCGCTTTCTTCAATCTTTACTGTGCCACTACATCATTGCAACTGATCTTCAATTCACTGCGCCTCACCTTATTCAAAGTTCCATCCATCAGAAAATGCTCACGCAGTTTCCATACATTGAATTCCTCTATCACCTTGCGTTCAACTTTGTTCACACACTTCTGCAAATAGTTCTCTGATATGGCAACCAACCGAAATTTCTCTTCAAAGTTGAATGCTAATAAATAAATCAATATCAATCAAGCATTACCTACCAATTTGAAACACTCTCTCTCAGATTTCAACAATGTACATACCCATACACTACATTTTGTAATATCTCTGACACACCATTCATACGTTCAGATTTCTTTTAAAGCATCCCTCATACAATTATTAAGTTGATTCTCAATTACCAGGTTCAATTCTGGTTCTACATCTCAACAGATCGATTGGGCTATGTATTTATCCATCAATCGAACTACCAATACAACAATTTGCTATCTTGTTATTGCGCTCCCCTGTTTCTAAAGACGCATGTCATTTATTTATGAATTTACACAGTGTATAAACCTACGCCCTTTTACACTTGAGCCACCACCAAGAGCGTTCAATTAACACTTATGCATTCATTCCGGAATATTCTAATAACACCATACGCCCATAGATAAAAACTTGTAGACTCAATTGGAACAATCATTGCGCAAGCAGGATTTAAATCAATAATTTGTACAACATTCATTTGATTCGTAAGGATTTACTAGTCCACTTGCAAGAGAAATTTTAGAAAAAGTCCACGCAGAAACCAAATATCTAAGTGTTTTCCGACTTATCATATCTCTGGAATTAGCCATGAGATCGAGCCTTGCTAACGTAAAATAAAATCCCTCTGCCCATTCAGAGGACAGATCGCCTTCCAAATTCACTGCAAATTAATTACAATCACAAATTCTTAACACCGCATCTCAATCAATCATAGTTTGGTTCACAAATGGACAGAATGTCCGGTCATTAAAAATCTGTTGCAATTGACAGAACTCTGCGTTTAACATCAAAACAGAACTCTGTACCATGCTTCATTTAATTTTGCATTTGATTTTCAATTAACAACTTTCCTTCAAGGTAATTGCGTTCAGTTCAATAAACACAATTTCACAGTGCACCCTTACTACAAAGCGACATAAAAGCATTCAGATCCATCATTAATATCGATTCTTAACTTATGTGTAGAGCTTATCTACAAAGCTTATCATATGACTGAATTTAAGAACGCCGAGAGAAAAGTTTCAATAATAATGCTTTTGGCACCGCTCCTCTCTAATGCGAGATTTGCTGCCACTTTATTTTTATAATAATAACGGATAGGTCTTCTCAGACCTTATCTATTACAAAAGCATGCTTTTCATGGAATGATTTAAAATGTGAAGCTTTATTACATCTTATCTATCTGTGATATAGATAGCATGTTTTATTCTCTACCATTATCCTATTTTTTAACTGAAAAAAACATAGAAATTGTAGGCTAAAGGACCCCACTCCCTTGCCTGTAGATTTTATTTATTTATTTTTGGAATAAGTTGGAAGACTTTTTTCCTCTGAGTCACATGCTCCTGCATCAGACTCCCAAGGTAGAAAATGATCATGATCTCCAGATCATGCTTTTTTAATCTTTGTCCACCTGGATCCCACATTTTGTTTTGTAACTCATCATCAATTTCTGCTGTCGCATGCTGCTTTTCTCCCGGTCTCCATATCTTATGCTGTCTTGCTCCACTAGCTGCACTTTCACAATCTGTCCTTGTTTTCATTTTGCTGTTGCTTCTGCTGCTTCTCTTCCTTGCTGATGTCTTCCTCTGAGACACTTTCAACATGATTCTTCTGATTAATTCAATTTCCTTGCCCAATAAATCTTCAAGCTGCTGATTTCTTACTGCCTGCTGAGCTAAGACGGCTTGCTCAGTTCTTACTCGTTCAATTTTTACCGTCACTTGCTGACTTCTTGCTTCTATACTTGTTTCCGTTCTTACCTTCTCATTTCTTACTGCCACCCAATCATCCATGCCCTCTTGTCTTCTACAATGGAAAACTTCTTTCTTGCCTTCTCCTATCAGCAACTTACTGGACTGGTACTTTGTGTACTCCTTTTTGCTATCTTCATCTCTATGCATCTGCAAGTCCCAATTCTGAAATTGATATTCTTTCTGCACTGAATTCTGATCATTTAGCATCCTTTCCAACAATATAACGTCCTCATCCCATGGATTAGAAATTTCCACAGAATTCTCGTCTTTCTCTTTCATTTGACTGCTCAACTGAGTCAAATGTCCTTCAACACCTGCGATAATACTTGCATTCACAAAACACTTGTTAAAACAAAAATCATAAGGCATCAGTGCCTTACTTCCCTCTGCCAGCATTTTAGTATGCTGTTCTGAATTCTCCATCTCAATCAGCATATCAGTATGCTGATTCTCTCTACCCAAAGAATTCTCTAAAGAATTCTCAAGACTACCAACTAGTCTTCCTCTCATACCATCTGTTTCCATGATGTCTTTTTCCTCTTGTTCACTGCACTGAACTATTTCTTCTGCAATGTCCCTGTCATACTCTGGATTCTCCAACAAGTATTCCAACAATGCAATTTCTTTGTGGCATTGTTGAAGCATACCATCATCACTTATAGTCCCTGCATTCACACACAAACTTTCAGTTTGAAAATCACAAAGTTCAACAGTCTCAACTGTTGCTTCACTTATTCGTGCTACAGACTGATCCACTTCTTCTGCATCCATAAGAATTTCCTCTTGTGTTGTAACAGTTTCACAAGATTGAGCATCCTCCTCAGTAAAACCTATAATCACATCACAATTGTCAGCTACAAAAATACACGGTTTTACATTATCGAGCTGATCTGGATTTAACCAATAACTCAAGAAATCATCAATGATCTTCTCCTCTGTTTCACCAATGGAAACCTCCTCTTCCAACTCATCTGCTCTGAGTTCTTCCCGTCTCAATTGTACATCCATCATCTGCTCGAGCTTCCTCAGCTCCTCTGTTAACTGCATGTTTATCTGTCGATCTCTTTTCTGCTGTAGCCTCTTCCATTTCACTCTCTTCCTCATGAGCAAACCATGTCTCTGGTCTTTCACATTTTCCTGTAACAACTCCATCAATAGCTCAAGATGAACTACTATCTCAGCTTTCTATTTCTCATACTCTTCCTGAGTCAACTGCTGTCTCATTTCTTCTCTTTTCTACTGTGGCCTCTTTCTGAACCTCTGCTTTCTCCTTTATGACATTCAGTAGTCATCTCCTTCGCCATGAGTTTCTCACCCATGAGTTGCATCAAGCCTCTACAACAGAAAACTCTCTTGATGCCACTTACCTCACCAATCCTTCCCTTCGGATCTGGTCTTTTGGTAATCATTGGTCCTCTGTTGGAACCTTTCGAGCATTCTCCACTGCTCCTTTAGGCTTCTATCATCTGCACCTTTATTCAACCTCTGTTGAATCTTTAGGTTCTGCCACATTCACTTAGAATCACTTGCTGGTTTCCTTCATCACTGCACTCTAGCTGTGTTCTACTTCTTCCCACTGAGATTTCTTCACTATGCCTGTAAATAATATTATCCAAGCATAACCTTTAAACCAGAGATAAATAATACCTGTCAGCTCACCTTTCAAGATCATGTTGATCTTGTTTCACTTCCTCAACTGCACTGCATCTCTGTGCTGCAATATTCATCAGTTCCAAAATCTAACATTCATTCATCACATGCAATTAACTTAACTTAAAAAATTGAATCTTCAAACAAAGCTATTCCAGCTCTGATACCAAAATGACGCAGGCTAGAGCCTGCAATACCCAGGATTTTCAAACCCTCTGTTAGGTTTACCCTTTCCATGATTCTGCTCCTCAACTCCTTACTGCGCACTTCTCATCACTGTAGCTCGATTTTTCTAACGCACTCATTAAACTCAACATATGTATCAATTGCCAACGCTTTCTTCAATCTTTACTATGCCACTACATCATTGCAACTGATCTTCAATTCACTGCGCCTCACCTTATTCAAAGTTCCATCCATCAGAAAATGCTCACACAGCTGCCATACATTGAATTCCTCTATCACCTTGCATTCAACTTTGTTCACACACTTCTACAAATAGTTCTCTGATATGGCAACCAACCGAAATTTCTCTTCAAAGCCGAATGCTAATAAATAAATCAATATCAATCAAGCATTACCTAACAATTTGAAACACTCTCTCTCAGATTTCAACGTTGTACATACCCATACACTACAGTTTGTAATATCTTTGACACACCATTCATACGTTCAGATTTCTTTTAAAGCATCCCTCATACAATTATTAAGTCGATTCTCAATTACTAGGTTCAATTCTGGTTTTACATCTCAACAGATCGATTGGGCTATGTATTTAGCCATCAATCGAACTACCAATACAACATTTTTCTATCTTGGTATTGCGCTCCCCTGTTTCTAAGGACGCATGTCATTTATTTCTAAATTTACACAGTGTATAAACCTATGCCCTTTTACACTTGAGCCACCACCAACAACGTTCAATTAACACTTATGCATTCATTCCGGAATATTCTAATGACGGCATACACCCATAGATAAAACTCGTAGACTCAATTGGAACAATCATTGTGCAAGCAGGATTTAAATCAACAATTTGTACAACAATTATTTGATTCGTAAGGATTTACCAATCTACTTGCAAGAGAAATTTTAGAAAAAGTCCACGCAGAAACCAAATACTTGACTGTTTTCTGACTTATCATATCTCTGGAATTAGCCACGAGATCGAGCCTTGCTGACATAAAATAAAATCCCTTTGCCCATTCAGATGACAGATTGCCTTCCAAATTCACTGCAAATTAATTACAATCACAAATTCTTAACACTGCATCTCAATCAATCATAGTTTGGTTCACAAATGGACAGAATGTCTGGTCATTAAAAATCTGTTACAATTGACAGAACTCTGCGTTTAACATCAAAACAGAACTCTGCGCCATGCTTCATTTAATTTTGCATTTGATTTTCAATTAACAGCTTTCCTTCAAGGTAATTTCGTTCAGTTCTATAAACGCAATTTCATAGTGCGCCCTTACAACAAAGCGACATAAAAGCATTCAGATTCATAATTAATATCGATTCTTAACTTATGTGTAGAGCTTGTCTACAAAGCTTATCATATGACTGAATTTAAGAACACCGAGAGAAAAGTTTCAATAATAATGCTTTTGGCACCACTCCTCTCTAATGCAAGCTTTGCTGCCACTTTATTTTTATAATAATAATGGATAGGTCTTCTTAGACCTTATCTATCACAAAAGAATGCTTTTCATGGAATGATTTAAAACGTGAAGCTTTATTACAACTTATCTATTTGTGATATAGATAGCATGTTTTATTCTCTACTCTTATCCTATTTTTTAACTGAAAAAAACATAGAAATTGCAGGCTAAAGGACCCCACTCCCTTACCTGTAGATTTTTATTTTATTTTTGGAATAAGTTGGAAGATTTTTTCCCTCTGAGTCACATGCTCTTGCATCATCATGTATACACATATTCTAGCATATGAGGCATACCATCCGCATATGGTAACCTTTGATATCTTAACAAAATACCCTATCGATTTTCCTATTCATTCAAGGATCTCTAAATCCCAAAATAAGTTGGGTAAACAAAAGTGCCTCATTCACATGGATGCCACCAAAAAATTACCTTTTTAAGGGTTGTAATATTCCTCCCAAAATCTCATACAAAGGCATGCATTATTGAAAAAACAGGGACATTTTTCATATACAAAGGCCCTATCTTCTAAACTAGATAAGATTAATGTAAATAAGCCTTTGCCCCCCTGTTTCAGATCAATTTTGCCTTTTGGTTTCCATTTGTTGTAGATCCACTTGACCATATCCCTCTTTGAAGACCATAACCTAACAAAATTGCAAATGAGGAAATGGCTTTCATATATTGAATGTAACCTGTCAACTTATTGGGCCAAGCATCATATTTAGGGTTTTTAGCATCTTTAGGGAAGCATTTACTCTTGAATCAGGATTGGCATTTTGCACCCATGATTAGGTTTTAAAAATTATTTCTTGCTCCATTTAAAGCTCCCAAACCTCCTGTAGCTCTATGGTTTTCACAATTCACTACTTTTAATACAAAAAACTATAAAATTAAACAATTCTTGAGGTATTGATTTAGATTAGGTGCAAATATTTTCCCCTAGGAGCTAGGCTTGGATCTCTTGGTGGTCAATATATATGGTCCTTGCCACAAATAGGCCCCTTTTTGGGACTAGCTAATGAAAAAACCTTTCGTGAAGCCTAGAAATTTGATTGTGGGGGGACCTAAATTTTTCCATTGGAGCCTCTAAAAGTTTTGGCTCTCATGCATATCCAGATTCCATGTCTGACTTCTTCTCTCATATATTGGCGGAAAATATGCTTGTTGATGTAAATATCATAAAGTATAAACCTTCATGGAGGAACAAACAAGTTGGGGAGGTGATGATTGCTAAGTGCCTTGACATATTCTTAATGGATGAAGCAATAATGGAGAGAGTCTCATTATTTTGACTATGGATTGGAACTGGGGTTA
This sequence comes from Pinus taeda, assembly GCA_000404065.3. Classification (NCBI taxonomy): domain Eukaryota; kingdom Viridiplantae; phylum Streptophyta; class Pinopsida; order Pinales; family Pinaceae; genus Pinus; species Pinus taeda. The sequence continues at coordinate 204,279 of APFE030272183.1, forward strand.
TTTCTAATCATCATCTTTGTGCTTTTGGAATTGAAATGGGGTATCTAGAAACCTACTAGCCCTTTTAAATTCAATGCTTCCTATATTAAAGATGAGTATTTTCTACAACTCATTTCTAAAAATTGGATACGATACACTCCAGGCATGGACATCTTGATTGCACATGATTTTGTTTAGAATCTAAAAAGGGTGAAACAGGCTACTATTCAGTGGTCTATGAAAAGAGGCTTAGGTAGGAAGCTGAACTTCGATCTATGGAGGAAGATATGGAAACGATGGAGGCTTCTGAAGGGCGAGTTATGAGACTAAGGAATATAAACAAAGAATTATACATTTGGAGAGCACAAAAAGGAAATTAATGGAAGAAAAAGAAGAGATTTGGAGACAAAAAAGCAGAGTATTCTAGCTAAAGATTGGTGATGAGAACACTTAATTTTTCCAAAATTTTGCAAAGGGGCTTAAAGTGTGTAACACTATATGGAATTTAAACACTCTATATGGAGGAAAAGCTTCTTATTTTGAGGAGTTAGCAACCCTTGGGAAAATCCATTTTAGCAATCTCTATAAATCCCTAGAGGAACCTAGAATTGTTAAAGTGGTTCTTTTGGCTTAGGTGTTTCCTTTCTTTCCTGAGGAAGAAGATAATCGACAGTTAATGGAGCCTATCTCAGGTGGTGAGCTTCAAGTTTTCCTTCATGGAATGCAGAAATATAAGATTCCTGGACCTGATCAATGGATGATAGAATTATTTCTTGGGCTTTATTCTATTCTTGTGGCGGGCCTTCATAGGGTGTTTGACGATTCTCGTCTATATGGAAGTATTTTAGATACATTAAACTCTATGTTTATTTTTCTCATCCCAAAGTCCAATGATCCTCATACTTTTAACGATTCTAGACCCATCTCTCTCTCTAACTATATCTATAAAGTGATTGAAAAAATCATTGCTAATAGGATCAACCCAATTTTATCCAGAAATGTGTTTAAGGAGAAATTTGGATTTCTTAATGTGAAAAAAATACATGAAGCAATTAGAATTGGAAAAGAAGGTTTGCATAGTGTAAAAGTTAGAAAATGAAAAGGCATTGTTATTAAAATAAACCTTTCAAAATCCTATGATAGAGTAAATTGGGTCTTTATCCATTTTTTCCTTACACATTAGGGTTTTGAAGTGCCTTTCATAAATTGGACTATGAATTGTATATCCACTATTTATTTTGAAGTCCTTATCAATTCATTATCCCCATCTTTTCTCCATATTCAAAGTGGTTTGAGGAAAGAATTCCTATTTTCGCCTCTCTTGTTTCTAATAGTGGCAGAAGGTCTCAATAAACTGCTCATTGCAACCAGAAGAAGGGGGGGCATCAGGGGAATAGAGGTTGCTGAAAATATAGCAATCACCCATTTGGAATTTTTTGATGACATAATTATGTTTAGCAATGGTTCTAGAAAATATTCAGTGGCCATAAAAGAGGCGCTAGCCTTATTTCAGAAGGCAACAAGTATGCAAACTAATATTATGAAATTCACTCTCTCTTATTTGACTCTCACTCCTAGGGAAGCTCAAAGTTTATAGAAACACTTTCTTTTTCACGTAAAATATTTTGAGGAAGGATTGAAGTATATTTATTTTAACCTTAAACCAAATGTTTACATAAAGGGATATTGGATGTTGTTGGGAAAAATAGAAAAGAGATTAAAACTATGGACTTTCATGTGGTTGTCTTGGTTTGGCCGATTGGTCCTCGTAAAATTAGATTTGGAGGCAATTCTAGTCTAATAGTTTTCCTTATCTTGCATTCCCAAAGGAATAATCAACTTGATATGGAAGTTGCATTGTCAATTGCTTTGGACTGGTTCTAAGGATGAATTTTTTCTCCGTTGGATGTGGTGGGACAATATTATTGTGCCTAAATCATGGGGGTTGGGACATCAAATATTTACCCTTATTTGCAAAATTGTTGTAAACCAAAGTAGGTTAGAGGTTACAGTCTACCAGCAATCTCTAGAACTCGTTTGTCTATAAAAAATACATCTTCCTATCTAATATTGACGAATTGGTTCAAATGTCGAACAAAAGGAAAGCTAATGGCTCTATCATTTTGAAGGTTGTTTTATCATCATTCTCAATGGTGGAAAGAAACCTAGCTTGGAAGGTTGGTAATGAAGGAAATATGATGATTGGTGTTGGCTCATGGGTTGGATGTGGGGAAATTCACCACCCCCCCCCCCCCCCCACCCCCTCCTCATGAATTAGTCACACATTTGAATGAGAACAAAATGATTTTTTTGAACCAGATAGCTGATGATACTTATTCCTCCATTTGGGTGCAAGGCTAGGTTGAGGCTCAACATCTAAATCTAGTAAAGGAATATGCTACCACATGGAAAAATTATATTGTTGCTTTAAATTCATCTCATTTGAGAAATAAAGATAGGGAAGACTCCCTATACTAGTTAACTCCTTGAGTGGGGTGTACACTCCAAAGACTGGGTACTTATATCATATTATAGTCATAAGACATTTGGTTCATGTCTAGTGGTGGAAAAATATTTGGAAGTTGAGTTGTCCTGCAATGGTCCATGTCTTTCTTTGGTTTATAATTGAAAACAAAGTCCCTACTTAGGACAACCTTCAAAAAATGTAGAAACAAGGGCCTAAAGGGTACATAATTTGTAAAAATGTAGAAGAATTGGTGACACATATGTTTCTCTATTGTCCCTTCACTTTGATTATTTGGTATGTTTGTAAGAATAATTTGGGTTGTGATTTGGTGCGGCATGGTGAAACTTTTATTGAAGCATGGAAGTCTTGGTGGGACTTGTTAAAAGATGATGCTATCAGAAATATCCCCCCTCTCATTTGTTGGGAGGTATGATTGGCTAGGAATAAGGAAGCTTTCTAGGATCAGGTCTCATCCCCTAATGATGTGGTAGCTCAAGTTCTGGCAATTTTCGCCCTCCTACCTTCCTCAAATTCTTCTCAGGTTCCTAAATTTAGCTTAGAAGAAACCATAAATTTATCCTCTCCTTGGGCCAATTTTGATGGACCTTGTCATGATGATGGTGCTTGTGCAGGTGAGTTGGTCTTGTATCTTCATCAGCATCATCTATTTAAATATCATATTGGTTTTGGCAATGGCACAAATAACTTTGCAAAGATGCTCTCTTTAAAACTTCTCCTCCATTTTGCAATTGAAAAACAATGCCACTCTTTAGATTTTTGGTGATTATATGAATGTTATAAATTGGTTCAATGGAATGCAAATATGCCATAATCACATTTCTACATATTATGGAGGATGTTTTACAGCTAAATCCTTCTTTTGATCACATTTCATGTTGCCATAGTTACAAGGAAAGGAACACAATGGTGGACACCCTATCTAAGGAAGGTATTAAGCAAGCTATGGGCACTTGGAAGATCATAGAACAATTAGGAGGAGATGCACAGGAATACTTTCACCATCCTTTTATGGAAGGATGATTGGATATACAGGAACAAGCAACACTTTCTTGTGTATTTTTTGAAAATTTTGAAGATGTTTTTTGTATGAACCTCTTACAACGACAACAATATGTTTATATGTATGTTTCCTATATTTATGGACACTTTTGCACCTTACAGAGTGCACCCACATGTTTTTTGAAAACTGACTTATTAAAGGCTGAAACTTTTAGGCACTGTTTTTTTAGACATTTTTTTAGAATGCATAGAAATGCATCTACAAAATGTAACCTTTTCATTTTTAATGAAATGTTACGATTTTTTCTTGAGGAAAAAATATTCAATTTCAATTCCAATATAAATATATAATTGAATTATGATTTTTTAATTAAATTGAATATAATTAGTTAATTTAAATTAAAAGTAATAAAATTCACCTTTAATTTTAGATAGTTTAATACTTGACAAAGCATGTAATTGTGATATGTAAAATATTATGAGGTTTTTGGTTAGAGCTAAGGTGGATGCGTTGCAATTAGTGGGTCTAATGGTTAAGATAATGTCTTTCTTCTTAAGAATTCATAAGTTAAAATTTAGAGAGTAGAGTGAGTATTATGCTTTCTTTGGTTGTGACCTTAATATTATATTATTATTATAGTGATATCTCATAGAATCAACTAGTTTCATGTAAATTATATTCTAACATTAGCCCCAACTTCAATTCATTAATATCAATTTATACGATACAAGATTAAATTTGATATATCAAAACCAAATTATGTCATATGCAAGCCTTATTCAATTTTTGCTAAAATTGGTGGCCTATAAGATTCAATCTTTTTCTCCCTTATCAATGCAACTTGGATAATTTAAGATCAATTTCTTATTTAGGATGAAATTAAAGTCTTAATTTAATATTTTTATTTTTAATGATTGTTTGATAATTAATTTAATTAAAATGATTTCTAAGATGAAAATTGTAATTCATTGGAACAGTTAAATATTTAAGCGATTAAACTAACATGTGGGTAATTAAATAGATTGACCTAGATTTTTAATGAAATATTTAAAATTAAGATAATTAAGTCCTAGGGGTATCTTAATTGGTAATTAAAGTGATGTGAAACAATGTAAACTAAGATATCCAAAGTTTAATGCACCAACTGTGATCTGGTCCACCGAGAGGAGGACAAGTAGTAGGCCCTCAAAGCTATAGCGGTAGGGGCCAGAATCAACCCTGTTCCACACGAGTACAAAACTGACTAAGTTGATGATTCCTCTCGGTAATAGTAATAAAGATGATGATGAAAATGACAACGATGATTAATTTGATGGACTTAAATATGTAAATGTTTCTATAAAGTTGATTATTTTATTAAAGTATGTTTCAATCCTAATATATTTTTTTTAAATAAAATATTAAAAAAAAACCTACGCTATGTTACATGAGATTAAAAATATTATTAAATGAAAATTAATTTAAATTGTTTTATTAATAATGGTTGTTAAGTAAATTGGATTAATACACATTTACCAACTAAAGTTTAAAAACGCTAATGAAAAATTATGATGATGATGCTGATGATTGACGTCCACTAAAACTGATGAGGTCTATCAGACCTTTAAGAAAATAAATTAGTTGAGACTTTTTAAAATATTATTTCTATAATCAAATAGAAAGGAGAGAAGCATTCCGAGATCATTATATCTATATTGGATGATGTAACAACCCTGGTCAAAAATCCATGTAAAAAGTTAATAAAGGTAAAATATTAACCAAGGTCTCGGGACACATATTCCAAGCTGAATGTTGGGCAAAAACATAGCAATGGGGATCACTCATGATTAATTAATGGATAAGGAAATTGACAAGGGAAATGGCTAAGGATTTGGAAAGGAAAGTAGTATTTATTGGTATTTATTTAAGAAAATAATGGAAAATAGGATAAAAGGAAGGTGAAAGGTCACATATTGCATGTGAGGAGGAAAATGAAAGAAAATAATGGAAAATGAAGAAAATAGAGGACTTATTAAAAAAAAAGGCTTTTGAGGATCAGTTCAGATACTTTTGCCAGTTTTAGGTTGGATCTCTCTTTCTATTCTCTCTCTCATGCTCTTGGAAACTTAGAGTTTCTTGGAGAACTCTTGGAGGAGGGTGGCCTACTTGGGATTTGGAGAAAGAAGGAAAAGGAAAAGTAATAAAGCACAAGAGGGCATCCGAATCAACAACTAAAATGGGGTTTTCTTGCAGGTAACGAGTTGCATGTATGATTTCCTTACTAGCTTTGGCATGCATGGCACATGCATGTGGTTTCTTGTTTATGATCTGTCATTAGCATGGAGGATTGTCTGGATTGATATTGTTTTTGCCTAGCCTTGCCATTTCCTGGATAGCCATGGTGTTATGGGTTTTACTTTTGTTTTCTGGTTGATTCTCACGTTCCTTTTCCTAGGGTTGAGTTATTAGTTCCTAGAAGTCTTGGTTGGACAAATGCTCTAGAATCCTTGTAACAACTTGGGTTGAGTTTTTAGCACTATAAGCCTTGGTTGGACAAGTGCCATCGAGCCCTTGTTGGGTTGAGTTACTAGTCCTGGAAACCCTGATTGGACAAACGCTCTAGAAGCCTAGAAACAACTATGGGTTGAGTTACTAGTCTTGGAAGCCCTGGTTGGAACAAACACTCTAGAGCCCTCGATAACTTAGGTAGAGAACAATCTAGTGATGGTTGGTGATGTCCGACCTTGAGGTGGAATTACTGGTTGAGGGTTGATGTAATTTGGCATATGGAAGCCATGGATTGGTTTTGTTGGATGTTTTTCATGAGACCTCACATTCATGCTTGGAATATGGCATGGGGGTGATTGGCTAAAGTGATTTTTAGCTCAGCCCAATCTATGGTTGGGTGGTATGTGGAAGTTCCATACTAGGTTGGTTTTTGCATTCATTAATATGAGTTTATCTCTTTGGTATTTTATGAGAAAATGTACTAGATTATATGTGGCATTTATGGCTGATGTATCCTCATTATTTATGTTGTTTATTTGTTGGTTATATGTTTGGTTATGCGAGGTACCCTAGCTATGGCTTTTTCTCCTGATTTGATAAGTAAATTGAATGGTTGATGAATGCATGGTCTAATGATTTATTTTTGTAGCTAACTAGTGAGGGTTTGGAACCTTCTTGGTAACCCTCAAAGGAAACGTATGAGCTTACGATAAGATAAAACTATTAACTTATGTTGGTGTGACCAAAGGGTCTGTCTTCATAAATTTTATAGGTCACAAGGTCGTTGATTTTAGAGGTCGTAAGGTCGTTGATTTTAGAGGTCGTAAGGTCACTGATTTTAGAGGTTGCAAGGTTGCTAATTTTAGAGGCCGCAAGCTCACTAATTTGAGAGTTTGTAAGCTTGTTTATTTTAGAGGTCACAAGGTCACAAGTTTGCGAGGTCGCAAGGTCCCGCATTTGTGAGGTCGCGAGGCCGCAAGGTCGTGATTTTGTGAGGTTGCAAGGTTGCAAGGTCGCACACTTGGAATCTCAGATAATTGTGACATGCAACCTTGAGCAAAGTTCAAGTTTGGAACTTTTCCAGTGGAAGAGTAACATAATTAGAGCAAGTTAGACTCCATTTCCTTAAGGTAACCAAGGAGGTTGAGTCATATCATAGTAAATCTTCATCACATGTTTACTCTGGTTGGCCGGTTACTTGGGTAGATGTGGGAGGAGGGTGTTACAGAGTGGTAGTTTACTCCATGACATAGATGGGAAGTTTGTTGGTCATTCATACATGTCAAATTTCATATGTGTTCTTGTGCATATTATTCATGTATTTTTTGTGAATGCATGTCGATCATGCATTGGTCATGCTTGTGAGTTTTTATATGTTGTTATGCATACATTGACTGGATAATGGCTGAAATTATGCTTAAATGTTGACTTGATTATGTATGTATATATATATATATATATATATATATATATTTCTAATCTGGTTGGTCTTGCAGATGAGATATCCTCCCTGAACTCTACTTAGTTACGCTGTTTTGTTTATAATTTGTCTTATACAACATAATATACCTTGTAGGAAGAAGAGATCAAATATGAATAGCAAGATAGTAGACTACAGTTCACGAGACTCTCCCTATGGATCAGATGAGCACTCTTCTAACTTATCTGAAACATTGAGAAGCTTGAAGGAAAAAAGAGGAGTTGCAAAGTAGATAATGACAGTATCATGTAGGCACATGAGAAACAACTAGAAGTTAATGTAGTAATCCTACAAAGTTTTTTCAGAATTGCAGAGACCAGGATCACTTCGGATTAGCCATGAGAAAGAGGATAGGACTAATGGGGCATATGGTAGTAGATCTCATAGTGGGCATGGGTTAGATAGAGATGACACAATCAAAGATGGCAGGTTCTTGGATACTCCAGATAGGAGAGGCAATGGACGCAAGTTTTATTCTAGTTCTAATTCTGACAAGTATCATGATCATCATCGTTATCATCCTTATAGGAGGAATGCCAATGGATATTTTTCAGATAAGTTAAAGAAAGAAAAGGCACCTACATTTGATGGAGGAATGAAGAAATCACAGGATGCAGAAGCATGGTTTCTTGGGATGAATAAGTTCTTCAAATTACATGATTACTCAAAGAACATGAAGGCCAGAATAGCTACATTTAGTCTTAAAGGTAAAGCAGACATTTTGTGGGAATATGTAAAGAACGCCAAAGATATTTATGAGGAGGAGTTGACTTGGAGTGAATTTGAGAGACTATCTGAAAGAAGAATCTATCAAAGAAATACTATATGGCAAGGAAAAAGAGTTCTATGAACTGAAGATAGGATTTATGAATGATGAGGAATACACTAACATATTTTTGGAGTTGTTGAGATATGTTCCTTACCTCAAGGAGGAGAAGGCCAAGATTCAAAGGTTAATTAGTGGATTGCTGGTAGCATGAAGGACATAAATGAGTTCGATGAGCCTAGATGATTGGAGGAGGCCATCTGAAAGCTAAAGAATTGTTATGAGCAATCAAAGTGAAAATATGAGACTAAGAAAGACTAGAAAGTTAATGATAAGAATAAAGGGAAATGAGATAATAAGTGAAAAAGGCCTCAGGATACAAGTAACAAAGAGAAAGTAACACCACATAAGAAATTCAATGCATCTGAGAGAGGGAAGGGATTTTAGTTTTAGGAGTAGAACTTGGGTGATGGTAGGAAGCCTTTAAAGTGTTGGACTCATGGCAAGGATCATCGTAGGAGATATTGTCCACACCATCAAGGTGTTAGAACACAGATATACAATGCTCAAGAGGCACAAATAATCCGGGATGTTGGATAGAGTGTTCCTCGGATTTATGCAGCATCAGATAAGAGGTAGGCAGATCACCAGGCGTCTATTATAGAGATGGATGATAAGATTTTTTATCAAGTAATTTCTATTTTGTTTGACCCTGGATCTAATTATAGTTATGTTAATATTGACCTAGTGGATAAGTGTGGTTTGAATAAAAAAGTGCATGCAGAATCTTGGTTAATGCAGTTGGCTATAGGTACAAAGAAGAGCGTTCTTCATTAGGCAAGGGCTTGTGCATTTGACTTGAATGGTATGTCTACATCAATACATTTGAATTTATTATTTTTGGGATTGTATATTATGCTTTTGGGTATGGATTGGATGTATCTTCACAGGACTAAGGTGGACTGTTATGACAAACCTATTGAGTGTGTGGATGACAATGGGGAATACAAAGTCTTCCAGGGTAAGAAGAAGGAAACATCAGTTAGAATGGTGAAAACTATGAAAGAAAATCATAGTCATAGAAAAGGATGTGTGCTAATTAGTAATACATATTTCCAATGAAAAAGGTAAGGAAGTTGAGGGTGTGGAGGTATTAATCAGGCACCCGAGATTACAATAGTTTTAGAATGCATTTCTTGCAGATATTTTAGATTTTCCACCTCACAAAGAAGTGGATTTTTCTATTGATTTGGTACTAGGGGTAGTATCATCATCGAAGGCACCATACAGGATGAGCACTCTAGTGCTAGTAGAGTTGAAGTTGTAGTTGAAGGAAATGCTTGACAAGTGATACATTAGGCCAAGTGTATCACCTTGGGGTACTCTTAGGCTATTTATCAATGACAAGCAATTGAATAAAGTGACCATCAAGAACAAGTATCCATTGTCGAGGATTGATGATTTATTCGATTAGTTGAAGGGAGCAAAAATGTTCTCAAAGATTGATCTGAGGTCCAGATATCATTAGGTACGCATTAAAGAAGATGACATTCACAAGAAATCTTTATGGACCAGGTACAAACATTATGAGTTTGTTGTAGTTCCATTTGGTTTGACTAATGCTCTAGCTACCTTTATGTTCTTGATGAAAAATGTGTTGCATCTGAACATGTTGAATATTTAGCAACAATGTTGATATTGCTAAGAGAGCATCACTTGTATGCTAAGCCTAGCAAATGGAGTTTCTTTCAGATCGAGGTACATTACTTGGGGCATGTGGTTTCCAAGGAAGGAATAGAAGTGGATCTAGAGAAGATAAGTGTTATCATGGAATGGGAAGCTACCAGAAATATGGATGAGGTAAGATTGTTCATGGGGTTAGAAGGTTATTATAAGAGGTTCATTAGGAACTTATCTTGAATTTTTTATCTAATCACATTGTTACAAGGGAAAGGTAAGAAGTTTAAATGGACAGAGGAATGTGCTTCAAGTTTCAAATAGTTGAAGCAGTTGTTAACAAATGCTCTAGTGTTAAATATTGCATATATGGAGAAAGAGTTTGTGGTATGAACAAATGCTTGGAAGAGAGGACTTGGTGGAGTTATTATGTAGGAAGGATATGTGGTATACTATGAATCAAGGAAATTAAATGAGTGTGAGTAGAATTATCTGATACATGATCTTAAGTTGGTAGCGATCATCCATGCATTGAAGATATGGAGGCACTATCTTCTAGGCACAAGTTTTGTATTGATGAGTGATCAGAATGGATTGAGCTATCTATTTGACCAATATAATCTAAATGCCAGAAAATCTAGATGGTTGGCCATGATAAGTGATTTCAACTTTGAGATCAAGTACATTAAAGGTAAAGAGAATAGGGTTACATATGCTCTTAGCAGATGGATAGAGGTGAACCACATAACAACTATGAGTTCTTATGGGACAAATTTGTAGGCATAGATCTTATAGGCAGGTCAACAGGATAATAGGTACATGGATCTCAGGCACAGGTTATAGTAGTGTACAGGTATAGGTGCAAAGGATGTGAACTATCATCTCATAGAAGATGGATTGGTTAGATTTAGGGACAAGATATATGTGCCAGATGATAGTGAGATCAATAAGATTATTTTGAGGGATTTTCATGCAAAACCATATTCACGTCACCCAGGCTATCAGAAGACATTGAAAACAATGAATAAATTTTACTATTGGCCAAATTTGAAGAGATACGTAGCATAGTCTGTGGCTAGGTGCTTTGATTGTTAACAGGTAAAGGTAGAGTGTAAGCATCCAGGTGGGATACTACAGTCGATTCTGGCTTCATAATGGAAATGGGAGGTCATTTCCATGGAGTTTTTCACATGTTTACCGAGGACATCTATGCATCATGATTCCATCATGTTTGTGGTGGAAAGGTTGACAAAGGTTGCACACTTCATTCCAGTGAAGTCTACATACTAACGAATGATGTAACACTAGTCTTCATCAAAGATGTAGTGAGGTTGCATGGTGTACTGAAGAATATTGTATAAGACAGGGATGCTAAGTTCACTTGTCGATTCTAAAAAGAGTTATTTGTAGGTTTGGGTATAGATTTGGCCTTCAGTAGAGCTTATCATCCGCAGAAAGATGGAAAGATGTAGAGGGTCAACACGATATTGGAGGACATGTTGAGGATGTATGTGATGCATCAACAATGAAAGTGGGAATACTATCTTCCACTAGTATAATTTTCTTACAAAAATGGGTATTAGGAGTCACTGCGATGAGTCTATTTGAGGCACTCTATGGGTAGTGTTGTAATACTCCCATCAGTTGGAGTGATCCGGTTAATAGGGTATTACTAGGACCGGATATGTTGGCAGATATGGAGCAATGCGGGTAATCAAGAAGAATATAAAGGCAACACAGGATAGATAGAAAAGTTATGTAGATCAGTACAGGTGATTTAAGGAGTTTCAGGTTGGGGAACAAGTGTATTTGTGCATCAAGCCCAAGAAGATCTCCTTGAGGATTGGGTCATGTGCAAAGATGGCACCTCAATTTTGTGGACATTTCAAGATTCTTGAAAGGATTGGACTAGTAGCCTACTAAATATCACTTCCTCCAAAAATGAAATTCCATGAGGTTTTCCAGAAAAGTATGTTAAATATGTTGATCATGTGATTGACTGGTCTGTATTTCAGGTGGAGCCAGAAGGATAATTTTAGCAGGAGCCTCAGCTAATTTTTCATAGAAAGATTCTCATGCTCCAAAACCCAAAAATTGAGCAGGTTAAAGTGTAGTGGAAGCACTTTGGTTCTGATGAAGCTACATGCGAGTTGGTGGATCAGATGCGAGCTATGCATCCTTTTCTATTCACTAGTTGAGCGAATGTTTTTGGTATATGTTTTTGTTATATGTATTGGTATATGTTATGATGTGATGTTTTGGTTTACATATATGGATGTAAATACCTCCACGAGCTATGATATAAAGCTCCAATAGGTGGTATGAGTGTCATGTCGTTATGATTTTTATGATGTTATGTTTTTCATGTTGGTTTTCTTTTCAATAGGAGTTCATTATAAATACTGCAATGAGATAAGTTATAAAGATCTATGGGTAGTGTGTTTTTCTTTCAATAATATTATTGATTGTAGGTGTCATTGAACACCGAGGATGGTGTTCCCCCAAGGGGGAGGGTTTTGTAATAACCCTGGTAAAAAATCCATGTAAAAATTTAATAAAGAAAAAATATTAACCAAGGTCATGGGACACATATTCCAAGCTGAATTTTGAGAAAAAACATAGTGATGTGGATCACTTGTGATTAATTAACAGCTAAGGCTTTGGAAAGGCAGAGTGGCATTTATTAGCATTTATTTATGAAAACAATGGAAAATAGGAGAAAAGGAAGGTGAAAGGTCACAAATTTCATGTGAGGATGAAAATGAAGAAAATAGAGGCCTCATTAATAAAAATTCTTTTGGGGATCGGTTCAGAGACTTTCACCAGTTTTAGATTTGAGCTCCCTCTCTATTCTCTCTCTCTCTCATACTCTTGGACACTTAGAGTTTCTTGCAGAACTCTTGGAGTAGTGTGGAATACTTGGGATTTGGGCAAGAAGGCAAAGGAAAATTAGGAAAGCACAAGAAGACATCAATATCGGTAGCTACAATGGGTTTTGCTTGTAGGAACTGAGTTGCATGTATGATTTCCTTACTAGTTTTGGCATGCATGGCACATGCATGTGGTTTCTTGGTTATGATATGTCATTGACATGGAGGGTTTCCTGAATGGATAGTGATTTTTCCTATCCTTTCCATTTCTTGGATAGTCATGGTGTTGTGGGTTTTACTTTTGTTTTCTGGTTGGTTCTCATGTTCCTTTGGTTGTGGGTTGAGTTATTAGTTCCTAGAAGCCTTGGTTGGAGAAATTCTCTGAAAACCCTCTAACAACTTGGGTTGAGTTATCATTCCTAGAATTTTTGGTTGGAAAAATAGTCTAGAGCCCTTGGTGGGTTGAGTTACTAGTCCTAGAAGCCCTACTTGGAAAAACGCTCTAGAATCCTGACAACTATTGTGGGTTGAGTTACTAATATTGGAAGCCCTAGTTGGAACAAACACTCTAGAGCCTTGAATACCTTAGGTAGAGACCAATCTGGGGATGGTTAGTGATGTCCAACTGTGAGGTGGAATCACAGGTTGAAGGTTCAGGTGGTTTGGCCTTTGGAAGCCTTAGTATGGTTTTTTTGTATGTGTTTCATGATATCCCACATTCATGCTTGGAATATGGTACGTGGGTGATTGGATGAAGTAGGGTTTGTCTCAACCCAATCTATGGTTGGATGGTATGTGGAAGTCCCATATCGGGTTGGTTTTTTCATTCATTAATAAGAGTTTGTCTTCTTGGTATTTTATAAGAAAATGTACTGGATAATATGTAGCATTTATGGCTGATGTATCCTACCTTTTTTTTTGTTTATTTGTTTGTTATATGTTTGGTTATGCAAGGTACCCTAGTTATGGCTTTGGATCCTGATTTGAAAAGTAAATTGAATGGTTGATGAATGCATGGGCTAATGAATTATTGTTGCAACTAACTAGTGAGGGTTTGAAACTTTCTTGGTAACCCTCAGAGGAAAAGTATCAGTTTATGGTTAGATAAAACTATTAAGTTATGATGGTGCGAACAAAGGGTATGTCGTCATAAATTTTAGAGGTCACGAGGTCGTTGGTTTTAGAGGTCACAAGGTCCCTTATTTTAGAGGTCGCAAGGCCCCTAATTTTAGAGGTCACAAGGTTGGTAATTTTAGAGGTCACAAGCTCACTGGTTTAGAGGTCATAAGGTCACTGATTTTATAGGTCACAAGGTTGCAAGCTTGTGAGTTTGCAAGGTCACAAGTTCGCACATTTGGAGTTTGAGATAATTGCGACCTACAACCTTGAGCAAAATTAAAGTTTGGAACTTTTCTGGTGGAAGAGTAGCATAAGCATAGCAAGTTAAACTCCATTTCCTTAAGTTCACCTAGGAGGTTAAGTAATATCATAGTAACTCTTCATCACATGTTTACCCTAGTTGGCCAGTTACATGGGTAGATGTGGGAGGAGGGTGTTACAACTGAACAATTAAAGAAGTTTGGAAGTCTGGAAAATATTTTGGAAATGAGAATGAATGTGTGTGAGGGTCGGACAATCCAAGAGAAAGTGCTTTTCATCTCAGTTCTCTTAGTATCACAAATGGCATATTCTTTCTTCTTAGGGTGGCTTGGGGATAGACCAACACCTAGTTTCACTTCGAAGATCATGGGAGTTATTTTTTATCTTCGCAATGCCCATTTTCTTCTTAGCACTAATAAAGACAAAGAAATAATTCTAGTTAGTGAGAGTCAGGTTGATCACCTCCTTATCGTACCTTAGCTTCCTTTTCCCGTCAAGCTCCTTAACATTCCACAATTTGTCCCTAAATTTGGAAGTGATAGTATTTTGAACTTTATCTCTATTCTTCAAGATGATCTCCTCCTTTTCCCCCTAATAGTTGAGCCATGCTTGAGCATCCTTATACCAACCCTTCTTGAGCCGAAGTTGGGGGTTTTGGCTAGAGATAGAAGCAATTTTTGGGAACCTCTTGGTTTCCATGTTGTAAAGCCTCTTCTTATACATCAGATAATGAAACATAGTTATGTTTTCAATGAGGGAAATTCTAGCTTCAATCAAGAGGATAAGATAGGGAGTATTAATTTTAATATTGAGTTTGTATGTTATAAATTTATTTTGGAAAATCTTGTTCTTCCTCCACGATTCTCTAGATATACTGCAACCCCAAACTTCACATTCGTATAAAATCATAGGGGTGATAAGAGTCTTAAAGAGGAACTTTTTTTTACTCCAAACCCATAGATCAATCATCTTCTAGTTGTTTTCAAGATCATTTTAACCTTTCCAGCCACCAATGATTCATTTCTTAATGTTATAATTGCAATTGAGCTAATGATTATTGGAAATCCCTAAGTATTTTTATGAAGAAAATTTCTCCAAATACTTGTTATCATAGGTGAAATTATCATGGTTAATATTTTTGGACTTAATTATCATGCCTTTAGTCTTATCAATGTTAATATCCATACCCATCTTAGAGAAATAATCATGAAGGTTATTAAGTTTTTTGTCGAGATCCTCATGGCTTCTCGCAAAAATAACAATGTTGTCGACATAAATGAGAAAAATAATAACCATTCCAGTGAGCTTGGTGCCAGAGCATATTGCAGCTTCTAGATAGGCTTCAAGCTTATCAATGTAAATTCCAAAAAGTGTAGGGGATAAGGGACACCCTTTCTTAACGTCGATATTGCATTTAATTTCTTTAGAACATCCATTAGTGGTCTTAAGCTTGGCGACAACAATCTCGTAAAGACAAATCACAACCACCCTCAACTCAAGAGGGACCATTATCTTTGAGTCTTTGCCACAACGTTTCTCAAGGTTCCGTGTTGAAATCTTTCCTAAAGTCAACAAAACAACAAGGGATATGATTTTATGGTCTCATACTTCTAATTGAAAACTCTTATCCATTTGACCTAATCAATTAACCTAATCCATTATTTCATATATATGTATATGTATATGTATATGTATATGTATATATATATTCTATATATATATATATATATATATTATATATATATATATAATATATATATATATATATAATATATATATAATATATATATATATATATATATATATATATATATATATATATATAGATATAAATAATTAAATTATCCTAAGTTATGAGGTTTGGTGAATAAAATTGATTAAATTCAATTTCGATGAAGTTCCCAATTCTCAACCCTAACACGAACAAAAGAACAAGTCAAACATGAACAAATAGTCTAAAATTCTATTAAAATTCATTTCAAGTTTATTATTAAGCCGAGTGGTGCTCTCCAACCCAATATGAGAGAGGCCTAATAAGGTTGTATTATGTTAAACATTTTGACTTGGTCAAATTATATATAAAAAATTATAATTATTAATTATTAATAATTAAACCAACCTAGATTCATTTTTTGAACTCAAAAAAACTATTTTCACCTTGAAATATTTGATCTCTCTCCACACATGATAGGTCTGAAGTTAAGATGGATCTAGGCTAGTGAAATCATAGGAAATTCAAAGAGGCTTGTAATAAAAAATAAAAAAAACAATGGAACACTAAAGGCTAAAATCTAGTCACTTAAAAAAATTCCAAATTACCAGCACTAACGAAATGTTTGTCTCTAAATATAAACAAATATTGAGAGCCATGTTATTAATTTACATAGAACAAAACATATTTTTAATAATACATTTCATTTCTATTTGTTTTTCTCTATTTTAACAAATTTAATATGTTAATCTTTTGTCCACATGGGGTAGCTCAAGCGGCAAGGGCCGTGGAAATGAAGTCTCACCGAACCGGAAGAGTTGGGTTCAAATCTTGGGCTACCCTTCCCCCGTAGAGGGGTACATAATGGAAATGTAAATCGGAGAGTCCCGCCCCAGCTTACAAAAAAAAAATAGGTTAATCTTTTATTTATACCATACACACTTCAGTTATATAAATTTATAAATTTAAAAACAATTGTAATAGAAGTGTAATATTTCAATAAAATATAAAAGTTAAATTAAAAAAAAACATATATAAAATTAAAAAACAATTTTAATATCTAAATTTTGTTTTCATTTATATTAATATCTTGTTTTTTTTATTTATTTCATACCAATTTTAATTATAAAAATTTATATATTTACCAACAAGTAGAAATGTAATATTTATTTCATACACAATCAAATTATATAAATTTATATGTTTATAAACTATTATAATAGAAATGTAATATTTCAATAAATTATAAAAGAAAAAATATATATGTTGAAAATGATTTTAACCATTAAATTTTATTTTCTCATCCATCTATATATATATAGATAAAATAAAAACTATTTAAATTTTAAATTTTGTCGTTATATATATATATATAATTCAAAATTCAAAATAATTTTTGATATACATATGTTTTAAAACACACACATAAATATAGGCGTAGTTTAATTTATAGAGGAAATAAATTTTTTCACGACAATTTTTTTAGGCTAATTTCAATCAAAATTCATCCAAGATTTTTTAAAACTTGAATTTAAGTTGTCTAATTTATAGAATTCTAGTTTCTCATGGGTTTGTTAGGGCGTTGAATCTATTTATGCATTGAAAAATCTATTTTAAAAAACAGAACATCACAATCTTGCTTGAAATTGTATCGTTGAAATATGGTGAAAAGTGTTATTTTGTCTATAAGTTAGATAGACCACACACACACAATAATTTTTTTAGTTTCTCAAACTTAATACTAAATTTTATTTTCAAACTTTTAACTTTCCAATTTTTGTCGAACTTTAAAGTCCTCAAATTCTACAATGAACACCAATTAGGTGGCTTAAATATTATTGCGTCGAGAGGCACTCAATAGCCCTGTATGGAAGGGATGTTGTCCTATCTTGTTATGGTGCGTAATAATTTTAACTCAATCAAATTACATAAAAACAATAAAATAATTAATTATAGTTACAATTAGTTATAATTAATAATTAGACAAGCCTAGACCCATCTTAACTCTGGATCTATCCAACCACAAGATGGATCAAATCTCTTTTCACTCTAAAATAGGTTTGCATCTCAAGCGATTTGATCCCTCTTGGTTCTTGGTAGATCGAGAGTTAATATGGATCTAAGTTGGTTTATCTTTAAAATTTTCTACACTAGATAATTTAAAACAACTTTACTATGATTTTAGTTATTGTGAGATTTATTTTTATTAAGAGTCACAAATAATGATAAAATAAGTGTAATATGTTGTGTTGCTCCTTAATACCTTCTTTTTATACAAAAAGTAATTGATAGCAGAAGTTATTGTAATTAAGATAAAAAAATATTACTACTATATAAAAAACACTAAAAATATATCAACAAAAAACAAAAATTGGAAAAATCAGACTAATAATTATTTATATATATCTTCTTAAACATTAATATTATTATTTTTTAAATACATATCAAATAATTTAAATATCAGTTTTAAATAAATATAATATTTTCGTGTTATATATATATATATATGAAATTATTCTCATTCATTTGATATTACATTTAATATAACATAGTTTATTTAAAAATTAATATAATATTTAAAAAATAAAAATAAATAGTAGAAATATTAAATTATTTTATATTAAAAATAATAATTTTAATATTCAATGTTAATTAAAATAAATTCAAATTCCAAACCATTTTATTTTAGTAAAAGATTATTAATATATAAAGCTACTAATTCAAAAATTATTTTATTCTTGTAAAACAATATTAATATATAAAGGTATTAATTATATGAAAAATTAAATATAAGAATTAGGAACATCTTTTTTTTAATAGAGATGAAAAAAAATTCAATTAAATCTGTGTTGGTTCGTGACAAAACATCACAAAAATATTTACATTTTATCCTAATAGATAATATTTTTAAATGAAAATATGGGAGAAGATTTAAAATTTACATAAAACTTATTGCTATATTAATTTTAGAGGCAAAAATTATTACTAGTGTATATTTGATAATATTGACCATCTAACAAAATGCACTTATATTGAGCACACATATCTTATGGAAGAGGATTTATGGATATCTTGTTTGAAGGGAATTGCTTCACATACTTTGATTTTCATTTTGAGGTTGTTGATACTGTAGGTCTAAAATCTGGTGGCAAATCTAGTCCAATTCATCTTCCAATTGAGTAATCTTGGATTGTTGTTATTGGATTTCCTCGATCAAGAATAAAATGTTGGTTGAATGTTGATTGAGTTGTTGATGAAACACGATGTTCTCTTCTTGGTTGTCTACCAGAGGATGCGAGCAACGATTGTAAGGGTCAAAATTTTCCATTATGTGGTTGTGACCAAAAATGTGAAAACGATAACACAATATAGAAGGGAAAAGAGAGAAGGCACAACTCCAGCCAAAGAGACCTATCAAAGAAAGAATGACCACATACCAATTTGCATGATATCTTTGTGAGAAATATCTAGCTAGATTTTCTGAGAATAAAGCCAAGGGGCCATGTAACTGACCCCCTCTGCCTCCTTGAGTTATGATTGGAACCACATAAGGTAGTTGAGAATCCCTTCTAGGTAAATTGGAAACCACTGCTAATTTTTCCTATTGTTCTCCTAGAAAATACTTAGGACTGCTTCTCTATTCAATATCGATTTATACATGTGTATTGCAGTAAGGAAGAAGAAACTCAAGATGGAAGGTAACACAAAGACTCTAGGCTAATTCTTGAGATGAAGATAAGGCCAAATGAGGTTCCAACACCCATACAGGAGTGCTAGAGCACAATAAATGAAGGGTTGAGGAAAGAAATTTCCGCTTAGATGTTGATATGAAATCCATCAAACTAGATCCTCAGACATGAACATGAGATAATTATTCATGTTTGCAACCCTCCCTTCAAATATATCCCATGCTTCAGGAGGTGATACCATCCTAATCCACATAAATTCAACTTGTCAATTCTCCATCATACCTAGTATGAAGACATAGGAAAAAGAGCAGCGAAGTCTAGAATGTATCGTCTTTGCATGCCAAAAATAAATGTCCCCATATATTTCATCCTCTACGACTTCCACCTCAATCAAAATGACCTTTGTTTGATGCCACCTATTGGTCCTTGATTTGTTCACCACAAGGGAAGGTTTGAGAGGGTGGCATATATCCTTCATCTTGGAATAAGGTTTATTTTGATTTGAAATTTCGATTCTAATAATAAATATGTGTTAGGACCCTATAATACTAGTTTATTCATTTATTGTTATTGTTAGTTTAACCCTCTTATTGTTATTTTTATGCCCATGTAGTCCCCATATTGTTATTATTATGCCCCATAGAAGCCCACTATTGTTATTGTTGTGTTGTTACATTATTATTGTTATTTCGACTCTGATTATATTGTGAACCCCTAGAATCCTATATATAGAAAGGAGGTTTTTTCATTTGAATCATCAAATAATTGTCCATTCATGTAATATAAATTAGGTTTTCCCCTCGAAGAGGATACTTTCTAATTCGTTGATCTATCTGTTTGTGAGATGGCTGCATAATATTTGTTATAAGAGCTTTGAATTCTATGGTTTCGCTACTTCAAATAGGTCATCATGGAATTTTCGCTATAAAATATTTTCTACGAGGATTCAGAAAATAAAATTCAATCCACGTGGATCCAAAATCTTGGTGAACTTAGTTTCCAAATTTTAGATCTTGTATCGCTATATTTTTGGATATATGATCCACAAAAGTTTGGGTTTCTGCAGGACCCATAATTTTGTCTCAAACATGTGACCTAGGGAAAATCATCATAACTTTTGTTTCGAGAATCAGATTTGATTTCTGTAAACAATGTCTGAAAGTACATAGACTATATTTTGTTGTATAGTAATTTCAGGGTCGAAGGCTGAAACAATGACACATGGAATCTTGTACAACTTTGCTCTACCGAACTAGTCCATAATCAGGTCATCATCGGCAATTTGACATAACTTTTCCATGGTGAATCCAATCTCGATCAGAGTTGTGGGGTTGGAAAGAGGACCCAAAGGGGTTCCATAAGATGAAAGTTTAGACCTTGAAGATCCAAAATTACAGAGATACAACATATTCAATATCGAGCTCCTACAAAGCAAGAAAAATGTGTGTATTTTTTAAAATTTGCAAAAGTTTTGTTTGAAAAATTATTTGGAAGTGATTCAAAGGGAATAATGAAGAATATATATCATTAATTCATGACCTATAGAAAGAAAATGGAAACACATAGTAAGCAACCAGAAATATCTACTATGACGAATAAGAAGACGAAGAAATGCAACATGATATATCAAAAATACGAGACCAAGTGCAACAAATTTTGCTGTCATAGAAAGTAACAGAAGCTAAGATGGATGGTTCAAAGAATGGCATGAAAGGTATAAAAAGGGACATGGAAGTTTTGAATGATGGTTTAAAAGTAGACATGGAAGCAATGATGAATTTCAAGATAGAGGGGTTGAAGGAAGGTTTGGCAAAGTTTCTAGAAGAAAGGTGTCCTAGTGGTGACAAGGAAATACGTCAAAATCATGATGAAGACAAAAGGAATATCAATTAAAATTTTAGAGACTCCAATGTGGGGTTTAATAACCACTGCATTCCAAAGATATATATGAGGAAGTTTGATGGCATGGATCCCATAATATGGATACTACAGATGGAACAATATTTTGATCTACATGCAACCCTCACAAAAGGCACCTATTGCATATTTATATTTAGAACACAATCAATTTGTATGGTATAGATGGCTTTGTTCTTGTAAACCACTTTTCACCTGGTCAATTTTTAAGGAGGAAATGATAGAACATTATGAATATACAAAGAGAAACACCTTCTTTATCTAATTGGTAAATCTCAAACAAAAGGGGTCAATGGTGGAGCACATTGAGGACTTCCAAAAATTGAATATAAGGGTAAATGATATTCCAAAGGAGCATAGGATTGATTTCTTTATAGGGACTTTAAAGGATAACATCCAACATGAAGTTCATCTTTGGGAACCTAATTCATTGGAGAAGGCATTCATGTTGGCAAGGAAAATTCAAAACAAACTTACGGCAACAAGGAATCCTACCACTCAGAACTATAAAGATGGAAGTGTTGTTGATCCTAGCCTTCCACAACCTACAAGGTTGACACCACAAAAATTGGAAGAAAAATGATCAAAAGAGCTTTGTTACAGTTGTGATAGAAAATACACTAAAGGTCATAAGTGTATTGAGAAGAAATTAATTTACATATATTTGGAAGAGGAGGAAGAAAAGGAACAAGAAACGTCAAAGAAGAGGATATACACCAGCAACCAACTTCAGAGAAATAAGAAATGAATCTGACCATATCTTGTAATGCATTGACAAGAATTACCACTCCTCAAACTCTCAATATAGAAAGACATATCAAGAAGAAAAATTTAATAGCGTTGATTGATTTAGGTAGTACCCATAATTTTATTCATTGTAAGATAACGAAGGAATTGAATTTCTTCCTATATCTAGCACCAGAGTGTCAAGTAATGGTTGCAAATGGAGGAACCATAAATTGCTCTAGAAAGTGCCATAATATCAAGCTATCCATGGGAGAATATGTATTGACTAATCCAATTCTTTCCATTGCAATGGGTGGTGTCAGTGTTGTACTAGGAGTCTAATGGTTACAATCTTTGGGTACGATAGCTTTTAATTTTCAAGAACTTTTATTGATTTGTTTTTGGGAAGGAAAGGAAGTTGAATTAAGGGGTATTGCAGGGAAACCAGGAAAGATAATCAACTCTAATGGCATGAAAAATATTCTAAATAAAGAACAATGAGGTGCAATTGCATAATTTTGTTCACTAGAGGTTCAAACAAAGAAATCATATTTCCACATATCTCCAAAAAGTCTTGGACAATCATTCTAATATTCAAGTAGTGGAAGATCACATCGAGCATCAACAACAAGTTCTCCAACTCTTAAAGGATAAGCTCACTTTGGCGCAAAATAGAATGAAACAACAAACAAATCAACGTCACAATGAAAGAAGTTTTGATGCACGTGACTGGGTATTTTTATGGCTACACCATACAAACAAATGTTCATCAATCAAGATAAGAAGGATAATAAATTTTCAGCAAAGTATTATGGTCCTTACAAGGCACTGCAAAAGATTGGTACTATAGCATACAAATTGGAGCTTCATGCATCTTCCCGAATGCACCCAATTTTCCATGTTTCATGCTTAAATAAGGTTATAGGTGATAAGCTCCCAGTTCAAACAATATTTCTAGAACTTTATGAGGAAGGAAAAATCATATTGGACCCTGAAGCAATCATGGAAACAAGAACTTGACAGCTACGAAATCGATCAATTTCAGAGTATCTCACTAAGTGGAAACACTTACCCATTGAAGATTTCACATGGGAGGATGAGAATTTTATACATAAGCATCCATAACTACTCAAGCATTGAGGACAACATTTTTTTTTAAGGAGAGGGGCATGTTAGTTCCCTATAATATTGTCAATTTCGCCCCCTTATTGTTATTGTTGTGCCCATGTAGTCCCCATATTGTTATTAGTGTGCCCCATAGAAGCCCACTATAATTATTTTTGTGCCCATACATTATTATTGTTATGTCGACTCTGATTATATTGTGACCCCTTATACTCCTGTATATAGAAAGGAGTTTTTTCATTTGAATCATCAAAGAATTTTTCATTTATGTCATGTAAAGGAGGTTTCCCTCTCAAAGAGGATACTTTATAAGTCATTGATCTATCTATTTGTGAGTTGGTTGCATAAAAATATGAGACCAGATAATTCTTTAGAAGACTTCATGGGATCGTTATCCATCTTGAGGATCCATTAACAACACATCTCCCTTATTTTAGTCGACATGAAATATTAGCTTGAGTATTAACTTATTTATTTTGGTTGTGAAGAATGTGAAAATATTTCTTGTGTGAGAATGATTATAGATTGATATTAATTCTTTGAAGGAGAGAGGAGAGTTGAGTTTTTTTGGGGAGAGAGCCCAAGTGAATGTATTGTATTGTGATTAGGGAGTCACCAAGAATGACCATGGAAGTGATGCCTCTATCTTTAGCCAAATGCTGGTCGAGGTGAAGCCCATATAACTCTACACGATTATTCGTTTTATGACCCAAAACTTAGGTGAACTGAACTTCCTGATCTTCATCAGGATTAAGAAAAATCCCTCCCCCTCTTGCCACCCAAAGATTATTTTTTGAAGCACCATCAAAGAAGAGAAGCCATTTATTTTTCAAAGCCTGCCATTCTTCAAATTCTACGTCTGTAAAGAAAATCTTCCAATTTTCTTTATCTAAGGGAGAAAAGGGAATAGACGGAGGAAACTTGTCCAATGGGTTAATGAGCGATTCCATCCATAGGGATTCTTTTCCATCCAAAGATGTGTCACAATCCTTTAATTTCCCTATACTGGCTTCCACACATAATGAGAGGGCTTTAGAAGAAGTGCACCTAAAGGGGACTAGGACACTTTTAAAGATGACATTATTTCTAGAAAGCTAGATCTGACAACATATGAACTTTGGAAGAGAGGTCCAAATACACATGAAGATTGATTTACCTAAAAAGGAGCTTGAGTAGTGTTTGTGTCAGCTAGAGAATAAGACAAAGATATTATTAGGCAGATTAAAATAGTGAAATACAAAGCCCAATGCAACATCCCAAACCTAGAAGGTGAAGGGACAAGATAAGAACAAGTGGGGGATGTATTCCTCCTATTGATTGCAAAGAAAACAACATGACAACCCATTAATTCCTCTCTTTTTGATATTTTCAGAAGTAAGCTTTTTCTTGTGGGGAAGTGTCTAGTAGAAAGTATCTACTTTTGAGATGTTGTTGTTCAACCAAAGCTTTCTATAAATGGATGATTTTGGAGGAATCTCAGAAGAGAAGAGTAACTCTTCATATCTTGCTTTAACTATACACACTTGTGATTTCCAACCCAACTTATCTTCTACATGATAATTTATTGGAGAATATCTAGACCTAACTTTCATCATATCTAAATGTTTGGCAAGATGGCTAGGAATATTGTCTAGTATCCATCCTAACCAATTTCCTTCATTATTTTAACGTGAGAGATGAGCTATAGAAGAGATTCACTGATTTGTTAAATAACTTTGGAGCGCTTGATAGCTTCATTTTATTGGAGAGGAGGGTGATTCATAATAGGAACAGACCATATACAAATATTTTAGCCATTTCCTAGGCTCCAAAGTCCAACTAGGATGACTATTGATCAACCCAAATTAAGAAGAGATGATATTCCAAGTGGATGAGCAAGATTTGAAAGAGGGAGGAGGTTCAGTCCTAATCCCACTATCAGGCTTCAAATATTTGTTGTTGGGAACTTGGACCCACTAGGCATCTTTGGATATTTGAAATTTCCAAGCGAGTTTGGATCCCATTGTCTGGTTCATGAGAGTTGGATCTCTGATCCCCAAACCTTCATGATCTCTGAGGGTACGTGTCATAACCCAATTGATCAAATCGAATTTTTTAGAGGAGTCTTTTCTTCCTCCCCACATAAATTTATGGATAGACTTTCCCAGTGCTTGTAGGATATATTGAGGCACCAATAAAGATGAGAATTGATACAAAGAGATTGTTGAAAGGAAAAAATTAATGAGTACTATTTTTTCAACCAAAATGAGCCAATGGGCTCCCCATGATTCTAATTTATTTTTTATTTTCAAGAGGATATGGTTTTAGGCCTGAGTGGAGAGAGATTTGAGGAAAATAGGAATCCAAAGATATTTAAAATCCTTCCATCCTTCTATTGTTCATAAACCAAATATCTCTACAATTTATAAACATTTGGATGTTGTAGTTTTCCAAGTATAGATATGAGACTTCATCGAGTTGGTTAGTCCACCTGAAATAGAAAGAAAATGATTAAGGGAAGATTTAAATCATCTTGCAATAGTTATTGAATCTCCCCCAAGCGCCATGGTATCATCAACAAATTGGAAGTGTTAGATTTTAGGCTTCTGTGGTAGTTCTTTGCAGTGTCATGATTCAGATTATCCACAATCTTTTGTTTATTTTGTCAACGTTTCAAACCCCAAAGGGGGTCCATCATCAGGACTAAATTAGATTGAAGAATGAAAGCTTTTTATTGAGAGAAGATTCCAAGGATCGTGACACTGCAATTTGGAAGTCATTTGTGCTTTTAATGTCTCGAGAAAATATGAGACTAGGAAGTTGACCTGAGCTGCATTAATAATCAAGCCTCTTTCTTAGTGCATCAACTACCATGATGTAGAGGAATGTGGATAAAAGAAATCCTTGGAAAATACCACAAAATGTTCGAAAGAAGTTGGAGACTTTTCCATTAACAAATGGAGCAATCTAGTGAGAAATGATAGATAGAGATCCAATGGGTGAAAGTCTTGTCAAATACAAATTGGATCAATAATTTAAAGAGAAAATTGTGTCTAAATGTATCGAAGGCATTGACTATATCTAATTTAATGGTCATTTCCTGCTGAAGAATATAGCTTCTTGGATGATATTCTATTATAAAAAAGTTGTCTCCCAGGGACAAAACCTTGCTGGAGAAGGAGCTACTTTAGTTTTTCAACAAGTACATTTGAGATAATATTGTAGGATACATTGCACAATGGAATAGGATAGAATATGTGAAAAGAGGATGGGTTGGTTTCTTTTGGGACCAAAGGTGGGAAGAGAAAATTCATTCCACCTCCCATATAATCATTTGAGTCAGGGAGTAACTAATCATTCTACAAAATTATCATTTAATTAATTCCTTGAAGTGTTGATAGAAAAAAGCTGAGAATCCGTTTGGACTTGGAGCTTCCTATGGGCGGAAGGAAAATGTAGTTTTATGAATCTCCTCTTAAATAGGAGGATATTTAATTGTTTGTTCACATATTCAGATATTATTTGAGGAGTGTGCTCCAACATATAGTTTTCATATTCCTCAAATTGAGACTCATCCTAGGAGTACAAATTGCCAAAGAAAGCTACCACTTTTGCTTTGATTTGCTAAAATTTGTCCACCTTGGACCCATTAACCACAATCTCCTCGATGGTTTTTTTCCTTTCCTTATTCTTGGCTTGTTTATGGAAAAAATTTGTGTTTTTGTCACCCCCCAGAGCCATAAAATCCTAGACTTCAATATCCAATATCCTTCTTCCTCCTTCAACAATGCATGTTATTTTTGAAACATAATTCTATCCTATTTCATCATATCCTCTACAACTATTTCTATTTATAGAGCAGAATGGAGGTGACTAATTGTATGTTCCACTTCCTAAATAGCTCCTTGGTTAGAAATCTATGTGGTTATGCCCAGTCTTTAGTGTAACTTTTCAATATATTGATATTTTTCTCCCAAATCTAAGTAGGGTTACCTTCCACATAGGGGTGACAGTACTGAGTAACCACCCCATGAAACTTAGGATAAAGAATCGAAATAGGGATGCATATGAATGGGATGGGACCACAGCTTACTAGAGGAAGGAGTTCCAGTCTGATTGGGCGGTGGTCAGAACCACTCCAAACAAGAATAGAAGATTTGATTGAGAGTTTGCAACAAAGGAAGTTGTCAGAGATAAGAAATATATCCAGTCTGGAAGTAATATGATTGATACCCACATGCTTGTTATTCCAATCTTATTTGAGGTTAGTGGGTTTTATGTCAAGCAACTTTTTCCTTAAATATAAAAATATTCCATTTTTTCTTCGAAGGGGTACCTAACAGACGATCCCCCTTTTTTCTCCTAGCTATACTGAGTGGCATTGAAGTCCCTCCCCCTCGCCCCCCCCCCCCCCCCCCAAATTTACATAATGCTCCTAATTCATAATTTACAAGGAAACGCAGAGAAGCCCAACAATCATGATTTTCTCTAAAATGAACAAGCATGTAAACATTAACCACATAGCATACATACTTTGAAGAGAAATCAAGGAAGGAGGATGTGAGCCAATGGAAACTTAATTGGGAATTAAGGAGGAAGACCTGAGATGGATCCCAGAGAGTGCAAAGACCTCCAAATTCTCTTCTTGCATTGACTAAGGAGATACCACTGCCATTCCATCAGAGAGAATGTTGCACTTTTATTTCTTGCTCTTCTAATTTGGTTTCCATGAGGAGGGAAGTAGAGGGTATTTCTTTCCTGATTAAAGATTTAAGTTCATATTTCCCCCTTTCAAACCCTAAGCCTCTACAGCTCTAGGAAAAAACTTTCATTATTTACTTTTTGAGGAGGGGCACCCTCTAAACGTGGTTGTTCCAACATTTATTTTGGTTCCTTTATTTCCAATGTCTACCATTTGAATGTTTTTTAGGGTGGGTTGGTGTGCCAATTCTTTTTCCTTTTCTATTTTCTCAATCCTTCTTTCTCTATTGGTTTTCCTTCCAAATCGTCGAGTATGACGATCTTTATTGATGCCTTTGTTTCCTTCCAATTTATTGTTTACAAAGCTTGCAAACTAATTTCCAACCATGTTATCTCTTGGTGAGAGGAAGTGTTTTCCTTCTTTAGTAGATTCACCTTTTGAAGGTTCCAATTCTTCATTAGATATGATTGTCATAGTGTCTTCCACTAGGCTTAAGGATTCAACTTTGGCAGAGGTCGGATCTAAAATAGGAGGACATTGAAGTGGGGTCTCTCCCTCTTCTACTTCATTTGCCAACACACCATATTTATTTCCATAGTTTCCATGAATGACTAATTTACTCATTCCTTCTCTGATTTTGGTTGATTTGTTCTTAGGGGAGGATGGTCCAAATTCCTTTTAGGGGGCTTGTCTTTGTTATTGGGCAATGGGAAGCTATTGGTTTTGAGGACCTTTTCTTCTTTCACTTCTTACCATTAGTCTCCTGCCTCACCTTGCTTTTTAGGTCCCTATGGTTTCTTTGGGAAGTTTCTAGCAAAGTGTCCATAGTCATGAAAAAATTTGCATTTGAATGGGACCTGATCATAATCCACTTCTTGAATGTGTGAACAACTATCCAAGATTAAATTTAATGCAATGGGGATGCCCTTTTCCATATCAACCTGAATACAAATTCTAGCGCAAAAAAAAAATTCCTTCACAAGACATTACACAATCAACATATTTCCCAAGACCATTTCTAATCTTCTTGAAGGTAGCATCATTCCAGAAGTGAATGGGGAAGAAAAGGGAACTTTTCCCAAATCAAAACAATGGTGGGGATATCATAGTTTGAGTTAAATTTAGGGCTCCAACGATCTAAGTAAAGCTCTTGAGCACCCATACAATATAGGCCACTATGAAAGATCTTGTCTTGATCTGATTTATTTCTCAAAGAAGGTGAAGAAACACTTGGCACATAAGGATGAAGTGACTTCTCCATCCATCAAAGGCTTCCATTATTCAGTACCCATTGGTGAAGTTTTCTAGGGGAGGGCCATAGTCTCATAAATTGGCCCATGAGACCCTGATCTGCTAGATGAAGGGCTTGAGCTCTAGCTTGAGGAGGAAATATCTTGACCTTAGGGATCTCATTGATTTTTTTAACAAATATTTTGGCCCATTTGAGACCATGAAGTTAAATGTTGCAATCTCCTAGTTAGGAAGGAAAGGAGAGGCCATATTGGTCACGACTAACCACCCATCCCAAACAAGGCCCTACGTATAATGCCCCGTACTACTACTACTACTACTACTACTACTACTAATAATAATAAATGAAATATATATATAATATATATAATATATATATATATATATATATATATATTATAATATATAATATATATATATATATATATAACAATAAACAATAACAATAAAAATAACAAAGAAATAATAATAATTAACAAATACACAAATAACAAATAAAACATAATATAATTAATAAACACAAAATAACGAAAGAAAAGATAATAATAATGAAATAAATAACAAATAGTGAAGAAAATATAATAATAAATAAATGAAATAAAAATAAATAAAAGTTTGCATGATGACCCATGGATTGTGTACATGTAGATCCCTTTCCAATTCCATTACCATTTTTGGAATGGTTTGTTCTATTTAAATGGAGGAAAAGGGAGATGAGGGGCATTCATTCATGTATTATTTGAGGAAGGAAATGTTGTGAGACAAACGGCACTAGCAGTGCTAAGTTGATTGATGGGTCGGGGCGATAACTGCAAGAAATATTGGATGCATCTCATCTAATGATGGGTGGAGAGTCATCCTCAACACCTTGTTGCAGTCGACGAGATTTGGATAACATCATTTCATAATAACTAGTAAGGCATATCATCACTCCATAGGTATGTTTTTATTTTCAATTATTTTGAAAATCCGATGGTAATCAACTGAATAGATATGTTGATTGATAATAGCATGGTTGATGCATTTAATTTTGTATATTTCAATTATGGGTCATTATACATGCCATATCAAAGCCAAGTTGAAACTCTAGGTACCTTTAGAAAGTAGAATTTTAGATCTAATATTATTGTGAAAAATATTTTTAAACCTTTGGATCTATTATTATTGTTCCATCTCTACAATGAAATCTATCATTAAACTTTAGATCTGAAAAATAGATTTAAGGTAAATCTCATAATTTTGTTAAATCTAATGTTAAAAATGTTCGAATACCTAGATCTAGTTTAGATTAGACTCCACTAGTGCCATTTCAAAATTTATACAATTAGGCCGGTCTCATCTCTAATCGATTAATAACGATAAACATTTCTACTCAAAATTTTGCACAACCTCTAAACTAAATTAAGGGTGTACAAGAATATTGATCATTGTGGGTAAAGGTCATTGCTAGACCCATGAGATGGATTTTATAGATGTGAAATTAAGGGTTCACATCACAAAATTGTGATTTATTAGAGTTTAAATTTGTAATTTTGAGGGGAAAAAATGTGATATTTGCATAGTTTCCAAATTTTCTAGTTGTTTCTATGAGGGATTTGGGCACACATTTTCCACCAAATTTCCATGAATGGAATGGATTATTGTCCAGGTCTAAGCCATGGATTTAGAGGTAATAAAGCCACTTCAGAGCAAGGGCACATGAGTAATAGGATGAATCTTCCCAAGACCTTAGCTGCCAAGTATTCTAGAATATTGCCAAATAAATAGGAGCCAAAGAAAAATGTAATCATTCAATATTCTATGTAAGAGCGATGATTATGGTTGATAGGTAGAATCATTTCAAATCAATACTTATATGAGACATTAAACCCATATTTGCAGCATTGTCCTCAATTTTTTTTTTAAATACCAAGACATTTGAAAGGAAATAAATCAAAACTATTGCACATACTTTAAAATTCAAAATCTAAGAGAAATAAATCTCATAGATTTATCAAAGCCACAAATCTATTCATAAATTATAAGCATAAGAAATAAATTTAAATTTATTGTGAAACAATCATCAAGTGAGCATATGCCTTATTCTCATTCAGGTTAGAGGTTAAATGATAGTAAAAGGAAAATATTAAGGAATTAAGTTAAGGCATGTTATAGTGGTTTTGATCTATTTAATGTATTATGTATGTGTGCTTTTCTTAAGGATGTGGCTCTATATAAACTCTAGATGTATCCACCCTATACCTTAACCAAACCCTAGCTATATCTAAATCTAGATATGTGGTGTGCCCAAATCTAGATATCTACAAAGGAAAATCACTCTCACCCTCAAGGTAAGGAGATCAATAGTGGTGAGTGCGATTTCTATAATGCCAGTAAGAAAACCAAAGTTGAAAGTATCATCGCCATCATATCCATGAAAGGGATAAGTTACCTCATTCTAAAGCTTGTGATTGCTATAATATCGCTACAAATTGTTAATGAGTGTATAGAGTAGTAAGTTTAAAGTTATTCATGTTATTAATTTATCAGTCATAATGAAGTTGTCCTTTAAATGTGTCATTAAAGAGGAAATTATTAAAAAAAATATATCTTAAGGGTCTTCATATATAAGTGCATATGTATAATAATCATGGCATGTTGACTTCAGGTAAGGAGATAACTTAATTAAAGGAAATATAGGTTTAATATATAATGATGTTGAAGATTAGAATTCTCAATCATGGTACTATGGAATGCACAGTGCTAAATTGGAATAATAAATATTGATTATAAATATTTGAGTAGACATCCACGGGGTGTAGAATAGATGGTGATGGGGCATGTTGTTAAGTCACTCTGTGATGTGAAGGTCACCAGTTTGAAACTTCGTGGGAAAACAATGAGACATGTTAAGGGTTGATGTAGCCCAGGCTAGGTGTAATTCCTAGGTGATTTTGATGGCTTAGATGTCCTTGGGTCATAATTTCTCAAGCCAAAGGTTAAGCTTGTAGTCATCTCTCGAGGACATAAGCAACTTAACAAACAACATAAATAAATAAATATTTGAGTAGAGTTTAATGGAGTCATGGGCACACAAAGATAGTGATCAGTTGTCCCCCTTTAGGTGAAGGGATTATAAATATAAATTAAGACCCATGTGGCCACTAAAATGTTTTAGTATCATGACAAAAACAATATGCACAAGAATCAACTCAAGGTAATGTTTGGACTATTTATTTTGATAATACATTTCTTATTGTGAAACAATCTGTCTGTTCACATTTAAAATTAGTGTTTAACCTTGTTTAGATGATGTAGCTTCTCAAGAAGGGATGAATGCTATAATGAATATATGAAGGAAAATAGTATGATTAATTGATGAAAACATGACACTAATAGTATTGATGAGATAACCTAGATCATATGGATATGGAATAATCTTATTTCATCATTGGTATTCCTTTCTTTTACAATGTAACCCACCCTTCCCACATTTACCCATTTTCACTGGCTTACTAGGGTAAATGTGAGACAAAGAGTTAATATGACATGAACTGACCTACTAGATTCATTTAAAGAAGTGGAGCCAACAACTAACCACATATTTACATCCTATAGGGGCTACAAGTTACTCAGGGGATGAACAATCGCCCTAGGTGTCCAAACCCTGAGCGGGACCCCCATTTGTTTTTCCCTCAACCCACAACCATAGCCACAACAAGGCCTCCATGTGGTTGGAGGCCTCCAACTACATGAATTACACTACATTCGTGTTGTTGTATCCCAATTTCTTCGGTTTTGAGCATGTGGTCCCGAGATCAATGTCACCTTTTCAAGCCTGCCTCTAGACCACTATCCAAAATTACCAAAGACTTTCCAGAATCATATCTAACATCAAAACAAAGCTAAACATTCAATCTCAACTCAAAGCTTGACCTATACTGACCATAACATACTAGACAGTTCGTCAAAAACATGGTAAACATTTGAGTTATAGGTCATGAATGCATATATAATCATAAAAGCCTGAGATTCATCTGAGAATCAGCAATAAGTCCCTATGCCCTCTCCACATAGATATAATAACACTTATTAGTCCATGCATTCATCAACTGATCAATATCTAAAAAATTCATGAAATGAACCATAAAAGATACACATCATATAAACAACATATAACTAGAAAATAACCAACATATAAACCATGGAAACCCAATCATAATATCACCAACATATTTCCAACATTTATACATGAATCACATTAGAAACATCATTATTATTAACATATGAAATTCCAACCAAATCAAGGAATTCCACATATCACCCTGTTGAGCCAATTAGATGTTCCTAAAGGACCAACTAACCACTGTACATTAGACTGTCAACCCGAGGTCTCGTCTATCTATTTCAAGGTTATCTGCACAGTTTATGCAAGATAAATATTGGTATGACTAATCACAATTGTCCTAATGGAAAGCGGAACTGCAATGATAATAGAACTAATTCATAACACAATTGAGAACTCTGCTTCTAAATAAACCAAACCATTCAAAGCATAAAATCCTAAATACTTTCTATAGGAAACAAAAAAGGAAAACTATCAAGCGTTGAGTTGTTACCTAAGGAACAACAACTACAAAATGAAATAAACAACACTGTAAAACTATATTAACGAAAGAAAATTTCTACAATAAACAATGCAAAGTAATGATCCTATGATAATCTATGAGAGGTAGTGATGGAGTAACAACAATCTAAAATAAATTATCTAAAGTAAATCCAACTCTTCAACAACCAACTGTAATTTCTATTAAAAAAACATGTGATATTACAATTAATTTACCTAATAGGAAATTTTAAATTAAGAATGATTAAGTAAATAACTAAAGCGAAAGAATAGAATGCAGATATAATAGTAAATATGAAGACATTGTTGCTTCCAATATCGGGCCCAAACCATTGCAATCAAAATGTTTTATAAAAGGAATCAGTACAATAGATTAACCCTGGAGAACAAAATAATTTATTGAATTACAAAAGATCAATTACAATCAATGTATTTGCAAGTTCACAACTTATTTCAAAAACACTACAGCTAAACAACCTCTCTCGAGGTTCAGTTCCTAATATTTATACTATGACTGTAGAAGGTAAGAACAATAAATCTATTTTTGATAAAGATAAATCCTAAGAATCCGAAGATTCTTGGGGTGCTCATTTTAAGTTACAAAATTTCTTAATATTTCCTAAATGAAAAATTTAGAAGCTCATCCTTAATTGATTTGCTCCAAATAGGAATGAACTCCATTAATATAGCCATAATTTGGTTAGAACAACATCAAGCTATCCGATCTTCTATGATCAATCCATGAAACAACATTAGATGTCAACTCATCTCTAAATTCCTATTAAAACTAAGAAATAGAATAATAGAAGTACATTAAATGCTTCTACAATCTATATTAAATAAATTATCATATCCTAAATGAAGAAAAGGCTTGAGAAAACAATATGAAAACTAAGAAATAAGGTAAGGAAATTATAACAATTATAAGGCCCAACATCATCCCCCAACTGACCTTTTTTGCATGACCTCATGCATACAAATGATTAACAGGCAAGGAATTTAAGGAGTAAACTTCATAAGGTTCTTCTCCTCTATGTATAAATTCATTCCTGCTTTTGTAATCTTGAAAGGCCACATACTTACCCACCTCTGATAAATCATAGTCAAATTTATAATAAGATTAATGACACCATATCATGGGAAATTCATAACTACACCCTATCCAATTTGTTACACTAAAAATTGTCACCATGACTATCTGCAGTTAATATGGCTCCATCAATAGTCATATTATCCTCCTTTTCAAGCCTAATACCTCTGCTCTCCATGTCAAACTTCAAGAAAGAGAGAAAGTCAATAAAAATCATGTTTATCTCTGGGTACGCAGGTTCTCTCTACCTTGCCTGCGTGTACGCATCCAAAGCTCATTGTACCTACGTACTTGTACGCTCTGTAAGTAAAAGGATGGGTGCGTACTCCTGTAAAGGTCAAAAGGCGCGAGTTTCATCTTAAAAGAAGTTACTTGTGGTCACTTCTAGAGCTTTATAGAAGAGTGTTTGACGTGTATTGAGCGCCTCTAGATGGTTCATGCATCCCTATGATAGAGGAACTTATCCCATCAAGAGAGGAGCTACCCCATCCAAAACAGGGAGTATCCCATTGATGTTGGAACTGAATAACTTCCTCTAGAACACTATAAATACAGGCATTGGGCCAAGGGAGGGGAGGTTGAAAGCTGAACATTCCAAAGGGTAGATGCTGCTGGAATTAGGACTTCCTTGTAGAAGCTTGTGAGGAGAGATTACCATCCTTTCTTGTTTCATTTGGAAGTGGGTGAGCTTGTCAAAGTAGAGGAAAACTCTTGCTGGACCCTGGGAGGAACTTGCACAACACCAAGGCTCAGGTTGTAATGGTTTCTTTTGTTTCCTTAATACAAATAAGTCCATCTTCTCAATGATTTGTTGTTAATGAATTGTTTCATATACTCCTTGGTCTATATGTTGAATATGTTTTGTTTTATGAATATTCAGGTGTTATGTAATCGTTTGATTGTTAGTGTATGCAGGTTTCGGAGTGAAGGAGGAGCTCATCTGGATCGACGAGGCTAGACTACTACAACAACGTTGGACTACAGGTAGGATCTAAAACACTTGGTTTCTCATAGAATAATGCATGTTTAGAGAAGGATTGCTCTTAATTGTCTTGTTTGTCACTAGAGAGTCTTAGACTCCTAGGGAGGTTAGTTTTGTCAGCAAAAATAACTCTTT
Organism: Pinus taeda; assembly: GCA_000404065.3. Classification (NCBI taxonomy): domain Eukaryota; kingdom Viridiplantae; phylum Streptophyta; class Pinopsida; order Pinales; family Pinaceae; genus Pinus; species Pinus taeda. The sequence goes on from APFE030272183.1 coordinate 240,319, forward strand.
CCGCATGACAAATTGGCGACTCCGCTGGGGAATCCATTGATGTGATTGATTTTTCCTTTGAGTAATACTTTGATCTGAAAAGAGTCATTTCTTTTTTGTTTTTTGATTGTTTGACTGTGTTTTTGGGTGGGCTAGCTTAGAGTTAAGTTAGAATTTAGTTTTTCTTAATTTTTCAGTAGTACGCACCCTCTGAGTTAGACACAGTGCGTACCTATACGCACTGTATCGTTGTACACAGAGCGTGGACGCACCTGGTCAAACAGGATGCCTGCGTACCCTGTCAAAATTGAGAAAATTTCAATTTTATCCATTTTTTCCCTTTATATTTTGTTTTCATTAGTCTTTACTGCCCAGATCCACTGGTTGGCTGTCAAAAATCTTCACCTGAACTTGTTCCATTAGTATCAATAGTTTTAGTGAAATTCATTGAAGTTTTAGCCTTAAGGTTTGATTTTTGCATTGGTCCTGTAGTGACTTTGACTTTAGAAGTTGTGGAACCTTAGATATCTCTGGTTTTGTCAGTCTTCTTAGGAGTCGGATCAGTCGTAAAGTCTGCCTGTGTGAGCAACCTACCTTTGTGTTGTCTCTTTGCGAAATTTCAAAATAGCTTGTTGATTGAAGTTGTGAATTTCATTCTTAAGAAAAGAACAAAAAGAGTTTGATTTTTTGTTTTGATTAGTTTATGATTCTGCATGAACTAGTCCTTGGTTTGATTCTTGCCGAGTAAAACATCCCGGAATCATCTTAGTAGGTTTTTTGCCTCTTAGATTTACTTTTAGGTAAATTTCCTTTGATTTGCTTTTTGAGTGAGTTTTTCATAGATTTTTATAGATCTTGAAATTGCATTTGATTAGATTATCTTTACATGCTTTATTAGATAGGAAAATACAAAAAGATCTCCTTTGCAAAGTTTGTTTTAGAGTAGCATTTGAAGTTTTGAAAGAGAAAGGAATTTTTCGTACAAGTAATGAGTGGTCATGTTTTGTGCGCTTTGAAAAGATAAAGAGATTGTTTCTTTGATTGTCTATTAAGAAAGTTGTTTTTATCAAAAGTTTGCATTCTCTCAACTCTCTTAAATAGAAAATTCATTGAAAAGAAAAAGTAGTGTAAATAATCCTAGGTGCATCTTTTTAGTGAATTGGAGTCGAGTCTATACACCATCAAGTTTCATCTCCATTACCTTTTGTCTTAAAGAACAACCATTAAAATCAACACTTAAAGTAAAATTAACTTAGAAATTTTTATTTTACTAGGGCTTTGAAGCACCAATATAGATCAGGCTAGTGTCTTGGAGTAGGTGAGTAATTAACTCTCCAAGACTACAAAACCAAACAAG